>ML800542.1:66260-134202 GCA_009831015.1 Picea engelmannii
ACAGTAGTACTCGGCCCAATATCTCAGGGCACTAACTAAGGAGGATAGACCGTACCCTTAGCCATACTACCCGACTACCCAGGTACTAGAGAGTATCTTCCCGAGTGTTGTTCTCGGTGACACTATAGCAGTCTGGCGACCGATAGGTTTATCTAAAGAGGGCTTTAGGAAATCTAGGTCGATCCGTACACAGGTGTTGTCTAATGCGCTACCACTCGAAGGGGTACCAACAAGGGTTACAAGGGTGGCCAACAGATGTGCGCTTAAGAACCACTTGTATTTCCTGCATGTATGAATCCCTCAACCGCGGGTTTATGCGTGTAACGACAGATCTTTGTGGCTTAAAGACGTCAGAATACATCTCTACCCTGGAAAAAAATTCCCACAATTTTTGCCAAGGAAAGTGCTCTGATACCACTTGCAAGATACCAGATATAATAAATATGCAGAACAGAAATAAAATGCTAGAAATGGCAGAATAACAATAATATATCCAACATTATCTCCACAATAACACAGAAATGATATAAGAACAATAACAGAAATAGCACTTTGATTCAGAAAGCAATGTTCACAGGCCTCTTCGAGGGGGCAACCTCCAATCGAGCAGCGCTCTGTTACAATAATCTCCAAGCTAGGGTTTTCATACCCTTGACCCTTATTTATACTAAATATGTCTATCAAGAGAAGCATCTAGAGGAAGATCCTTCTAAAAGCGGAAGCTTCTATTAGGTATTCTTACATCCGCCTTATTCTATTTTATTGAAAGGCCTTATTAATATTGACCTTTATTACATCCGAATATATTGATCTACCTATGTGCGGGTTAGGACCCTAACAAAGAGATAAAATCCCACCTTCACAACACAAAGCCAACCTATCATTATTAATAATCATTCCTTCACCGTGATTGAAAAGTGAGGGAGGATAATTTGAAGCGAGTTAATGTTGATGTGCCACTCATCCATAAACTCCATTAACATACATATCATAAGGTTTTATAAACAAAATTTCATGGGAGGTACGTATTCTATAGACTAAAAACCCCTTTCCACCCCTTAAAATCTTTGAATCAACACTTTTGCTTGATTTTTGGTGGATTCTCCTGACCCCCAAATAAAATTTATTTCACAATTTCCTTCAAAATAAAAAATAACCCCACGCTTACCACCCCTGCAAATTATAAGTCATAAAAACAAAATACATTTAATTGATGTCTACTTCACATATATTTTTACATTATTTTTTTTTTTTAAATAAAAAGCAGAACCTTTGTATTAATCTAGCAAAATAGGCATACAACTGGCATGCATGGGCCAGCTGTCCTGCCAACAGAGGAAACCAGGACAGCTGGCCTGTCCACTGTAATAGCAAAAATTAGACGTAGAATGACGCCACCCTGCCCGAGGGAAACCAGGGGTTTTGTTCTCTGAGTTCAACCGCACAAGAAAGACTAAACTGGAGCAAGTTAAGCTAGAAATCGGGGGAGCCATAGCTCTAATACATAGTAAAAGGAGAAACATGAGAAGTCAGAAGAAAACCAGAACCTAATCAGTCGAAGTGCCACCATTGCCGGGAAGAACAAAGGGTTGCGCACAAGTAGGACATTGACTTCGTGGAGAGGCTTTGGAGTATGCCGCGTATAGCATGTCCAGGCGCTGGCAAATGCTCAAGGTTTGGAAGGCCTGATCATCCACCAAGTTGCGCAGGTCGAAGATCAGTTGGAGGTGTTCGGGATGCAGCAACGGCGGCGAGGGTGGTGAATTTCTTCCTGGCTCCGCTCCTTCACGGCTCAGCTCCGGTTCCCTGGTCTTGCAGTCCAGCGGCGGCCCGTGCTCTTGCTCCCTAGCGGTGAGGTCTGGTGGCTCCTCCTCCACTACGCAGGTCGTGTATATTTCACTATGAGTGGTGGCTGGCTGTGGAGAATTATCCAGGTTGGAAGAAATTGGCGAATTCTCGAAGCACGTCGGAGGATCCCAGTCGTCTGGGACGACGAACATCCTGCTTTCAGAGAAGTCCGCAGGGAGCGTAATAGACATGTCCTCCTCCACATAAGTTCGAGGCGGCGAGGGTGCAGTGGTGGCGCCTCCTCTGCGATTTTTCTTGGCCACTAGAAATGCCCGAACAAACCTCTAGTGGCGTTTTTTGCGGGATTCTGGTGCATGCCAGCCGGTGCCTCGACGAGGCCGACCCCGAATTCGTGGCATGGTGAGCGCGAGGGTCAGACTTCCGACTCGGCGATGCTGAACTAACTGCGGCAGAGTTGTGAGCAGGGTGGGAGGTCTGCTTCCCTGGTAACTACAATGAACAAATCCCGGGGCTGCGAGATACATTAACGCCATGAGTTGAGTGCTCTGGCCTTCCGTTCCCCATCCACGCGCGAGGAGCTCCATCAGCACTTAGAGTTTACGGAGGCAGGGGCTCGAATTAACTGCTCGCAGCCGGGAGGGTGGCCTCTATTAATGGCGTGCCCTGTTGGCTCCTCCACGTGCCTAGGTTGCGTCTCCATGTGTCCCAACTGCCCTCATAACACCCCATCCGGAGGTATATTTTTACATTATTAGTATATAATAGGAACACAGTTTTTTTTCCTGGAAAAAACCCCTAGTGAACAACATAGCTTGAAGTTATTACAACAATATACTTGTTAAGAGCTCAAAATGTCACTTATGGGAATTGAACCTAGGTGGGAAGGATATCAATCATTCCTCCAACCACCCAAGCTTAACTCAATCGATTTTTTATAATAATAAAAACACATACTTTAAAAACTTTTATAATATACACAGAGATATTTTCAAAAATTATATTAATAACTCAATTTTTCTATAGTTAATATTTTAAAGTTTATAATTTATTTATTTTTAATATATTATAATTATTAATAATAATAATAAATTCATATTAAAATAGAATCTAGATATTTTTAATTGAATAAATATTTATATTTTTAATATTATTCACTAATTGATTATATACATTTACGAGTCGTGTTTCTAAACTTAATTGATTTTTAGATAAATTGTATTAAATGGATTTAAAATATATTGTCTTATTTCATAAATCAAAATAAATAAATATAAATCTCAAAAACTTTTTAAACTCTAACACAACTTTTATTCAAACACTTTATTACAACAAATATAGTAATTAATTAAGTTTAGCTCAAGTGTTTTTTATAGGTTTTCCTTGTTAAAAAAAAAATAGAGTGATTAATCAAACATATAATGTAGATGATAATTAGAAATTTTCTACATAAATATTTAAATGTTTTATTTTAAAATTTAATTAGATATTTTAGAAATACATTAATATTTTTTAATAAATATATTAAAAATTTAATAATAAATAATAATTTTTCTATATAAATATTTAAGTATTTTATTTTAAAATTTAATTTGATATTTTAGAAATATATTTATATTTTTAATAAATATATTAAAAAAATTAATAATATTATTATTTATGATGATAATTGTTTTACACTAAAAACCAACTTTAATATATAAAACCTTTCAAAATAAATATGCAAATGGATATGGATGATTTAATACGTTTTAATACATTGTATTTTTATTAAAGAAATAAAAGGGTTTTTTTCGCAAATTAATATTTTACACAAATCTTAGTAATATTATGGATAGCCTAAAAATGGAACTTAATGTTTATGTACACAATGTTGGGTGGTGACAACACATCTCGGTGGTTACATCTCGGTTCTTCTTCCTCGGATATGGTTGTGGTTTCCCAAGCGATTGGGATTTCATATCCCTGTAAAAGCTTGTGAAATGTTTGTTTAAATGAGAAGCCCATGAGGTGCTTCATATACTGTAAACCTTGTTTTTCTTCACCAGTTTGATAGAAGCAATCAAGATAACTTGCCCCCCATTTGTTTTGTTGTCTATTATTTTCTATGTTATTATTGTTATGTCCATTAATTCACTGTTTGCAGTCCCATTAACTCACTGGTTGCAAGCTCGATTCTCAACAATTGGTATCAGAGCCAAGGAAGAACCGGTTGTTCCCACATGCAGAGAGTCGAGGAAGAATATGGTCGAGGGTTGTCTTTTTGGTTCGATCTGTGAAGAGTCGGAGGAGGAGTCCAGACGATGATTTCTCAAAGAGCCGAGGGTCGATTCAAAGAGCTGAGGAGGAGTCAGTTGAGAATGGAAAAAATGAAAAACGCAAGGTTCGAGTTCGAGAGATTTAATGGAAATAAAAACTTGGAGTTGTGGAAACTTAAGGTGTGGGATTTATGGTGCAACAAGGATTGCTCAAAGCATTGGATGGTGAGAGAAATATTCTAGTGGGTATGATAGATGATGAATGGGAAGATCTCGATGCAAGGGGTATCAGGACCATTCGGTTGTGTTTGGCCGACGACGTCCTCTTCAATATCATTGGAGAGGAAACAACATCAGGCCTGTGGAGCATAATGGAGAGCCTCTTCATGACGAAATACCTAAGCAATTGAATCTACTTGAAGAGGCAATTGTACATTCTACGGATGAAATAAGGTACCAAAATTGTTGATCATTTAAATGTATAATACTCTCATATGCCAGTTATCTAGTATGGATGTCAAAATCAATGAGGAAGATAAGGTCATGACATTGTTGTGTTCATTGCCTGAGTCTTGGGATAATTTAGTCACTTCCATTAGCTTTAGTACAACTAATACTCTTGAATATAACTATGTTGTGGGAGCTTGTTGATCAAAATCTTTGATCACCTTAATTTTCCGCTCTTTAGAAAGAAAGAAAAAGGTATGCTCATCAACTCATGGCTTAGCCCTATGTCTCAGCTATGTTCAACACTTTACGGAATTTAAAACAAAGTTCATATGTCCAAGGCCTACAGCCACTTTTCTCCCAAATATTGGTGCCCCATACTTAAAACCATTTTTCTTAGAATGTGGATGTGTGATACCCGACTATCCCACTTACCTTTTTCTATGCCCGTGTCCTGCAACCCACAGTCCCACGTTCTACATAATGACCCTCTCACTTTTGCGACCTGCATAATGATTGTTTCTCATACTTAGCCATTTTTCCTTCTTTCCAATCTAGTCTCCTTCCTCACTATTTTACATACTTAACCCATTTTCATTTTCATTATCCACTTAGTCATTTTCATAATTCATTTCCACATCATTTTCATAATTCATTTTATTTTCCATATCCACATATTCATTTTTATTATCATTTCCATTTCCATTTCCATTTTCCATGTCCACTTATTCATTTTCCATTTTCCATGTCCACTTATTCATTTTCCATTTACCATTTTACTTTTCCTTTTTCTTTTTCCATTTCCCATTTTTAATATTTCCATTTTCCATTTTTTTTTATATATATTCTCATTTTCTATATTTTCATAATTTCTACGTTCATTTTCATAATTCATTTCCATTTACCCATAATTCATTTCCATTTTCTAGTTAATTTTCGTAATTCATTTACATTTTATTTTTTCCATTCTTCCATTTTCCTTTTACGATATTTCATATTTCATTTCTATTTTCTTATTTTCACGTAACTATATGACTCACGTAACCCTACTACTTACCTCCCCAACACTTACCACGTTTTACTCTTCTTACACTTAGTCATTTTTATGCATTGTGGGACTAGTAATGCGGGAGTATAGCATGCCCCGGACCCACATATCCCTAGGTCTGTAGAACCGGAATCGTGCTACCTACAAATTACACCTCTTACTTCTGCATCCTCAAGAATGCACCTTTTTTCTTGAAATGTCGATGCGAGACTACTTACTACCCCATTTACCTTTTTCACATATCTTCCTGAAATCCCACATTCACTATAATGCACTCTCCATTCCCCTTTTTTCACCTCATACTTAGTCATTTTTACCATTTTTTATCCCCTCACCTACCTCCACATTCTCGTAACTCCACAAACCATAAATTTAATTTTTTAATATTATTTCCTATCCTAAGTTTCTTCTCCCTTTTTCGTAGACCTACCATATTGGGACATCTAGCAGTGAGGTGGACCCATCCCCTAGTGACATGTGGAAATGAGGTGGACCAATCCCTTAATGACACATGGTGGTGACGTGAACCTACCCATGGGTGACACATGGCAGGTGATTGAATGGTGATTGGACGTTACATGTCAGGCATTCATAGGTTGACTGGGCAGTGACTGGGTGACCAAAATTTTACCAAGACATAAATTTTTCTAAGGCACGAGAGCTACACCAAAGTTTCCATGGTATCCTTTATTCCACATGAAGAGTATGGAAGATTTTTTATTATAAACATTAAACTCCTCATCACCACAATGCATGTGGGATTTAAAAGGGTGGATTTTGATGAAGGGCTAGGATTGATCCATGAATTTGATGGACGATTGTTGAGCAACGACCTTCAAAAGTTCATAACTCAAGATTCGAGCGTTCATTTTGGGAAAAGCATACCTCGTTGGAAAGGTAATTTGATGAGGAAAACAATGGGATAGGTCTCAAGGAATAAATTTGGCCATAATTTTCCTAGAAATTAAAAGACAAATCACGTGTGTTTTCATGGTTTGCTGGTAAATTTGTTTGGAACCTCGACTTCCCGAGGCTATAACGTCAGATATAGAACCCCAAATCTTGCTCAAGAGGGCTTGTTGGAAATTTGGAATGATGAATATTGCTCCTAGAATAGTTTCCATGGCTGAGAAGTCACTTATCATGCTCAAAAAATTAAAACACAGCCCACCTTTTTTTCATACAGTCAACTTCAAGTTTTGGAATTGAAAAATTAATAAATGTCTTTTATAAATGGATAAAGTGGGTCCCACTTGGAGGCACAAATTTCAATGACAAAATTCATTAATGAGAATTCAATAAATCATTAATTAAAGTGATTTACTCAAAAAGGACATATGTGGAAACTCCTAGAAGGAGAAAACCCTAACTACTTCAAGAAGTTTTGAAAGCAAATTTTAAAAAGACAAGAGAAAACACAATGAAGAGGTTGGCAGTCAAAAATTTCTATGGTGGTGAAGATTCTACAAGAAGCAAAGCTCTATCTTTCCAAGATTATGTGAATTGGCCTACTAAAACTTATCTCTCTACATCTTCTTCCTTTATGTTTCTTTCCATCAAATCTTCCATGAATGTATGGAAAACAAGACGATTTGGGTCTGAGTAGTTTTTTCTCTAGAAATCTCCAGTCATTTTGTAATATTTTAGGTCCAAAGGAGAGAAATCTCTACTTGTAGGAAGTAGATGTGGTTTATTTCAATTCATGTGACTGTCATTGAAATCTTTTGAGTTTGCTTTAGTTCTCTTGTTCCAGACATTATTGAACTTGTCATATTGGGTTATTGTTTTAAATTTCTCCTGCAAAGAACTATTTCGGGGCACTACATTAGCGATTTCTCATACTTTAGTTGAAAGCATGTGATTTCAAATATATTTCCTATCAAAATCATTTTTTATTTGTAATGAAGACCTAACCATTTCTTCATCTTGCAAAAGTCATAGCAGATTCCAAGTTCATTTTATTTTACAAGAAAGGTAGAATGTATGTTGAAAGGAGACTCCAAAACCTTGTAGACACAAATATCTGCTGACACACTTTATCCTTTCTTTCTTTAAATTATATGATGTATATTTGTATATTTGCATAAATTTCTATAAAGGTTGCACATTTGTTGATTTGAAATTGATCTTTAAAGACTTGGCTAAGTTTTAAGCATGAGTTCATAGACCAATTAGGAATTGATGAAAGAAGAAGAAATTAATGAGATATTATAGTAGCCATAATAAGAAATGCAGATCATAATGTAAGCACAAATAATAGTAAACCATAACAACAAAGTTGTTAACGGAGTTCGGCAAGATTGCCTACGTCTTCGGGCCTTTGTCTCAGTGGGTGAGGCTTTCTTATTTATCTTCAATGCTTCAAAGGTACATCAGAAAAGTGTCAAAAGGATTACAAACTGGTTTGGTTGTGTTCTTCTCGACCTCAATAATCCAACACAACTGATGACACTGAAAACAGTTGAGCGTAGCTCCCGAAATTGACCCTCAAAGTTCCCCTCCTCAATGGCTACCCTACATAAAAATGGCTTTGGGTTTCAAATTCCTCATCATTTCTCCTATTATGAATCTCTCTAATGATACTAAGAACCCATGTTTTATATAGATGTGGATTTGGTATCATCCACCCAACTTCCTCCCAATATCTGGCCTCAAATCGGGCTCCAGATCCCCCAATAATGGCTAAAATCCATTAAAAATAGGCTGAAAATAACCAAAAAATCATATTACATGGTCAAAAAACCCAAAATTGGAAAAAATGTAGGGGCACCCCCCTTTACTCAAGCTTCTGGCCATATTGGAGGCACCATATTCCCTCGGGCTAGAAGTTGGCGCGTTGGCCCCTTGATTCTTGGCCCTTGGTCATTGGCATGGCCCATGTGGCCTGACCCTTAAGCTCCACACACCCAAACAGTTGCTAGCTCCTGGTTGTTAGCCTCCTGGTCGCGTGGGGTGTCATATGGCCCTGCACTGACCCCCACCAATCGGGGCTTGGCCCACAAATCCGCACCACCAGCAACTTAAATACAATTTCAGTCGTTAGGCTGAACAAGTCACACCATATCTCATACGGTTAGTGCGGGGAGGTTATCCCGTTGGTGATGTCGAAGGTCAGGGTTCGAAACTCACAAAGTGCCAACAAAATTTTTTCCTTATCCAACACTGGCAAAATCCGAGGTGCCACGTGGTGCCCTCTGATTGGGCCACGGGTCACCCTGTGATTCATTTGTACGGTACAGTCCTCATACAGTCAACATGCACAATCAGTTGCCACATCACCGTTGTATAGCCCAATCACCTGTCTAGTCAGTTGCCACGTCAGCATCCATACAGCCCAGCCACCATGCCACATCAACATCCATACAACCCAGTCACCCTGCCACATCAACATCCATACAGCCGAGTCACCCTACCACATCAGCATTTGTACAACCACCTATCATTCGTACTTCCACGTGTCATCCTATCATTGGGCCACGTCATGTATGGATTGCCATGTGTCATATGTACAATGCCATGTGTCATCCATACAATGCCATGTGTCAATTCCATACTAGTCCAACTCAACCCAAAAACGCCAAAATTGAGTGACATGTGTCACCTTGTGGTGATTCCATGTCAGCATGATGATGTTATGATAACGTCACTTGTCAACTGTTGACGTCAGCAGTAGGGCTTGTTGACTTTGACCAATTTGACTTTTTGTCTGTTTGGGAATTCGGTCAGAACGCGATATCTTTCACATACGACGTCCATTTGTGAAAAAAATTATATGGTCAAAATCAGCGCGACGAGCTGGACGCAATGGCGTTTGTTTCATCTGATTCTGAGAAAATTATTTTTAGGCCTTCTTGGATCCATTTTGAATCATGCCTCCCCACTAAGACCGTTTGGTCCTCCAAAAGGGTATTAACCAGTCATCAAGTGCGGGATAGGCCACCCCACTTGTTCTTTGTCTTTAAAATCTGTCATGTGCACCTATTGCATCATAATTAATTGAAAAACAACCATGACAACTGACAGCGTATTGTTAGCCACTCTAACTCGTTCACATCTTACTGAAGCCACTACCATCCATGTTGAAACCATTAGCAGGGATAACATCAGAAATATGACTACAAATGAGCTAATGTGTTTGAAGTACTTGCACGACATAAGCTTATCTTGAAGCAAAGTATGATTTAATTTCCATTCTACAACCATCTCATGTTCACGATTAAGATCAATTTCTTTACTTGGCACAATTATAGGTGTGTTTATTGCATAAGTTGTCTTCCTTAATTGTTCCATTGTTTAAAGAGATTGATTTGCTTTTAAGTGATGAGCATGTACAACATATTCATTGCCTTCTTTAGTTAAGTGATATTGATTTTGTTCCTTGTAGAAGATTTCTTTGTGATCATACAAATAAGGGATGCCTAAGACCATTCCACATTCATTGAGTGGCACCACATCACATGTTACCTCATCCAAAAACTTTGATGAAATTGCAAACTTTAAAGATGCATTTCTTTGTTATGTGCAATTTATGATTGTTGCTTATCCATTTAATTGAGTAAGGTTTTTGATGTAGCTTAGTTGTCAATCTCAATTGTTTAACCACTTCCTCTGAAATCAAGTTAGATTGAGATCCATTATCTATGAATGTATCGATCTTAGTATGTTTCATTATCACCCTTATATGAAACAATTTACTTCTAGAATCATATCCATCACCAATTTTACCTATCAAACCAACTGTTGTGATCTTAGCCGCATCACCTGAATCATATCCCAAGTCTATTGGTCGTGTTGTTGTTGCAATTGTTTGCATGCCTTTCCTTTCTTTGAACCATTTCGGTCTCTTCTCTGGGTGAAATTGTCAACAATGGTCATCAGCGTGCCCTTCTTTCTTGCAATGCTTGCAAGAGAGCTTCTCTTCCTTTCTTGTCACTGAATTTTCTTTCTTTCCATTCCCCTTTCTTTTGTCCTCTTTCCTTGAAGATGATTCCCCTAACACACCAACTCCTTTTTTCCCTGCTACAATGTATGTTGCTTGAACAAAAACCTCATCAATATTAGTAGGTCCAAACATAAATACAGTGTTACGAATATGTGTAGGTAAACCTCCTATATACTTCATAAGAGTTTCTTGGGTATGTAATAGAATATTTAACATTAATGCCATCTTATGAAATTCATTTGTGTATTCTTACACTGTTTGTCCCTTTCTTAGTTTAATACTTTTCCATTCAATTAAAGCCTTCTCTTTATAACCCAAAGGATAAAATTGCTTTCTAAGTGCAAAAAATAAATCTTGCCATGATGGAAATACATTACCAACATGTTGTGTACCATTTTGCAACTTACTCTGCCACCATATGAGTGTTGTGCCTGCAAGACGAAGAGATGCCAACTTGATTTGAGTTGCCTCATCTTTGATTTGTTGCACACTGCAATAAACTTCCATCTATCTGGCCCAGTTATCAATCCTCTCAGCATTGACTTCACCATCATACATGGGCAATTCAAATTTCACATCAAGCTTAAGTAAAGGCATATCATGTTTATGTTTATGGGAATGTTTTCTTGCGGTGGATTTTGAACTTGGACTTGAAAAAGAAGAAGTTGATGCGAAGGAGGAGGTTTAGGAGGATCCTCTCCTTCTTCACTTTTTTCTGATACCACTTGATCTGAAATTAATCTTTAAAGACTTGGCTAAGTTTTAAGCATGAGTTCATTTACCAATTAGGAATTGATGAAAGAAGAAGAAATTAATGAGATATTATAGCAGCCATAATAAGAAATGCATATTAGAATTTAAGCATAAAGAATATCAAACCATAACAGAAAAGTTGTTAACGGAGTTTAGCAAGATTGCTTGCGTCTCCGGGCCTTTGTCTCAGTGGGTGAGGCTTTCTTATTTCTCTTAAATGCTTCAAAAGTACATCTTAAAAGTGTCAAAAGGATTACAAACTAGTATGGTTGTGTTCTTCTCGACCTCAAGAATCCAACACAACTGACGACACTAAAAACGGTTGAGCGTAGCTCCCGAAATTGGTCTGCAAAGTTCCCCTCCTCACTGACTTCCCTGCATAAAAATGGATTTGGATTTCAAATTCCTCAGCATTTCTCTTGTTCTAAATCTCTCTAATGCTACTAAGAACCCCTTATTTTATATATATGTGGAGTTGGTATCATCCTCCCAACTTCCTCCCAAGAGTTTTCCTCAAATCGGGCTCCAGATCCCCCAATAATGGCTAAAATCCATTAAAAACAGGCTGAAAATAACCAAAATATCATATTACATGGTCAAAAAAACAAAAATTGGAAAAAATGCAGGTGCAACCCCCTTTACTCTGGATCTTGGCCATATGGGAGGCACCATATTCCCTTCGGATAGAAGTTGGTGCGTTGGCCCCTTGATTCCTGGCCCTTGGTCATTGGCATGGCCCATGTGGCCTGACCCTTAAGCTCCACGCGCCCAAATAGTTGCTAGCTCCTGGTTCTTATCCCCTTGGTCATGTGGGGTGCCATATGGCCCTATGTTGGGCCCCACCGATCGGGGCTTATCCCACAAATCTGTGCCACCAGCAACTTAAATACAATTTTGGTTGCTAGGCTTAACAAGTCACACCATAGCCCATACGGTTAGCGCAGGGAGGTTAGCCCATTGGCGATGTCGGAGGTTAGGGTTCAAAACTCACGGAGTGCCAACAAACATTGGAAAAATCTGGTGTGTCACGTGGCACCCTCTGATTGGGCCACGTGACACCCCTTGATTCATACGTACGGTACATTCATCGTACAATCAATATCCAGTCAATGCACAGTCAGCTGCCACATCACCGTCATACATCCCAGTCAATTGCCACATCATCATCCATGCAGCCCAGTCACCCTGCCACATCAACATTCATACAGCCTAGACACCCTTCTATGTCATCATCCGTACAACCACCTTTCATCCATACTGCCATGTGTTAGCCTGTCATTAGGCCATGTCATGTACGGACTACCACGTGTCATCCATATAGTGCCTCGTGTCAATTCTGTACTAGTCCAACTCAACCCAAAAATGCCAAAATTGAGTGACACGTGTCACCTCCTGGTGATTCCACATCAGCATAATGATGTCATGTTGACGTTACATGTCGTACTACTGACATCAGCAGTACAGCCTATCGACTTTGACCAATTTGACTTTTTGCCTGTTTGGGAATTCGGTTAGAACGTGATATCTTTCGCATACGACGTCCATTTGAGAAAAAAATTATATGGTCGGAATCAGCATGACGAACCGGATGCAATGGCGTTGGTTTACTCTAGTTCCAAGAACTTTGATTTTTAGGCCTTCCTGGATCCATTTTGGATCATTTATATATACAATATTTCTTGGAAGATTTTTCGAGGTCTTCTCTTTAGCATTCACCCTTTGCTTTCATTGTAGAACCATACAAAGAATCTTCCAACATATCGGAGACGAGTACCACCTCTATAAAAATATAGGGTGGTTTTATCCTCATGAGATTGTTGTTTGGATCTTGATCGATATGAACATCAACAAAGCTTTGTTGTCTAAGGAGGTGAGGAGGAAATCCAGTATAGAAACCTCCACACTAGAAGCAATGGTGGTTAGAGTTCTATCTAGAGAAAGAGGGGATAAATTGAGAGGTACATCCGTATCCAATTCAAAGGGCAAGAAGAGTAAGCTAAAATGTTAGTACTGCGGTAAATCAGGGTGTCTCAAGAAAGAATGTTGGAAGAGACAAGAAATCAAGGAAGACTCTGATAAGAAAGAAAATCCAATTGAGTCAATTTCATGCATGGTTGATGAAGTTTTATCCATTTTTAATGTCTCGCATTATCATGGAGAATGGTTACTAGATTACGGTGCTTCACATCACATGTGTCCCCATAGGAGTTGGTTTTCCTCTTATCAAGTTGTTGATGGTGGTATTGTTCTCATGGGAAATATTGTTCCTTGTAAGATTGTTTGGGTTGGGAGCATTAAGATTAAAATATTTGATGGTATTGTTAGAACACTTTCAGAGGTTAGACATTTACTTGAAATTAAAAAGAACTTAATTTCTTTGGGAGTTTTGGATTCTGGGGTTACATGTTTACATGTCAAGGTGGAGCACTAAAAGTGTCCAAGGGCATCTTGGTGGTTATGAAGGATACAAAGATTGGAAACATTTACCAACTAGAAGGAAGAACTCAAGCGAATGAAGTAGTGATGGCATCAAAGGAAGCAAATGGACCTGTTTGTTTATGGCATCAATGAATGGGTCATATGAGTGAGAAAGATCTAAATGTATTGATAAACCACAAGTTACTTCTAGATTTGAAATCCTTGAATTTGAATTTCTGTAAACATTGTTTTTCTGGGAAGCCATGTAGACAGAAGTTTAAAGCATACAGTCATATAAGTAAAGGTGTTCTTGATCATATTCATTCAGATGTGTGGGGGCCATCCCCTACAGTTTCTTTTGCAGGATCATCATATTTTGTAACATTTATGGATGATTACTCTAGAAAGGTGTGGATTTATGTTATAAAGAGAAAAATTGATGTGTTTAATGTATTTAAACAATTTAGAGTTTTGGTTGAAAAGGGAATTGGCAAGGCAATCAAGTGTTTGAGAACAGATAATGGAGGCGAGTTCACATCCTTGGAATTTAAGAAATATTTCAAGGAAGCTGGGATCAAAAGGCATAAAACCACGGTATACAATCCTCAGCAAAATGGCTTGGCAGAATACATGAACAAGACTCTTCTAGAGAGAGAAAAGAGCATGCTCAGTAATGTCAATTTGTAGCAAAAGTTGTGGGCAGAAGCAAACACTATTGCTTGCTATTTGGTAAAATTCTTAGTTGCAATAGATTGTAAAATTGTTTCGAACGATCACCATTAGTTGCAATAGATTGTAAAATTCTTCCCCGGACGTGGTTGTGGTTTCCCAAGCGATTGGTGTTTCATATCCCTGTAAAATCTTGCGAAATGTTTATTTAAATGAAAATCCCATGAGGTGCTTCATATACTATAAACCTTGTTTTTCTTCATCGGTTTGACAAAAGCAATAAAGATAACTTTCCCCCGTTTTTTTTGTTGATTAATGTTTTCTATGATATCATTTTTTTGTCCATTAATTCACGGTTTGCAAGACCTTTAACTCACAGGTTGTAGGCTTAGTTTTCAACACACATTTTATGAGCAAAATGTTTTGATCTTCCATATTTTGAGTATCGAAAAAACAATATTCTTTACTCATTTTTATTTTAAGTATAATTTTCTCTTAATTTAATAATATTAAATTTTTTAATTGGGGTGGTGGGTGAAATGAGTTACTATGGACCCTCGAGGAACAATAAAATCCTACTTTGCTAATGTGGTAAGGTCTCAAAATAGGAGACTTCAAAACTATCATAAATCATTTGGTTTATAATTCAAAGTTAGGAGACAAACCCTTAGCCTCAATACTTGATTGAAGCAAACAAGAGGTGAGCTCCTTTGTCAATTTCAAATATTATTACATATTGTGAGAGAATAATAGTGAAGCAGATCAGTGGGATAATTTTGGATCAACTCTAAAAGAGGGGGAGCTTATGGTTAACGGCTCACTTAAGCAACAAACCATCCCCTAATTAATTATGAGTACAAAGACACATTTAGTGTTATTAATCCATCACATGGCATGCAACCTTGGCCACATAATCCATCACATAGCTTGAAACCTAGGTCATTTCACGATGTGTTTGAACAGTTATGAGAAGGGACAAGAGTCCCTCCTTTATATGCAAAAAGTATTGAATTCACATGCTTATGTGTAGTGCTTTCTTATTTCCCTAGCTTGCGGTGGGATAATGGCATTGATGTTTGACAGGCACAGGGGGCATGATAGGCCTTCTTTCCAAGTAAGAAACTTCAACGATATTGTGCTGGTGTTTGGGATTTTGTTGCTTAATTGGAATTTTCCAAGGGATCCTGCCCCTGGTGGCCTATTAGCACACAGGAAATGCCTTCAATACTGTGGTAAGTCAGTTAGTATATGTTGAGATTAAAATTTCAGATGAAGATAAGTGTATCAATTTACCATGCTCATTACCATACTCATGGGATATTCTGGTTGTGGCCATAGGTAGTAATACAACTTCCTTGAAGTTTGATGAAGTGGTCTCATCCTTGTTGTCAAAGGATATGAGACGAAAGAACATGGAAGGATAGATCAAAGATGCATTATTTGCAAGAGGATGCTCCCAGGAAAGAAATAGATCTAATTCCTCAAGTGGGAGATCTAAATCTAAGGGTAGATCTAAATCTCCCAGAAATTTTGTAAAGGTATGTTGGAGATGTGGAAAAGAAGGGCGCTACAAGAAGTAGTGTAGATCAAAAATTGAGAAAAAGAAGGGATCTGAAGAAGCACATTCTATAGAAGAAAACACCTCCAAGGAAGAAGGAGGGGATGTGTAATTGGCTTCTTCAAGCACACATTCATATCATGAGGCATGGTTGGTTGACTCAGATGCATCCTTTCATATGACTCCCCACAAGGAGTGGTTATGTGAATATGAAAGGTATGATGGAGGTAAATTTTTCCTAGGTGATGACTCACCAACCATAATCATAGGATGAGGAAAAGTCAAGTTGAGGCTCATAGATGGAAGGATTAGAACACTACCTGGTGTTCTACACATCCTAGGTTTGGCCAGAAATTTGATTTTTGTAAGCAAAATGGACGATGTAGGGGTAAAAACAATATTTGAAAAGGAAACTTGTGGGATGGTTTGAGGAGCAATGGTGTTGTTGAAGGGAGTTCGGTTTGGAACTCTGTATAAGATACAAGGAAGCACTATTAGTGATGGGTGTAATAGTTCCATTACTCCTGATATTGGAGATGAAGAAGAAAGAACTCCTACAGTCTCTGGAGAAAAATTTATGTTATGGCATCAAAGGCTGGGGCATATCGGAGAGAAGGCTCTTCGACTACTACACGGTAAAGGTATGGTTGAAGGTATGTCTAACTTCTCTCTGGATTTTGATTTATGTGAACATTGTGTATATGGGAAGTAGAGTCAGGTAAGATTCCCCTTTGGTGCAATGACGGCAGAAGGAATTTTACAGCTAGTTCACAGTGATGTGTTTGGACCTGTGTCAGTTCCATCATTGGTAAAATATGTGCACTATGTCTCATTTATAGATGAATTCTCGAGGAATACTTGGATATATTTCATCAGGAAGAAATCTAAATTATTTGACATGTTTAAAGAGTTTAAGGCTCTTGTTGAGAATCAAATAGAGAAAAGAATTAAGGTGTTGAGGACAGATAATGGCGGAGAGTTCTGCAAGAATGAATTTGAATAATTCTATAAGAAGTGTGGTATATCAAGGAAAAATATTACTCCATATACACCTCAGCATAATGCAGTTGCAGAAAGGATGAACAGGACGTTGATGGTAAAATCAAGGTGCATGCTTAGTGGTGTCAGGTTAGGAAAAGAATTATGGGCAGAGGCAGTGGGTACTGCATGTTACCTGGTCAACAAATCACCCTCATCAGCGTTGGATGACAAGACTCCACAAGAGGTATGGATTGGTAAGAAACATTCTCCCACACATCTCATGATATTTGGTTGTGAGTCTTATGTTCATGTTCCAAAGGAAAACATGAGTAAGCTAGATAAGAAGGTTGAAAAGTGTATCTTTATTGGGTATAAATATGGTCTCAAAGGTTATAAGCTTTGGAACCCAGAAACTAAGAAGGTTGTGTATAACCGAGATGTGGTATTTTGAGAAATGAAGGATGTTGTTAAACAAAAAGTCCTACCAAGTAAGGAAGAACCAGAGAAAATAGAGTTTGATTTAAAGGATGATGAATCAGACTTTACATAAGAATAGGAATAAGAAGAAGAAGATCATCATACTCCAGTATTAAGGAGGTCAGTTCGAGAAAAAAGGATACTGGAAAGGTATACTCCATCTTATTTCCATTCAAATTTGTCTTTGTCTATTATTGATGATGATCCTAGAACTTTCAAGGAGGCAGTGGATTCAAAGGATGGAAAGCTCTGAAAAAAGGCCATGTATGAAGAAATGGAAGCCTTGGATAAGAATGAGGCTTGGGATCTAGTGGAGTTGCCGACTAGAAGAAATCCCATTGGCAACAAATGGGTATTTAAAAAGAAGTTGAATGCAGAAGGGAAAGTGGAGAAATACAAAGCTCGGTTAGTAGAAAAGGGTTATTTCCAGGTTGAGGGAATTGATTTTGGTGAGATTTTTTCTCTTGTTTCCAAGTTAACCTCTATAAGATTTATGTTTTTTGTTGTTGTTGCATTTGATTTTGAAGTAGAATAGATGGATGTGAAGACAACATTCCTACATGGGGATCTGGAAGAAGAAATATATATGAAGTAGCCAGAAGGCTTTGTTATGAAAGAAAAGAAGGAGTTGGTATGAAAGCTGAAAAAGTCCCTGTATGGTTTAAAACAATCACCAAGGATGTGGTATCAAAAATTTGATACTTATATACTGGTACTTTGCTTCACAAAAATCAAAGAGGATCATTGTGCGTATTTTAAATTAATTGGTGATCATTTGATTTATTTGGTCTTGTATGTGGATGGCATGTTGCTAATAGGAAACAACAAGGAGATTATCTAGGATGTGAAAACTCATTTGTCCTCTAAATTTGACATGAAGGATCTCGGTGCTTCAAATTTCATTTTGGGTATGGAAATTAAAAGAGATCAGAGAAAGAGGAAACTTTGGTTAAATTAGAGAAAATATGTCGAGACAATATTGCAGAGGGTTAATATGCAGGAATGTAAGCCAGTCAAGGTCCCTATTCATGTTGGTGTAAATTTATCTGCAGATCAGTGTCCCAAGACATAGGAAGAGGAGGAGGATATGTCTTATGTTCCATATGCGAGTATTGTTGGCAGTTTGATGTATGCAATGGTCTGTACTAGACCGGACATTGCACATGCAGTCCAAGTTTTGAGAAAATATATGTCAAAACCAGGGAAGGAGCATTGGATAACAGTAAAAAGGGTTTTCAAGTATTTGTGTGGCACTGCTAGCTATGTATTGTGCTACCAAGGAAGACCAGGATTGGACAGAGTGTTGGACATACATGGCTTTGTGGATGCAAACTGGGTTGGAGATATGGATCTTAGGAGATCTATAAGTGGGTATGTGTTTAACCTATTTGGAGGAGCAATCAATTGGATGAGCAAAAGAAAGGTTGTAGTGGCACTTACAACTACAGAATATGAATACACGGCAGCCACTCATGGAAGTAAGGAAGCAGTATGGTTACAAAGATTGTGTTCGGGTATTGGGTTGGTACAACAAGCTGTAAGGATAGATTGTGATAGTAAAAGTGTAATTTTTCTATCAAAGAACCCGATTTATCATTCAAAGACAAAGCATATTGATATTCAATATCACTTTGTGAGAGACATGGTTGAAGAAAAGAAAGTGTTGTTGATGAAGGTGGAGACTTTGCATAATGTTGCAAATTCATTAACAAAATTTGTGAGCATTGAGAGGTTCTCTTGGTGTGGAGAATCCATGGGCATTGTTGCCCTAGATTGTGTACTATGTAACCCTGTAACCCCATGTATGTAAAGAAAACTACAAGTGGGAGAATGTTGGGTATGTGTTATATTCTTTGCACGACTAGACCTAGTGTTTGCTACATTGTGCCGGGCGCGGAAGAATTTTTTTTTTCCTCGGAAAATGTGTCTCATTTTTGCCTCGTTTTTCATGTCGCCTCGATTTTTGTGTCCATCGTTGGGAGATTTTTCGGCACATAGTTTTTGCCAATGGTTTTCTATTTCCAGTTAAGGAATTAGGGTTGTTGACTAATCCAGGTCATTAGGTTAGGGTTTTGGATGTCGTTGGCTCCTATATGTATATTGTATTGTAAACAATGTATGATGATGAATGAATATAGAATATGTTGGTTTTCCTAGTTTGGGTTTCCAGGGGAAAAATATATGTGTAATGTATGTATTTTCCATTGTATCTTTTCTGTTCTTTTATTGAAAATATGTTTGCAATCAAATATTGTACAAGATTAAAATCTACAATAAGAAGGTTGCCCCCTCAAAGAGGCTTATTATCTGAAATTATCTCTTTGTCAAGGCGTTGAGTACTTATTCTGAGGTTTTTATGTTATTTTTATATTTGGTTCTTAACATTTGGTATCAAATCTCAAAGTCCTGGGGTTTCGTTGTTGCATCTAAGACACCTTGTAATTTTCTCTATAACTTTTTTTCTATGATGTTTCAGAAGGAACGCCTTGGAGGATATTTAGTAGACGGATCAAGGTACTTGGGGTTAAAATTTCAGCCCCTGAGGCTTTATACTTTCAAATATATATCATGTGTAAGATATGGTTCTGGAATCATCCTGAATTTAGTCATCGCGGAATTTTTGCTATAAAATTTTCTCTGTGACGTTTCTGACTTTGAAACTTGGAGGATATTATGAGAAATTATCAAGGTGTTTCGGGTAAAATAGTAATATATTCTTCAGTGAGTATCCAAACTAAGTGAGACTAGTTGCATTGGATAATGGATAGTCTGTAGTATTTCTAGGACAGGTTTCAGAATCAAATATAATATATTGTGATCTTAGCACGCTTTGCAAGTACACTCTCCTGGAAGGGACAAAAATCAGCAAGGTGTGGGGAAGTTACCATAAATTCAGTCTTCCACTTGGCACATCCAATTTTGATCAGACCTGTGGCATTCTAGAGAAGACGTATCAGAGAAATATAGAAAAAAAAATCAGACCTAGAAGGGCCGAACTTTTGGAGATACGGAAGAAGAAAGATTGTCTAGAAAAACCACCTCCAAATAAAGGTTTAAAAGGTGTGTGTGTGTGTTTTTTTTTTTAGAAATTTGCATATATTTTGACTATAAGATTCAATTGGGGTGATTCAAAAGGTATAATAAAGTGGGATAAAAGGAGTATCACATAAATTTGAGATAATCTTATGGATTTTTAGGTACAATCATATTCTGGAATCTCTAAATGTAGGATTTGTCGTTGCTTGTCAGTTCTACAACTCGGGGACTGTGTGGTTCTTCCACGTACCTAGAGTATATCGGAAGGCCCCTTTCGAATGGTTGTGCATTAGACAACACTACTACGGATATGATCTCCCACGTACCTTGCATATATCGAGAGACCCCCTATAATCCTGAGACTTATTGAGTAAACCTTTTGGTCGTCTTGTTGCTATAGTACACCGAGAACACCACTTAGGGATATCACTCTCTAGTACCTAGGTAGTCGGATAGTACGGCTAAGGGCATGGTCAAGCCTCCTTAGTTAGTGCCCTGAGATACTGGGTCGAGTACTATTTTTGGACCTCGCACGTATATCAGAGAGATATAGCACTTGACACTCCCTTATCTGTGAGGACCTTTTCCTAAGCCAATTAGGAATTCCTACCTTGCAATGATACTTGGCCAACATGCCACTAAAAAAGGGAACTTCTACACCAAATAAGCCTTCAGACAATCCTACTTGGACTCTTGATGAAGGTGAAGAAATGCACAGGGACATAAATGATTTAAAAAACAAAATATGAACTACAAGGGATGATGGATTCAACTTAAGCTAAGTTGGAAGAAATAATGGATACTAAGATGGATGGTTTAAAAAGGGAGATCATGGAAGGATTGAAAAATTTTCTAATAGAGAGGCCACCTGAAAGTGAAAATATATCCCATGAAATTCATGATGAGGACACAAGGAAGATGAATCAAGACTGGAGAAATTCCAACTTTGGGTTGAAGACCAACCACTTTCCTAAGATCAATATGAGGAAGTTTGATGGCAAGGATCCAATCACATGGATACTCCAGATGGAGCAGTTCTATGATCTACATGATGTGCCACATACCCAAAAGGTATGAATTGCATCTTTATATTTGGAACCCAATCAATTTGTGTGGTATCGATGGCTTTGTTCTCGCAAATCACTTGTCACTTGGACAATTTTCATGGAAGAAATGATAGCATACTATGAGGATACAAGGAGAAATACCTTCTTCAGCCAATTGATAAATCTCAAGCAAAAGGGTTTAGTTGCAGAACACATTGAGAACTTCCAAAGATTGAATATAAAGGTAAAGGATATTCTAGATGAGAACTTGATTGATGTATTCATGGGAACTTTAAAGGATAACATTCAACATGAGGTTCACCTTTGGGAACCCAAATCATTGGAGAATGCATTCAGGATGGTGAGAAATGTTGAAAGTAAAAATATGGCTATGGCTACTAGAAGGACCACTCCTAACATCTATCGAGAGAATAATGTTCCTTCTTCTAAAACACCTCAACCTACAAGGTTGACACCTCAACAATTGGAGGAAAGAAAAGAAAAAGGTTTATTCTTTAATTGTGACAGCAAGTACAATAAGGGACATAAGTGTGGTGAGAAGAGATTATTCTACATAGATTGTGAAGACGAAGAAGAACGAGAACAAGAGAAATAACCATCTAGAGATGAAAACGTAGAAGAGATTTCTTATGAAGAGTTGACTCCCACCATATCATGTAATGCATTGGTTGGAATTAACACTCCTCAAACCCTCAAGATCGAAGGATATATCAAAAAGAAAAAGGTATTAGTCGTAATTGATTATAGTAGTACTAATAATTTCATTCACTATAAATTAGCCAAAGTTCTCAATTTCTTTATATATTCAATGCCGGAGTTTCAAGTAATGATTACAAATGGAGGAACTATCAATTGCTCAGAAAAATGCCATAAGATCAATCCAGGGAAAATTTTAAGA
The DNA here is from genome assembly GCA_009831015.1 of Picea engelmannii. NCBI lineage: Eukaryota > Viridiplantae > Streptophyta > Pinopsida > Pinales > Pinaceae > Picea > Picea engelmannii. The sequence continues at coordinate 88,619 of ML800542.1, forward strand.
ACCCCCCCCTAAATTTATATGTATAATAAATGGGTGAATCCTCGTGACACATGGGAGAGTGTGAAGGCTATTTTATCAATAACATAATATGCATATATAATTTTTTGGCGAATCTTTCACCAAATTATATAATCTTGTTAAATTTGGACGAATATTTCACGGAATTATAAAATCTTGTGAAATTGTGGCAAATTTTCACATAATTATAAAACCTTTTAAAAGTCTTGGTGAATCTTTTAAAAGTCTATTAATTTAAATAAATTAGAATCAATGTTCGATCTTGGGAGTATTCCAAGAAAATATGGTGTTGAAACACGCTGCACGCATGAAGAACACTATGCATAATTAATAAGAATGTTCAATGAATGCAAATATGCTAGTCTTGAAACACCACATTGAAACACGCACGAAGAAGACTATGTTAATATACTCAAGTGAGACATTGTTGGGTGTTAAAATTGCCCCTTTTTCCTTAACATTTCCATGCCATTTTCATCTCATCCTCTTGTATTAATTCATCTCTATTGTTTACATTTCCTATGATAACATCAATCCTGGAGCAAGTACAATTCATTATTCATTCAACATTGTGTTATGTTAAAGCTTAATTCATACTTTACTTGTAAACTAGGATGATGTTTCCTTAGTCTTAATTTGGGTAATTACACAATCATACCTATAAACCAAGGGGATGTACATATATGAAAATATGTTGTTGCTGAAACACTTGGCTCAGGATGAAACATGCTCCACGCACGAAGAAGACTATGTAGAATTAATAAGAATGAATGCAGATATGTTGGTGTTGAAACACCATGTTGAAATGCCTAGTTGAAACGCGTTGCACGCATGAAGAAGAATATGTAGAATTAATAAGAATGTTCAATGAATGCAGATATGTTGGTTCTGAAACACCATGCTGAAACATCGTGCTAAAACATGTACAAAAAAAACTATGTTAATATACTCAAGTGAATCAGTGAGACATTATTGGGTGCTAAAATTGCCCCTTTTTCCTTATCATTTCCATGCCATTTTCATCTCATTCTCTTGTATTAATGCATCCCTGTTGTTTACATTTCCTATGAGAGCATCAATTCTAGAGCAGGTACAATTCATTATTCATTCAACATTGTGTTATGTTAAAGCTTAATTCATAGTTAACTTGTAAACTAGGATGATGTTTCCTTAGTCCTAATTTGGGTAATTACACAGTCATACTTGTAAACCATGGAGATGTACATATATGAAGATATGTTGGTGTTGAAAAACCGTGTTGAAACACCTGGTTGAAACATGTTGCATGCACGAAGAAGACTATGCAAAATTAATAAGAATGAATGCAGATATGTTGGTGCTGAAACACCGTGATGAAACATCGTGTTGAAACACGCAAGAAGAAGACTATGGGCCATGGCCCCACCAATTCCATCATATCTAGCTGGAAGAGTTACTCCACCATTTTCATCTGTCGTCGTCAGTAATAAGTATCTATTATTGGAAGGTACTGATAAGTTGAGTGTAATCGCCACCTCAGATAATAGATTTTTCTTTCCAGCAGTCATCGGTCACTGGTCACTGCCCGCATGTACATGTATGTGGTTTACAACCTACAAGTATGCTTGGTCTTTGTGACATGTGTTTAACATGATATTGTGAAATAATGATTGTTCCACGTCCTTCCACATCACCAACAGACGACCAATACCATCATTCAAGTTGGAGGGTTGATCTGAATATAGGGGGATGACTTGTTTTGCTATGCAAGCACCCTCTACTCCATTAAAATAAAAAATTTAGGACCTTGCTCAATGTCTTAGTTATGCAAGAGGTTTTATGTGTCAAGTTCATGCTTCTTTTAAATGTTTATGTGTGAGGTCTTTGTAAGGTTAAATATGTGTTTTAAATAAATACACATCAAACATAACTTGCAGCAAATAAACCAGCAAACTCACAACAAAGACAAGATGATAAGGGAGTTCACCCCCAACTAGGCTACATTTCCTTGAGCCTCCATCAATGGACTAGGCTCTCTGGGATTAGTTTTTCAAAGATTATTTTACAAGATGTTGCTCAAATCAAATGGATTTACTGACTATACCATTGGGTTCAGAATACTTAAAAACCCCAAAAAAGACTAATAGAACTCTGAAAATGGATCATGGCTCATCCGGGCATGACCTCTTCTACATGTGGCCTTGAGCTTCCCTGAGATTCCTTGTGGAAAAAACACCTGTAAAAGTCCTCAAATGCCTCTGAAACCTATCCCAATGTGTTCAGAGCATATCAATTAGTCAAAAATGACTATTCAATCACAGAAAATAGACTTGGGCTCATTTGAGCATGGTCTCCATCAATGGTGGCCCTAAGCTCCCTGGAGCTCCCCGAAACTTGAATGGTGTAAAACCTGCAATAGAAGTCTCAAAATTCCTTTGAAAATAGTTCCAATGGATTCAGAACATCCAAAAACCCCTAGCTGGGCTTTTTCAGCACCTCATTTGGCCAAAAACTGAGGAAGTTAGGCCTCCTTCCATTTTCCTCCTTCAAGCTTGTTGTCTCTGGTTCGCCAAAACACACTCCTGTGTGAGTAACCTGGCTTATGGGTGTTTTCCATGCCTAAACCCAGCATGAGTGCGCCTCTCCACAAAAAACACCAAAATGTAGAATGGTTAGAGAACCTAGCCCCCAAACCACAGAGGTGTTGGATGCATGGGGGCCATGTGGCCACGTCCCGCACACAAAAAGGCTCTGTTAGCATGAACGCTTGTGGGCTTGACAAGTGGCGGGTGCATGGGTTAAATCCCATTTAAAACTCACGCGCAAAATGTATAGTGGTCGGGTCATATGGTAGCACAAAGAAACCGGGGGCTGGGGCTAAGCCCCAGCCCGAACCCTGCTCCAAATGTACCATAGAATAAATTTAAATATAATGCGCAATGTATTATGGTAAGAATCATTTGCGTGGCGCGTTGGTTGTTTGGACTTTTCCAAAGCATTGCATGGTGTGTGGAGGTCCAAGGTTCGAATCCCATGGACTCCATTAACTTTTACACAAACCAAAACAATAACACAGTGCCACGTGGCAGCCCACTGGGCCACGTGGCACCAAACCATTTGACAAAAATATGCCACATGTCCACCAATGATTCGCCCAAAATTCCAACTCAGCATTGACACGTCAGCACTTTCCATGTCAACGGTCGTACCCCTACCACGTCATCCTGTATGGACTGTACAGTTAGCTTTTTTTTTTGCATGTTTGGCAAATCGAACAGATCATGATATCTCACTCATTCGATGTCTGTTTGACCCCATTCAAAGTGCGTTGGGTTCGTAATGATGAGGGCTACGCACCTGTTCGTTTTGAGGTGATTCCTAACACTTTCATTTTTGGGCTAAATTTTGACCCCTGGTCCAGATTCTAATCGAGGGTATCCCATCATCCCTAAATAAATTAACCAACCATCTCCATAAACATTCAATCAGCATGGTTGTCAGGTTGATTTTTCCCATGAAATTCGAATCACCACCACCTTTCCAAAAATACCAACAAATATCCTTCCATTGTTCCTGCGCGCTCATACATGTTGAAGCTCATGGGTCTGTGTTGGTAATTTTGAACCTAAAACTCCTTTGCAATACTATAACAACTAATTATGCATAAGAACATTCATCTTGGGAGGATTTGTAGTCTTTCGTGAACCAGTAACCCTCGACGCCCTGTGTCAACGCCCATAAGTCTACAGAATATTTGAAGACGTAGGGTGGGTAGCATATTTCGAGCAGTTGGATGGATTTGACGGTGATATTGCCCTAGAATTTTCCCATAATTTAACAGGAACCCATTCACATGTTAGAGGTTTGGAGATTAGTGTAACAGAGGCGGTTATATCCTCTATTACAGGGCTTCCCAACACTAGCATAAAATAGTTTGGACGAAGGACAACCATTCCTAATGCAAAGACCAATTTCTTGGAGGAGGGAGAGCAAGTGTAGCCTAGAGGACATGGCAGAGCAATAGAGTCTTTACCTCATGTTAGCACCATAATTTTCATAGCTAGAGTTAGGGGTTTGTCCAAAGTTTTCAAAGTCACGACATGATCTTGGGAAAATCAAGGCATTCCTAGATGATTCATAGGTTAGGGTGAATATCATGTCAAAAGGTATTATGGTTCATCATCACCTTTCATGAGGTTAGAGAAGCAACAATCATGACACTCCATGTCATTGGTATCATTGCAAATTTCAAAATCATACTCATGGTGCAAGTTTGTTGCGCAAAGGATTTTGTTGTGTTCATTTGTTGCGCGATGCGCAGAGGATTTCATCGCGCAGAGGATTTCGTCATGCAAAGGATGATGTCATGCAGAGGATGTTGTCACACAAAGGATTTTTTCACATAGAGGATGTTGTCATGCAGAGGATGTCGTCATGCATAGGATTTTTTCGCGCAAAGGATGTTGTTGCGCATAAGATTTTCATGCGCACAGGCTACAAGGCGTGTTGCGCAAATGACTAGTTTAGCGGTCAACTTCAAGATCACTTTTTGACCAACTGGAGAGGAATTTTGAACACTGAGATATTTTCATCGAGGACAAACCAAATAATAAAAACATCTCTCATATTTGAAAAATGTTTCATATTTTTGGAGATTCGAAGGAATCTTTGAGCCCTATTTTTCAGTTTTCATGATTTCCTGTCCCAGACATTTATTTGCAACACGTATTCATGCCATCTGAAGATGAATTTCAAGAAACCGAAAGAGGTTTTTATTTATAAAAATCTTACCTACAAAAACCTCTCTCAGTTTTGAAAAATGTATTTTTATTCGGGATATATGATGCCTTCTTGGACCCCTATTTTCCCAGTCTCTTGTGCAATCTGTTGGGTTTTTGTTGTAGATTATTGTTGCGTAGTAGACTTGTTGTGCAAGGGTGACTGAGTGTCCAGTAGTGCAAATGATGACTCATCACAACCATATGGTCAAATTTTGATCATGATCAATGATTGTAAAGAATATTTCGGTTACGATTATGATTTGGCAAAGTCAGGTTTTCTATTTTTAGTAAATTCGTTGAAGTTATTGTTCTCTTTCAAAGAAATTGGATCCATGATTCTAGGAGGGAGTAGTTCGAGCTTAGCAGCCAAGGGTGACATTAGTTTTCTATATATTGGGATCATTTTCATGTAAACGGGGTTGGGAATGGCGGGAGAGAGGCCTTCCTTTGTAACTGGAAAACCTTGCAGTTTCTCATGAATTTTAATACAAACAAAGAATGTTTTGATAGCAGAGATTCATCACAGTGTCCCCTTTCAGTGTGTTTTCCCTAGTTCAAATTCATTTCACTTATGTTATTTCTTCTAAGCATAGCTAAGAGTAAATGATCGGAATTCATCCTTAATATATTCTCCCTTCATATAGTTAATGATGGTGTCATGTTTTAATGATTGCAGGTCCAAAATTCACCCTTTGTTAGGTCTCTGTTCATTATAGTCAGCCTTTATGTTATTTCTTCTAAATTTGAAATTGAGAATTCATCCTTATTAGATGCTCTCATTCGTAATGGGATTTTCTTATTTATGTATTGTCATCATCTTAATATTATTTGTTGTTGAAAAGGTGTGCTTATTTTGCCTTTGTTCCCTCAGGAATACGTAGTTGTGTTAATCTTCACATATATCTCAGAAGTTGACTCCATTTCCCAATGGTTTCTTCCTCAATCTTTCCCTACCAACCCTTTTAAAACAAAAACAAACATGTCCTATTGTAGAATCTGACCTCTGTGCATTTATTGATGAATCCTTTGAGTTATTACCAGTCATTAGACATCTAAGAGAGCCCTCTTTGGTTGTATAGGTTAGAATACAATCTAAAGTTGGTTGAAATAGTTACCTTGGGGTTTTCTTCGATACAACCCAAAGAAAATTTCGAGTGTTAACATTTCGGCGTCGTTCCTAGGGATGATTGTTATTATTTTCATCGGGAAGAATGACATTGTTTTAGTTCTAAGTTCTAAGAACAGCAGACACTTAGGCACATATTGGTTGTATTTCTACTCTGGCGACTCCACACATCAGAAAATTAGTTTGAAGGTGATTCCACTGGCATAAGAATCCAGAGCTAAAGTTTTCATGTCGACTTCATTTTTCAAAGAGCTCGAGGTGTGAAGAGTTTCTTGTCTTTCGATCTGGGTACTTCATCAAACAGAACAATGAGGTTGGTGGCAAACCTTGTTTCTCTTCAAAATTTCAAAAATTGGATCGATATGTCTTCTAAGCATTATTGGTGTGGAGATATTCGTTCTTCATTATTATCTTATTTGGATTCCTGTCATATATTTAGTCAAGAAGATAAGTTAGAATGTTTAAAGAAGTTTATTATGGAACTTGAGATAGAACAAGAAACGCAAACGATATCCCAAGATTCATCTCCTTTTGAAGAATTTTCTGGCCAACAACAAGAACAGTATGAATTAAAGACAGATGAAGCATTATTAACTCATTCAGAACAATATAAAAGAGGGTATGAGGCTGCAATGGCTCATTGTTACAAGCATTATGAACTCAAGCCCGACGTTAGTAGTCCAAGGTTCATCCTACCAATAGAAAATGAATCTTCAGTCAGTAAATAGTCCTCATATCGAAATAAAGATGTTGTTCAAAAACTTTTTTATGACATAGACAATGTGAATAGTCAAAAAGAACCATTTAAAGATGATCTCATTGTTGGTCATAAAGAAGTGATAGTTGTTTCTGCTCTCAATGATCCTTTTGCAGCTCTACCGAAATCTTCAATCGAAATGGGCTATGTAATATTTGAACATGAGGACAATTTCATATGGTGGAATAACTTGTCATATTAAAGTTTTGACTTTATGACTGGAGGAGATGAAAGCAAGCTGCAGTCAAGAAACCTTTTGCTTGATTGTCTTCATTGGAAATATGAGATTACTTGATTTGGCATTTGTTCTTAGTAAAGTAGGGTAGGTAGGAGTATGAATAAGATTGGTTCTACGAGCATTTCTTTCAGCAATCTGCAGTTTTCATTTTCATCTTAGTTTCCAGATTTCAATTTGGAGCATATACAGTTTTGAGTTTTCAACGGATACAGGTAACAGGTCAGAGCAGAGTTTTCAATGGTTCGGGAACATCCTAATGGATAAGGCACCTAGTCTATTGTTATTTTCTACATCACAGGGAGGATAGCATCCCCATTGGAGCCAGTTGTTAGCACCATAATTTTCATAGCTAGATTTAGAGGTTTGTCCAAAGTTTTCAAAGTCACGACATGATATTGGAAAAATCAAGTCATTCCTAGACGAGTCATAGGTTAGGGTGAATATCATGTCAAAAGGTATTATGGTTCATCATCACCTTTCATGAGGTTAGAGAAGGAACAATCATGACACTCCATGTCATTGGTATCATTGCAAACTTCAAAAGCATACTCATGGTGCAAGTTTGTTGCACAAAGGATTTTGTTGCGTTCATTTGTTGCACAATGCACAGAAGATTTCATCGCACAGAGGATTTCATCGTGCAGAGGATGATGTCATGCAGAGGATGTTGTCGTGCATAGGATGATGTCGCGCAGAGGATGTTGTCGTGTAGAGGATGTTGTCGCTCAGAGGATGCTATCGCGCAGAGGATGTTGTCATGCAGAGGATGTTGTCACGCAGAGGATGTTGTCGCACATAGGATTTTTTCGCGCAGAGGATGTTGTCGTGCATAGGATTTTCTTGCGCATAGGCTATAGGGCACGCTGTACAAATGACTAGTTTAGTGGTCAACCTCAAGATCACTTTCTAACCAACTTGAGAGTAATTTTTAAAATCCCCAAGGGGTTTTTGTCGAGGAAAAACCAAATAATAAAAAACTCTCTCATATTTGAAAAATGTTTCATATTTTTGGATATTCGAAGGAATCTTTGAGCCCTATTTTTCAGTTTTCATGATTTCCTTTCTGAGACATGTTTTTGCATCACTTATTCCTTTCATATGGAGATGGATTTCAAGAAAATGAGAGAGTTTTTTCTTTATAACGATCTTACATACAAAAACCTCTCTCAGTTTTGAAAAATATATTTTTACTAGGGAGATATGATGCTAAATTTGACCCTTATTTTCCCAGTCTGTTGCGCAATCTGTTGCGTTTTTGTTGTAGGTTATTGTTGCATAGCAGACTTGTTGTGCAAGGGTGACAGAGTACATGATGACTCATCACAACCATATGGTTTAATTTTGATCATGATCAATGATTGTAAAGAATATTTCGGTTACGATTATGATTTGGCAAATTTGGGTTTCCTATTTTTCGTAAATCCATTGAACTTATTGTTCTCTTTCAAAGAAATTGGATCCATGATTCTAGGAGGGAGTAGTTTGAGCCTAGCAACCAAGGGTGACATTAGTTTTCTATATATGGGGATCATTTTCATGTAAACGGGGTTGGGACTAGTGGGAGAGAGGCCTTCCTTTGTAGCTAGAAAACTCTAGAATTTATCATGAATTTTAATACAAACAAAGAATGTTTTGATAGAAGAGATTCATCACGGTGTCCCCTTGCAGTGTGTTTTCCCCAGTTCACATTCATTTCACTTTTGTTCTTTATCTAATCATAGCTAAGAGTAAATGATCAGAATTCATCCTTAATAGATTCTCCCTTCATATAGTTAATGTTGGTGTCATGTTTTAATAATTGCAGGTCCAGAATTCACCCTTTGTTGGGTGCTCTGTTCATTGTAATCAGCCTTTATGTTATTTCTTATAAATTTTCAATTGAGAATTCATCCTTATTAGATGTTCTCATTCGTAATGGGATTTTCTTATTTATGTCTTGCCATCATCTGAATACTATTTATTGTTGAAAAGGTGTGCTTATTTTTCCTATGTTCCCTCAGGAATACGTAGTTGTGTTAATATTCACATATATCTCAAAAGTTGACTCCAATTCCCAATGGTTTCTTCCTCAAGCTTTCCCTACCAACCCTTTTAAAACAAAAAAAAACTTGTCCTATTGTAGAATCTGACCTCTGGGACTAATCAGAAGACAGGAAGAGTTGGTTGAGTCAGTATAGAGAAAGAAAACCACTGCCACACAAGAACCAGTAGCTAAGGAAGAAGAAAAGCATACTACTAAAACACCTGAGAATGCCATTGTAACACAAGAACTAGTGGTACCTGATTTAAATATGCAGTCTAAAAAGGATATACAAGAAGTTGTCACTGTAACACAAGAACCAGTGATGGCTAAGACTGTTGAACCAGCCCAGCCTGAGAGTACCACTGCTACACAAGAACCATTGGTAGCTAGTTTAAATCAACAATCTGATGAGGCCACGGAAGAAGAAATTGTCACACAAGAACCAGTGGTTGAGGAAGAGGAATTACCACAGCCAAATAAAGTCATTGTTACACAAGAACCAGTGACACAAGCTCAAATTCCTCTAGAAATCAGTGATGAGGATGAACAAGAAGTTGACGATCATGAAACAGAAGATAATACTATCTTTTTGCTCGCAGAGATTGATAAATGGAAGCAACAGGTTGCCATGTTTGGAGAAGGAATTATCCATGTGCCAACCCATAGAAAGGAAATACAGGACCTAAGGAAGAAATACATTGAATTTTTTACGTCTCGGAAATTTAAATGGGAAGAAATGAAAAAAGAATTGGGACAGTTGAAGAAGCTGCAAGCTAAGTGCCATATTCTGCAACAGGATAAAAATCAAATGTATTTGTTAGCAGAAGAGTTGTTGATTTGTAGAAGCCCTTCTCCCTCATACCTGATTTTACTTCATGAACAATTAACTCTTTTTAAGTTTAAATCTATTAAGGAAGGAAGGCCTTATAAAATGATTAGTGCCTCTAAGTTTTTAGAAAAAAATTCCCAAAGTGATTTCTCAGATCATCATTTCTTGTGTGAGATTTATTTGCATGAAAAGGCTTGCATGTTGGATATAAAAATAAATCATGTTCCCTATGTAGGAGATGTGCAGTTGAGAGCTTTCACTTATTTTGTGAACAATCAGGCAAAATGGTGGAATGCCTTCCACACAATCCAGAAGAATGAAGGAGAAGCAACATTATGGATTAGGGGTGAACCTCGTACTCATGTTACTATTTTTAATATACATCGGCATCTATTTTATTCATCTTACAGGACTAGAAAAGTGACAGACCTTCAAAGGTTTTTCATATATTCTTGTGTTAAAACAATTAATGACCAGAAATTGTTTGCACTAGAAGGTAGCAGATTTAGATGGGAAACATCCTCTCTGGCCTTGAGGACCAAGGATCCATAGAGTCGTGACAATTTTACCTAAGATCTATCTTGGGTTCCTAGCTATATTGAGTGCATTCAAACTTGTGGTCCACAGTGGTTGGGGCTTAAATTTCATTTCCCTCTTATTTGGTTTCCAACAAAGAAGTATCATCATAAGTACAAATTGACTAATAACACTGAAATGGAATGTTGGGAAGAAGTGATTTATTCTAGGGGCTACAGGAATTTAGAAGAGAATGTTGCATCATCCTACAATATTTCTAATTTTCATTCGAAAAGTTCATGCCCCGACTCGGACTCTGATTTTGAGTGAGTGAACTTTGAAGTTGCATGGGGACATGCAATGGTGCAGTTGGGGGAATATGTTGGGTGCTAGTCCTTGTTTTTCCATTGAGAACTGGAGAATTAACATTGTATATGACAATTTAATCTCTTAATAAGAAGTGGCAATGTTCACCGGAATTTCGGTTAGTGATTAATTATTTTTACTGTGCTTGATTGCCTTTGAAATAACCAGACTAGATTACAAATAATTTCAATGATTCATAAAAAAATTATTGAGAGGCTACATGTAAAGTTTTTTTATTCATGACATTAAAATTATAAATGCATTAGAGGAATTTTGATCTCATTGGCAATAGATGTCCTACGATGACTATGTAGGAATCTAGTAGGCCAGTACATAGACCATTTTTCTCTTTGCTTAGCAACTCATGGCTCATTCCTTTTATGAATGCCAACATGTCTTCTGAAAGACAATATAAATAAACATAATATATTCTAAATAAATCAATCAAGCTACTACAAATGGCTCAAGCTTCAGTCAAGCATCAAATGAGAACTAAAAGCATTCAAGGGACTAACACAATATTTAATCAAAATAAAACCAAACTTCCAAAGTTAAAAAAATGGTCCAAATGCAAACAACAAACAAACCATTAAAATTTGCCAATATATCAAAGTTACAAATCCAAGAAGTTTCATGCACTTGAGTCTTGAATGAGCCCATTCTTTCTTAGAAGTTAGCGAAAGTCGTGTTAATTAGTTATTTAGCCTTTAATACTTGGACACTATCTATGTGAAGAGATAAGTCTCAACTTCATCAAATGCCAGCTTAATTTCCTATCACAGATAGGAAAAAGAGAATGTCTTAGTTAACTATCAAACCATCAAACTTAAAATATCTTGGATCAAATAAATGTAGCTTCAATGTTACACTACTTAATACAAAATATAGAACCTATTTCTACCTTAAATGCAATCTCAAATTTACAGATGGTAATCTTGCTCTCATAAAGAATTACCTTTTTCCAATGTACTCCATAAATATAGGAACAATTAAGTCAATAAGCTAACAAGAATCACATCACATGTGCCATTCCATTCATTATTTCTACAACTCCAATCATCAATGGAACATGTAAGTCAAAATAAGAGTCCCCTCATGTATATTGGTTTAGATAGCATCTTGGGGTATATAAATATCCCAGTTCACATCAGCATGTCAACCCTCATTTTCTATATTATGAATAGGAAACTTCGTAGATGAACTATTATTATGACCCTCCTAAATATTATCTTCCATATCAAGTTCATTAGAGGAATTTGTTGGTTTGTATTCTCCCATTCTATCACAATCTGATCGCCAAAGAGCTAATGCTCTATCGAATGGAAAATTGTTTATGTCATACTTTGTTACATATAATCTTAAACATGTATCCATATGTTTATCAATCTTCTTCCTCAACTTTTATTTCAAGAATGATAGTTCACTAAACATTCTCTCATCCTCCACCGATCCCAAAATCATGGTTTGACATCAATCTGCTAATCTGAAATATTCTGACATGTTTTCTTCTAGGTATTGGCTTTAACCTAATTTAGTCCATAATCTTGTTATTGCATCATGTTCTAGAGGTTTCTCCAAACCACAATATTGAGATAACATTACTTGAGAAAAGAGATTGGCTTGTTGATACAACTTTGATGAATCTAATATACCTTCAATCTCTTCTCCTTGTACATTGCGATTCTTGCCAAATTGGTGCACTAAAATTTTCAATTTTGCTAAAAATTCAACTCTTTGAGCTTCTCTATTGTGTTTGGGGTTCCAATATTGAGGGTATACCACAGACATGGCCCCCAATAATTCATCTCGAGGAAATAGTTCCCTTATCTCTAATGATAGTGATTTTGCAATTTCTATCAAGTTGCGCTTCACTAAAATCACAACATTGTTGAATTGGTCTCTTGACACATGGCACTCTTTAGTGATCCATCCCATATTTCTAACATAATGAAATGGAACCATATACCTGTGCACTGCCATACATAGTATTCCTTTTCCATCAAACTTCAAATAATTTTCAATGTTTTCTATATCGATGATAGTAGTCCAACCTTTAAATGTTGGACCTGTGAAAGACTATGGCATCGTATACAAATTATCCAATTGAAGACGTGCTAATTTTCTTTTATGTATGTATTATGCAATATACATTGTGTGGCTCTGAAACATTTTCACAAGGACATTCATTTCATAAAGCATAGGTAGAATTCCAGCCAATGTTAATAATGTCTCTATATCAGTTAATCGAAAGAGAAGATATTGAGCTTTGTCTACACTGAAGCGATGTTCATACATCACCCCTACTAAGGATTGGTACTCACTAAATAGTCTTTGAGATGGTCCATTCAATGAGATCCATCTTGTATCAACATCTTTTAGTATCTTTTTTTCCATATGTAACACCGTCATCAAATTGTTGAATCTCTTTAAATCGCTTGGGACTACGACAAAAGTATGCATGAGTTTCACGTACAAGATCTTCAACTTTTGAAGCCAGTGGAAACTTGCTTACTATTTTAAATGCAATATTCATTCTATGAGCAATACAATGAACACTAATCATAAATGGTGAAGTTGATAGTTGTAGTTTGACATAAAGGCCATTCCTTTTCCCTTGTATGATTGTTTCTCCATATGCTCTGACACATGCCAACTTTTTCGCAATCACTAAATGATCCATACCACCAATTTCCTTCAAATTCTTGATGACAAGTTCATAAATATTTTGAGTTGTAGAATTCTCCCTCATTTTATGAATCTCAAGTAAATATGAATGCCTAACATGATCATTAACCATATAAATGCTCATACAGATCCATGAAGTATTATCAATAGCAGTAACTTCATCCAAAGACAATGAGAAAAACCTAGCATTTGCAATATTCTCTTTCAAATCATCCTTTTCTACTTGAGCTAGATACTTTTCCCATTCCCAACCACTCATTACTGACCAATGAGAAGATGGAAAATTTGACAGTTCAATAAAAGATATAAAGTTCTTCTAATCTAGAAAATATGTCATAGGACGGCCTCTAGGTAAGATGTGAAATACAGTGCTTAATTGCATCGTCTTAGATAACAAATTTCTTTCGATCGTCTTTCCAAATAGAGATGTGATAATTCCTCCACTTGCCTCGAATTTTCCCTTACTGATTAAGTGTTTATTATATTCATCTTCATATTTGACATGACGACATTCCTCAGAACATTTTCATTTGATAATAGATTTATCCTCGCCATTTACAATTTCCTTATCATACACCTTTCCTGCATGCTTCTCTATTGTATCTATCTTCATCTGCAATTTTATTGTCTTTCCAAGTTTCCAACTACATATAATGCATCTAACCTCTCATGAAGCCTCTTTGTCATTTGTTGGAGGTATTGGTTCAATAAATGGAAATTTTGAGACCCAAACCGATTGGAATTGTCTCCCTATGTCCCATTGGCCTTTTTTCCTTTTCCGTGATTGTTAATGGTTTGTGTTGCCTTCCAAGGAAAAACCTTCAACATTGTTATTTTCAATTTCTGGTGAAAGCATCTCAATTTGATCACTAAAGGAACCTATTTCATCATCTATTACATGGATATTAGATGCATTCTCAAAAGAGTTCACATCTCCTTGACTTTCATTGATGGTGTAATGTTCCCAAGCCAATTTTTTCACTTGGGGACACTAACTAACCACTCAACTAACTGTTTTATTGTTGTGTATGCAGGTTGGCCACTGATATTTCGGCCTTAGGGTTTAATTCAGTTATTCAGACACATTTTATTCAAGATACACTCAATACATGAAAGATATCAACAATACACAAGATGTGGAAACACAAAGCATAGATCTCACCTTTTATTATGACAAAGCAAGAACCCGATACAATATAGAAGCAGATCTAGAATAATCATCAGATGGCTCCAAGATAGAAGATATGAGCTGCTACAAAATGCTCCCGACAATACAAAATATGCCTCTAAAGGCTGAATACTAGATGAAGATCCCAAATACCAAGAACAAAGGGTACGTCCAACCCACTTAGGTTGTTGGTGTGTCATGCTGGATGACAAAGAGGCCAATATTTCGGTCCAGCTAAAGGAGATATCAAAATTGTTCCAAACTCCACCAAAGTGTATATCGGGGCAAGGGAAACCTCTCCTAGAAGTCTAAAACTCCAATATCAAGTCTTCGTCCTCCAACCTGCTGAAACCCTAATCCAATCTACGCCCTCCTGAAACCCTGAAGTGACCAACAATTCGGCCAAATCCATTCAAATCCGTCCCAATCTGTAGCTAATGATCTGGTCGTAGTAACTCCTCAAGAATACCTCCAAAATGATGAGCAAGGTCCTGCAAACAAAACCCAACTGCTAGAATCTCCCAAGGCTCTTTCAATAAGCTGAATCGAACTCATCCTCAAGAAATGGTGCGCCCCTGCTAGAAAACCCTAACTGGTATAGCCCTGCTGCTCTCCTAAATCAATGAAGGAACCTATGATGAATGTAGAATGGTGTGGGTGGAGTATTTCATCCCCAAGACCAATCTTGGAATAAGTGAGTGGAATATTTCACCATTGAGTTTCTCTCTAGGGTTTGTAAACTCAAAACCCTCAAAACTGTGTGCTCAAGAACTCAACAAGCAAAATACCAAATATCCAAGATGAAATGAGAGGTGTGCCCTAGCCTTTCTTTTATACCTCTATTATGTTTTCCTGTTGAGTTAGTTTAACCCCTAGGTTCAACTCCTAACTCAACCTCCAGGTTCTAATTCTTCATTGAGTTACTTTTTTCCCTTTTTCCCTTTTTCCTTTTTTCCTGAGTCAACTTCAAAATACAACATTAGTTTGGTTGACTTTTCCGCATTTTGTGTGAGACTATGGTCTAGTGGGGATGCCTAGACCACTAAGTCTTCCCAGACCTCTACATCAAGAGGTGGGGGACATTACAGTCTCCCCTGCTAGAAATTTCTTGTCCTCAAGCAATTCCAAATCTATCTCCCGAACCACCTGTTCATTCTCCCACATGGCATCCTCAATGGGTAAAACTTTCCATTTGATCAGGTACTCTTTGATGCTTCTCTTCCTGATCTTCTTCTCCTGAACCTCCAGTATCTCCTCCGGAATCAGAACCAGTTTCCCCTCTTCATCTAGAGGTGGAAACACCTCAAGGGGTGTGATGTGTTGGCCGATGGCCCTCTTCAGGCAAGACACATGGAAGACATTATGTATCCTACTACCCTGTGGGAGTTCCATCTCATAAGCTAGGGCCCCTACCTTCCTCTTGATCTTGTAGGGCCCAAAGAAACATGGTTCTAGCTTCTATGCTCCGCTTCTTTCTATAGAAGCATGTATGTATGTTTGGAGCCTTAGGTAAACTAAGTCACCAACCTCAAAAGTACGCTCAACCATGTGTTTATCTGCTTGGACCTTGTATTGGTTATGCGCCCCTGTAAATGATCATTCAACTCCCCAAGGATGTCCTGACTCTATTGTACCCAATCTTGTACCATCGGGGCCCTGCTGTCACCAAAAGCAATATCCACGAAAGAGAGTGGATCATAGTTGTACAATGCCCTGAATGGGTTCATGCCTATGGACATGTGATGGGTGGTGTTGTAGCATTATTCCCCCAAATCTATCCATCTGACCCACGCCTTTTGCTACCCTGCCACATAATTCTTGAGATAGCCTTCCACCCATTTGTTGACTATTTCAGTTTGTCCGTCCATCTAAGGATGATAGCTAGTACTAGGAGTCAAGGTCGTACCAACTATCCTGAATAACTCCTGCCAGAATGTACTCATGAATCTGTTATCCCTGTCACAGACAATGGTTTTGGGTAGGCCGTGCAGTCTGAATATCTCCCTGAAGAATAATTCAGCCACCTGTGTTGCATTGACGTTTGTAGCAATGGAGAAGAAGTGTGCAAATTTTTCCAACCTGTCCACCACTACGAAAATGCAGTCGTTCCCCTACGCCTATGGAAACCCTGTGATGAAATCCATGGATATGCTTTCCCACTTATGCTCTGGGATGGGTAGGGCTTGTAGTAGTCCTTTCGGGTGAGTGTTCTCATCCTTATTCTTCTAGAAAGTAGTACACTCCTTGACATGATTCATCACATCCTCCTTGAGGCCCTTCCATGAGAACCTCTCTCTCACCTGCCTATATGTCTTGCCAATCCCTTGGTGACCTGCCATTGGTGATTCATGACAGGCCTGCAACACTTTGGCCTTGAAGGTCGATTCAGGAACCAAAAATATTCGACCCTTGTAATAGATGAGGCCATCAATGACCCTGAAGGTATCGTCCTGTATTTTCCCATTCATTACCTGACAAGTGAACTGATTCTCGAAATATTCCATCACCAAGTGGTCCTTCCTATCAGTAGATACATCTGTCATGGCATAAATGGATGGCCTTCTAGACAATGCATCTGCCACCACGTTGTTCTTCCCTTTGACGAATTCAATGTCAAAGTCATAGGCATGTATTATGCTTACCCATTTCTGATGCCTTTCATTTAAATCCTTCTTCTCTAATAGATACTTAAGACTGTTATGATCTGATTTCACCACAAACCATGCACCTACTAGGTATTGTCTGAATTTGTCCAGAGCGTGCATGATGGCCAGCATCTCTTTGTCATAAACATTATAAAGTAACTCAGGTCCCCTGAGTTTTCATCTCTCATAGGCAAGAGGGTGTCTATGTTGCATCAGTACAGCCCCAATACCTTCTCCCGGGGCATCACACTCCAAGGTGAAAGGTTGGCCGAAATTTGGTAGGGCTAAAACTGGGCATGTGCTCATCACCTTTTTCATCTTGTCGAATGTAATGTGGGCCTCCTCACTCCATTTGAAAGCTCCTTTCTTGGTCAGGTCATTCAAGGATGCACAAAGCTAAGAGAACCCCTTGACAAACTACTTGTAGTAAGTGCACATACCTAGGAATCCCCTCAATTTTGTAAGGGTCTTAGGTGTAGGCCACTCCATTATGGCTTGAATTTTCTCCTGATGTACCTGTACCCCCTTTTCTCCGATGATGTGTCCCAATTAAATAACCTCCGTCATTCCAAACTCAAATTTGGACTCCTTAGCATACAATGATTCCTTCTCCATGATAGATAGAATTTGATCCACCTGTCGAAGGTGTTCCTCCAACGTCTTGCTAAAAATGAGCAAGTCATCAAAAACCACCAAGAGATGCTTCCTCAAATGTTTATTGAAGACATGATTCATACAAGATTGGAATGTGGTTGGGGGATTGGTTAGCCCGAAGGGCATCACTAAGAACTCATAGTGACCATAATGACACCTGAAAGCAGTTTTTGGGATGTCCTCCTCCCTCATTTTGATTTGATAGTAGTCGGAACGTAGGTCAATTTTTGTGAAATAGACAGCCCCATACAGTTCGTCCAGTAGCTCATCAATCCTTGGTATGGGATACCTATTTTTTATTTTTTTCTTATTTAATGCCATGAATTCAATGCACATGTGCATGGTTCCATCCTTCTTCTTGACCAACACCACTGAAGAAGCAAAAGGGCTGGAACTCATCCTGATGTGCCCCATATCCAAGAGCTCTTTGATTGCCTTCTCTATCTTGTCTTTATACTTATTTGGATGTCTGTATGATGTGGTGATGATTGGTTTTGCTCCTGCCTCCAACTCAATGATGTGCTCAAACCCCCTATCTAGTGGCACCCCTGGTGGGATAGGTCCAAACACTTTGTTGTGTTTTTCAACGATTTCTTGGATTCCTGGTGTGTAGGGAACCTTGCCCTGCTCATCCACAAGTGCTGAAATTCTGCATTCATCTGCATATACTATCTCTTATCTCCTGAAGATGGCCTCCATCCTCTTGGTCGTAACTACCTTGGTTGAGTTACATGTCATGCCTCGAAGCACTACCTTTCGTCCACCCTCCTGTGTGAAAGACATCTCCATGGTCTTGTAGTTGGTGGTAATAGGCCCCAACATACTAATCCACTGAACTCCAAGGATTATGTTTGTCTCCGGAAATTCCATCACATAGACATCTTGTACCAACTCATGCCTACCCAATGTAAGCTTCATGCCTATAACGTACCTGTCACAAGACATGGTGGTCCCACCTACTACCTCCACCTTGAATCCTTCAAATTCAACCATGGGTATATGCCTCCTATGTAACAATGTTGAGTCAATGAAGTTGTGAGAAGCTCCCCCATCAATCAATACTGACACCTTTTTCCCCTTCAAGACTCCTCTCATCCTAAAAGTGTTGTACTTGGGCACTACATTTATTGATGCCAAGGTGGATTTCTCCTCATCTGTACTGTCATGACCTGTGGTCTCCTCATCTATCGTCTCTATGGTGTCTACCTCCATGTTATGGATATGGCTGAAATCCTCCTCCTCCTCATTGTCTGAAGTCACCTCTATGTAGTGTACTTGGCCACGGTCCATGCATTTGTGTGATGGGTTCCATGGCTCTTTGCAAGTGTAGAAAATTTGATTCCTCCTCAATTCCCTTCTGGTGTTCTCATCCAACCTACCTATGTCCCTGTCAAAACCCCTTAGGTTACGTCCTCCTTGGTTCATTAGAGGTATTTGATCTCTTCCTCATGTGTTAAGAGGCGGTATAGGCACAAATTTCAGTTTGGAAGCTGGTCCTAGGTCTATCGTCCTCCAAATAGAATCATGTAGGTTAGTAGGCTTAAAATAATTTACCCAACCATTCAAGGGTTCCATCATCCCCTCAGTGAAGAGCTTCATGAGTCTGGTCAGTGATACATCCTGCACCATGACTGACAGCCTCTGGAATTCCTCAATGTACACCTCTAGTGCTCATGTCTGTCTGAGCTGTGTGAGCTATCGGAAATGTAACTCAGGATCCCCCTGATCAAATATGTCAATGAGTCTCTGAGTGAACTCTGTGTATGCCACTATTTGATTGTGGCCTAGTGTGGTCAGTCCATGATACCACCAATCATGAGATTTTCCATCCAAGTACATGGTGGCAAACTTGATGACTTACATCTCCCTCGTGGGATTAAGCTGCAGATAAGTGTCCAGCTTTTCTACCCATGCATGTGTTGTCATCTTGGTCGTACCATCAAAGTAGGGAATCTCCATCTTCCCTGCTCTGCGTTCAAACTCATAATTTCTCCTATGGTTCATCCTAGGCTTGTTTCTGAATTTGAGTTGACAGTATTGATCCAGGGACATCTGCCTCTGAATAATTATATCCAAATCATTGTACTCCATGGTACATTGTGACGTCTACTCAACAAATTCATCCACTTGTTCATGTTATGCTTGTTCATCTATGAACGTGGGTAAGTATGGCCTAGGGGTAGCCCTGCTACCTATCTTTCCATGGGGTGTGCCTCCCCCATTGCTTCCCTCAGACTGATGATAGGGAATATGTTCTGGATTATACCTGTTTCCACCGTGTGATCCACCAGTCTCCCTATTGTCATACATCTCTAGCCTTTTCCCTTTGTGAGTCATATGCATCAACAGATTGGTTATCCTAGTTTGGTTCTCATTGACCTTCCTCAGATTCTCATCTACCTTCCATAGGGTTTCAGTGATTTCGGTTTGTCCCTTACGGTTTTCCTCATAGTTCTCCTATAAGTGGTTGACCAGGGTACTTTATGTCTGGTTGATGGTTTTATGGAACTCATGTGCTAAGAAATCCAAGCCATGTGGCTCACGGTCATCCCTTGAACCCTCCATTTCAACTTTTGTTTCACTGGTCTACTTCTTCCTTCAGCCTGTATAGATACCATTGTACCTCTGCATGTGCTAATCCTCACAGGATGGGAGGATCAAAGCTCTGATACCACTGTAATGTTCCCAAGCCAATTTTTTCACTTGGGGACACTAGCTAACCACTCAACTAACTATTTTACTATTGTGTATGTAGGTTGGCCACTGATATTTCGGCCTTAGGGTTTAATTCAGTTATTCAGTCACAGTTTATTCAAGATACACTCAATACATGAAAGATCTCAACAATACACAAGATGTGGAACCACAAAGCATAGATCTCAGCTTTTATTATGACAAAGCAAGAACCTGATACAATATAGAAGAAGATTTAGAATAATCATCAGATGGTTCCAAGATAGAATATATGAGTTGCTACAAAATGCTCCCGACAATACAAAATAAGCCTCCAAAGGCTGAATATGAGATGAAGATCCCAAATACCAAGAACAAAGGGTATGTCCAACCCCCTTAGGTTGTTGATGCGTCCTGTTGGATGACAAAGAGGCCAATATTTCGGCCCAACTGAAGGAGATATCAAAACCATGCCAAAATCCACCAAAGTGTAGATTGGGACAAGGGAAACCTCTCCCGGAAGTCTGAAACTCCAATATCAAGTTTTCCTCCTCCAATCTTCTAAAACCCTAATCCAATTTACGCCCTCTTGAAACCCTGAAGTGACCAACAATTTGGCTTGGCTAAAGGTGACCTCCAAATCTTCTGAAACTCTCTAGGATGATAGATCGGGCTTCTACAAACCCCTAGAAGATGTTTCAAGATCATATCTGAGGTAGAACCCCCTAGATCTGAGAATCTTTGAATCACCAAAACGTCCTCCTTGCCTCAAAGTCGTCCCAATATGTAGCGAATGATCTAGCCGTAGTAACTCCTCAAGAATACCTCCAAATTGATGAGCAAGGTCTTGCAAACAAAAACCAACTGCTAGAATCTCCCAAGGCTCTATCAATAAGATGGATCGAACTCCTCCTCAAGAAATGGTGCACCCCTACTGGAAAACCCTAGCAGGTACGGCCCTGCTGCTCTCCTGATTCGATGAAGGAACCTGTGATGAACGTAGAATGGTGTGGGTGGAGTATTTCATCCCCAAGACCAAGATTGGAACAAGTGAGTGGAATCTTTCACCACTGAGTTTCTCTCTAGGGTTTGTAAACTCAAAACCCTCAAAACTGTGTGCTCAAGAGCTCAACAAGAAAAATACCAAATATCCAAGATGAAATGAGAGGTGCGCCCTAGCCTTTCTTTTATACCTCTATTATGTTTTCTTGTTGAGTTAGTTTAACCCCTAGGTTCAACTCCTAACTTAACCTCCAGCTTATAATTCTTCATTGAGTTACTTTTTTCCCTTTTTCTCTTTTTCCTAAGTCAACTTCAAAATATAACATTAGTTTGGTTGACTTTTCCCCATTTTGTGTGAGACTATGGTCTAGTGGGGATGCCTAGACCACTAAGTCTTCCCAGACCTCTTCATCAAGAGGTGGGGGACATGTTGCTAAAAAGAGCTTGAATCATGAAGAGAATATGGGTTCTTGGATTGAGACTTTTGAAAGTAAGAAAATACATCCCTTTGTTTTGATGTTTTCTTTCCATGATTTTTGTTTGACATCTCATTGAAATTTTCACAATTAGAATTTCAAATCGATCTAGAAACCAAAAGTGAAACATGCATGAGAAAAATAATATAAATTAGTCTTCCATTTGGAAAGTCAACACAAATACAAGAGATATATCAATTTTAAGAACTCAATTCTTCTCAACAAGTTACAAAACCAACAATACTTATCTAAAAATAAATCACTTCAGCATACACAATATACAAAACTATTGATCTACTCTGATCACTGGTTCACTAACCCAAATAATCACTTGTCATGACCTGAAGCCTCTGTTGTCCTGGAGGGTCGAGGTTGGGTGGGCTCTATCACTGATCAGAATGACACTTGTACATAGAAACACACAAGCAATGAGCATTGGGAAACAGGGTGTTGAAGCACCATGTTTCAGCACCAGCTTGTGAGAATGATTTAAAAACGCCATTAGCTAAAAAATTTAAACATAGAACTATTGATCTACTCCAATCACTAACCCAAACAATCACTCGTCATGACTTGCAGCCTCTACTATCATGGAGGTTGGGTGGGCTCTATCACTGATCAGGATGAAACTTGTGAGTGGAAACACACAAGCAATGAGCATTCGGAAAACGGTGTTGAAACACCGTGTTTCAGCACCAACTTGTGAGAATGATTTTAAAACAACCATGTAATTTATCCAAACTATGGGTAAGCTCAAAAACTTAAACACATAACCATTGATCTACTCTAATCACTAACCCAAAAAATAACTCGTCATCACATGAAGTCTCTATTATCCTGGAGGCTAGGTGGGATCTATCATTGATCGGGATGACACTTGTGCGACGTGTGTGGAAACACACAAGAAATGAGCATTGGGAAAACAATGTTGAAACACCATGTTGAAACATTGTGTTTCAGCACCAGCTTGTGAGAATGATTTAAAAACACCCAAGTAATTTAATAATTTATCCAAATTGTAGTCTGTGAGTAAGCTCAAAAACTAAAACACATAACTATTGATCTACTCCAATTGGAAATCACTAACCCAAACAGTCACTCGTCATGACCTAAAGCCTCTACTATCCTGGAGTCTAGGTGGGGTTGTGGGCTCTATCACTGATCAGGATGACACTTTTTCGATGTGCGTGGAAACACACAAGCAATGAGCATTGGGAAAATGGTGTTGAAACACCGTGTTTCAGCACCATCTTGTGAGAATGATTTAAAAACACCGAGGTAATTTAATAATTTATCCAAACTATAGTTTATGAGTAAGCTCAAAAACTAAAACATATAACTAATTATCTACTCCAATTGGAAATCACTAACCCAAACAATCACTCATCATGACCTAAAGCCTCTGCTATCCTGGAGGTTGGGTGGGGTTGTGGGCTCAATCATTTATCAGGATGACACTTGTGCGACGTGTATGGAAACACACAAGAAATGAGCATTGTGAAAACGGTGTTGAAACACCGTGTTTTAGCACCATATTTTGAGAATGATTTAAAAATGCCTAGGTAATTTAATAATTTATCCAAACTACAGTCTTTGAGTAATCTCAAAAACTGAAACATAGAACTATTGATCTAGTCCAATTGGCAATCACCAACCCAACCAACCACTCATCATGACCTGAAGCCTATGCTATCCTGGAGGTTGGGTGGGGTTGTGGGATCTATCATTGTTCAGGATGACACGTGTGCGACGTGCGTGGAAACACACAAGCAATGAGCATTGTCAAAATGGTGTTGAAACACCATGTTTCAGCACCAGCTTGTGAGAATGATTTAAAAACACCCAGGTAATTTATCCAAATTGTGTGTAAGCTCAAAAACTTAAACACATTACACAGAACTACTAATCTACTCCAATCACTAACCCAAACAATCACTCATCATGACTTGAAGCCTCTTCTATCATGGAGGTTGGGTGGGCTCCATCACTGATCAGGATAATCCCTACTAGCATATGCACTTAATGAATGCCCAAAACAAATCTGCTACTAGCAGAGTCGAGAACCATGAGCCCATAAATGATAAGAGATTAAGATTATCCTTGCACAGTCGTGACAAATTTCAAAAGTTGCAGAGAGGGCTCAGAAGCCACTTATGACTTACCTGATATCAAGATTCAAGGTGTTGCAGGGGGCAGTCTGGCAACCAGAAATGTTGACACGGAGCGACTGGGAAGATGGAAAGAACTCGACACTTTCTCCTCCTATAATTTGCAAATTTTGACAATATAATTTTGAGTTGGAACTTGGCCTTTGAATATTTCAAGCTAGGTGTGGCTGAAGATTTCAAGTTGAACCACTTGGATCTATTAATATTTTGAATCACCATCAAATTGGGGAAAAAATTTCCGAAACCCACGACCGAATTCATGTAAAAACTCCAAATCAGGGGCATCCTCTGTAAAACTAAAAAATCCAAATCGATGGGCAAAAAAACCCTAAGTCCAATGGCCATTCCCAAATCGAGGCGAATCATGGTCCTTGGCCCTATGAAAAAACTAAAATTATGGGCGAAAACCCCAAAAGATCGATGGCTACTCCCAAAAATCGGGCGAAAGGGAGGATGACCGCCATTTTTCGAAGGTGAAAATGTAATTAATATTTAAATTGCGACTGCCAATTTTGAGCTAAATATATAATTAATATTGTTTTCAAAATAAAAGGGAGGCGAATTGGGAATAATATTGGTTTTTTTTTAATATATAAAATTTGCCTTGCCAAAATTTGAAGGGGCTAGATTTCGTCCATGGGCGAATTTGCCCCTGAAATTTTATATGGATCAATCTTACTATGGGGGAATATACAATGAATAGTCCAATGATTGATATACCCATGGGTGGTGTTGATGTCGTACTAGAAGTCCAATGGTTACAATCACTGGGAATAGTGGCTTTTAATTTTCAAGAACTTTTCATGAAATTTTCATTGGAAGGAAAGGAAAATGACTTAAGGGGTATCACAGGGAAACCTAGTAAGGTGATAAGCTCTAATGGCATGACAAAATTATTGAAAAGGGAGCATCAGGGTGTAATTGTACAACTATGCTCACTAGATGTTCAAACATCTAAGCCATCTATTCCCCTAGATCTCTAAGGGATCATTGATAAGCATTCCAAAGTATTTGAATATATTCCCAAAGGTCTTCCACCCACTCGCAATCATGATCATGTTATTCACCTAATTCTTGGGAGTGTTCCTCCTAACATCGAGCCTTATAGATACCCTTATGCCCAGAAGAGTGAAATTGAGTGTATGGTTGAAGAAATGTTAAAGGTTGGCATTATGACCTAGCCAAAGTTCTTAGTCTACATCGGTGGTAATGGTACTCAAGAAAGAGGGCTCATGGCGTATGTGTCCAGATTATAGAGAGCTCAACGAGATCACTATTAAATATATGTTTCCCATTCCCATCATTGATGAATTGCTAGATGAACTACATGGAGCAATCTACTTCACAAAGTTGGATCTTCGTTCAGGGTATCATCAGATTAGAATGAAGGAAGAAGATATCCCAAAAATAGCATTCTGAACTCATGAAGGCCAATATGTTTTTTTAGTCATGCCTTTTGGCCTTACGAATGCCCCTTCCACGTTCCAAGGGTTGATGAAGTCCATTTTCAATCCCTTCCTTCGAAAATGTGTGTTAGTATTTTTTGATGATATACTAATCGATATCAAGTCTTGGGAGGATAACGTTTGACATGTTGACATGGTGCTAAAGCCACTAAAGGACAAACAACTATATTCCAAACCATACAAGTGTTTCTTTGGGGTGAAGGAGGTAGATTATTTGGGTCATATTGTATCTCATGAAGGTGTCAAGGTAGACCCTAACAATATTAAGTCCATGATGAACTGGTCGATTCCCAAAACATTGAAGAATCTTAGAGGATTTTTTGGTTTGACATGTTACTACCACAAGTTTGTTCAGAACTATGGAAGAATAGTAGCACATTTAATGGAACTAACTAAGAAGGATGGATTTTCATGGACTCCAGAGGCAACTCAAGCTTTTGAACAACTTAAAGAGGCGATGTGCAAAGCTCCTATCTTTCCCACACCAGACTTCACAAAAACCTTTATTGTGGAATGTGATGCCTCAAGAAATGGCATTGGTGTTGTTCTAATGCAAGAAGGAAGGCCCCTTGCTTTTGAAAGTCAACCACTCAAGGGAAAGGAATTACACAAACCCATTTATGAGAAGGAAATGACGAAAATGCTACATGCATTGAAGAAATGGTGCCCTTACCTAATAGGTAGGCGCTTAAAGGTCAAAACAGATCATGATAGTCTTAAATACTTCTTGGAACAAAGACTATCTTCAAAAGAACAACAAAAATGGGTGACCAAGATGTTGGGTTATGATTTTTAAATCATCTACAAAAAAGGGAAGCAAAATGTTGTGGCAGATGCACTCTCAAGAAAGAATGAATAAGTTGAGGCCTTTCTTTGTGCTATCTCGATCATCCAACCTGATTTGATAATAGAAGCAAGGGATTAATGGAAGAATGACGAAAAAGTGTGGAATTTCATTCAAAGGTTGCAGCAAGATTCCAGTGCATCAGTTACATTTACATGGAAAAATGATTCACTACAGTACAAATATTGCTTATATTTATGTAAGAACTCCCAACTCAAACAAAAGGTACTCTTGGAATTGCACACCTCTCTGGTAGGAGGGCACTCGGGATTTTTGAAATCCTACCACAAGGTCGAGAAGGAATTTTTTTGGGATGGCCTTAAAACCAATGTTCAAAGGTTTGTGGCAGAATGTTTGGTTTTCCAACAAAATAAGGTGGAAACAATTAAGACCCCGGGTCTTTTACAACCATTAGCCATCCCAAGTTAGCATTGGGAGGAGGTTTCCATGGATTTTATCATAGGGTTACTGAAGTTTGAAGGAAAGAGTGTCATCATGGTGATTGTTGATATACTAACCAAGTATGCACACTTTTGTGCACTCTCTCATCCTTTCAAATCCAGTACAGTTGCCACTGCATTCATGGAGACAATTCAAAAGATACATGGAAGCCCAAAGATTATTGTAAGTGACAGAGATCCCATCTTCACTGAACATTTTTGGACAAAATTATTTTCTTGTTTGGGTACTCAATTGGCTCATAGCTCATCTTATCATCCTCAATCTGAAGGAAAAACTGAGATAGTGAACAAATGTTTGGAAGGCTACCTTTGTTGCTTTGTCTCTGATAAACAAACACAATGGTTCAAGTGGTTACCCTTGGCAAATTGGTGGTATAACACTTCCTTTGATACTGCAAAAAAAACGACACCATTTATGGCACTCTATGGATATCACCCACTGTCCATCACTTCTTCTCTAAAATAAAAATCTAAGGTTCAAGTAGTCAAAGATCACATCGAGCATCAACAACAATTTCTCCAACTCTTAAAGGACAACTTGACCATGGCACATAATTGCATGAAACAACAAGCAGATTAGCATCGTAGTGAAAGAAGTTTTGAAGTAGGGGATTGGGTATTTTTAAGACTACAACCATACAAACAGATGTCCCTCAAGCAAGCTAAGAAGGATAATAAATTATCACCAAAGTACTATGGCCCTTATAAGGTGTTGCAAAAGATTGGTACTATGGCATACAAATTGGAGTTGGTTGCATCTTCGTGAGTACACCCATATTTCCATGTTTCATGCTTAAAGAAGGTTATAGGTGACAAGATCTCAGTTCAAACTATATTGCTAGAAATTGACGAGGAAGGAAAAATCATATTGGAGCCTGAAGCTATCATTGACACAAGAATTTGTCAGCTGAGGAATAGATCCATTTCAAAGTATCTCATTATGTGGAAGAAACTATATGTTGAATATTCCACTTGGGAACATGAGTCTTTTATACATAAGCATCCAGAATTACTCAAGTGTTACAGACAGCACTTCTCTGAAGGGGAGGGGCATGTTAAGCCCTAAATAGTGGCACGTTACCCCTTAATTGGGGAATATTACATTAGTATTGTTATTTTATTTATGTCATCTTGGGTCCATTAGTTGTAATTGTACATCCTAGTCTCATATATATACCAAGGAAACCTTTTCATTTGGAATCATATTGTATTGGAAAACTTATGTGGTGTATAAGGAGGTTGCCCCCTCGAAGAGGCTTATTATCTTAAATTATTTCTTTGTCAAGGTGTTGAGTACTTATTCTGAGGTTTTTATGCTATTTTGATAATTGGTTCTTAACACAACTTATCTAAGGGTGAGCTAAAGGAGGATGAAACAGTACATCAATCTAAATACATGGAAGCATTCCCAATTTTTGAAATTGGGACATAGGAACACTCTTAAGACTCAAGAAAAATGGTGTGAGAGAGGGATTGTAGGTAGCATGGAGCTTTTTGTACCAACATAATTTATTGGTCAAAGTGGGTGCCTAGTGGATTCTAGATAATTCCAAGAAATCCGTAGAGTCCTCATAAGTCATGAAGAACATGATATTTACTGCAATAAGTCCTCAATTTTCTTTCTTCAAAAATTCATGAAATAGAATGTCAAATCACAACCCAGATAGCAAAAATCATGATGTCTCTAGTGGAATTGAAGCAACAATTGGTTGTTTTGGAAGCAAAATGCAATCTCCTACAAAATCTAGCATTCAATTTGAGTAGGGGTGGTCAGTGTATGGCCTCAAACCAAAAACTTTCAACCAACTTATCCAGGGGTGAGCTAAAGGAGGATGAAACCATACATCAACTTGATGAGGGAATGGAAATTGTGACTTAGGATCCCAAACCAACAAGTACAAGACTAGAAGGAGCAACTAGTTGCTATGCTCTTTGTTAATTTCTATGTTTTTCGGGATTATAAGGATCTTAGGCATATACTATAAAATATATAGTATTTTTTAACCATAACCATAAAAAAAGGGTTTGTAGTGGGGGTCACCATAGTGGCTCCCACTATAAACCCCTACTATCACCAACAACCCACATGCAAGCACTAGTTAGGTAACTTATGACTTAGCAAGGGCCAAGACATCTAGAGACGCGCCTACTGGGATCCCACACCTAGGGGATGCCTACCCTTCTAGCCTCATCACAACAATTCAAATGTCCCATTGGGGACTCGAACATAGGTGGGGAGATTATGAACCTTACCTCCCACTTGCTTGAGATTTTCCCCTCAACACACTATGAAATATATAGTGTTAAGGAGTACTAAGTGGTTTTGTATAGGACAATGTCAATCTCTATTTTGGGTAGTAAGACTTTTTTTAAACTATGTAATGGTTAATCTAAAACTCTATGAAATAATATTGTAATGTATTTTTTGTTGCAACAACTATTGCGGTTTTTTTAATTTGTATATATATATACAATAATAGGGTATGTATACCTCTGTAGACTTTACCAGTCAAATCATTGGGCGAAGAGGGTCTCATACACCAATTTGGTGTCTAGCTTGACTGTGACCTTAAAAATTGATGATGATGATGATTATTGTTATTATTATTACTATTTATGATTTTTTTTTTTAAATACAGTGATTTTAATTTTAAGTTATTCTCAAATTCTTTATTATATTACAATTTCTTTTTTTTAATTAAAAATATAAGCTTTTTATTAATAACAATTTTAAAAAAAAAAAAATTAATTTATTTTTTATTATATTTAGCAAAAATTATTTTTATTTATTTTTTATTATATTTTAGAAAACAAAAATATTTTAATTTTTTTTAATAATTAAATTAAAATTTTGTATCTTGAAACTAGGATTATATATTTACGAGTAACAAATTTAAAATCTAACTAATAAAATATTATACTTTTATAGTTTATAGAGTAACAAATTTTATATGTAAAATTTAATTAATAAAATATTATACTTTTATTGTCTTAAGAAATTTATTTATTTTAAATTATATATCTATACCATAGCTACAAATTTTTATATGCAAAATCTAAGCAAGAAGGTATTTGTAATTTTGTATTATATAGAAGATGTTTTAAAAAAATTATTTATTTATACTTAAAATTTAAGTTAAAGATATTTATAATTTTATATTTTAAAGAAGATGTTTTTAAAAAATTATTTATTTTAAATTACATTTGCACCATATTAATTAGTAGAATATTTTTATGCAAGCAAAATCTAATAAGGTGATTATAATTTAGTGTTTAAAGAGTAACAATTTTTTATAAAATTTAACTAATAAAATATTATAGTTTAAAGAAGTTGTTTTAAGAAATTTATTAATTTTAAATTATATATTTATATCATAGCAAATTTAAGTAACTAGTTATTTTATTTTACAGAAGATGTTTTAAAAAAATTATTTATTTATACTTAAAATTTAAGTAATAATATATTTATAATTTTATATTTTAAATATTTATTTTTAAAATATTTGTCATATTATTAATTTTTCTAACTTTTTAATTTAACAAAAGTGTGGTGATCTTGAAAAGCTTCTTTTAATGTTTTTTTAGTACAGAAATAAAATTCTAAAAAAACTCAAGTAATCACTTATAGACATTAATCATCATCATCATTTTAAAGAAGATGTTTTTAAAAAAATATTTATTTTAAGTTACATTTGCACCATGTTAATTAGTTGATTGTTTTATGCAAGCAGAATCTAATTAATAAGGTAATTATAATTTAGTTTTTAAAGTTGTTTTGTGAATTTATTTATTTTGTGTTAATTTGAGAAATAATTAACTTTCCAATCTAAGTTGTTATTTTTTATACATCTTATTTAAGTAAAACATATTGAAAAAAAATATTTATTTATTTAACACACACATACATATATAGGTTTTTATTGGAGCTAAAGTAGTGAGGTGCTTTGAAGTTCAATATGGGGTAGATGTTTGTTATTTTTTATACATCTTATTTAAGTAAAACATATTGAAAAAAAATATTTATTTATTTAACACACACATACATATATAGGTTTTTATTGGAGAAGTAGTGAGGTGCTTTGAAGTTCAGTATGGGGTAGATGTTGTACTTTAGATTAGATTACATAACTTTACATTATTAATTATTATTTTTTTATTGTTTTTTTAAATTAATTAACTATCACATTTCATTATATGTGAGTGTTAAATGTGGATTGTTTTATGTTTTTCTTTGTGGTAATCTAAACGTTCTAGGTTTTGGTTTATTTTCGGGGATATTTTATGTTTAATTTTGTTCGAAATTCAGCAAGAGTTGCTAAATATGTATACAGCCTGAGTGGGCCTACTGATTAAGAACACGTGTTTCCTCCTAAGAGGTTATAAGTTCAAATCCAAAGGGGGGTAGGGTATGTATACCTTCTTAGACTTTACCAGTCAAATCATTGGGCGAAAGAGATCGCATACACCAAAATGTAGAACATTTAGGCAACACCTTTTTTTTTAACACTTTATATTTTCATCTTATATGTTTTCCATTCTTCGATAAGTATAACATTTTTATTTTATGTATTTTTAATTTCAAAAAATGACTAGATAAATAACATTTTTTTTAAAAGGATTTGCATTATAAAAAAAATTGCAAATTAACATTTTTTTACTATAATTGAAGGATTTGTATTATAAAAGAACTCAAAAAAAAATTGAAGTAGAAAATACATGGAAAAAAAAATGATCAACTAATTACATATCAAAACATAGTGTTGGGTATGTGTTATATTCTTTGCATGTGTGTGTGTGAGCGCGTCAAATTCGACAACTACATCTGACGATCCCTCGTAGTAGAGATAATTGTGTTGTGTGTGTCGGGCGCTTCCTAGGGGGGTCCCAGGGGGCAGATTTTGCTATTTTTAGCGGTTTTCTAAATTAATCCTAGATTAAGGGATTAGGGTTTTGGTATCTACGGAATACCTAAAAACATTGTATATATTGTATGGTGAATGGTGAAATTCGATATAATGAATAAAAGAAAGGTTTTCCCTGGTTGAGGGTTTCCGATATAAATCTCTATGTACTATGTGAATGAGCCATTGATTAATTTATGTTTTGCTTAAGAATGTATATACATTGCTTTACTTCACAGGTTTAAAACTTACACATAGAGGCTATCCAACTTAAACATTATCCTATGCCACAACTTCATTAGATTATCATTATCCTATGCCACAACTTCATTAGATTATATTATTGGTGATGAGAAGAGGAGAGAACAACATAATTCCTCAAAATATCATTATGATTGAATGAATTGTACAAAATTACATAGAGGAGTTCATTAATATTTATGTCTTTACAATTTTATAAATGGATGTTCAAGATCGCTAAAAGCCTATTTGAATATGAAGTTGGAAAGATAAAAAGTCTATTTAAATTTGCTTTGTTTTATTTTACAATATTTTTCTAAAGAATTTGTAGTATTTTAATGTTGTTTGGTCATTAATAATAATCATGTAAGTGTTTGGCTATAACTAGTGTAGATCCATGTTAAACCCGGATTTATCAAGCATCAAGAGGGATCCAATTTCTTAAGGTGTAATTTTTTTTATTATTTAATTTTGTTTTATTTTTTATTTTTTTATTATTGTTATTTTTTTAAATTAAGTCAACTTTATTATTATTAATTAAATGGATCACATAACGCTTCAACATATCCCCCGTACTGGGCTATAAAGAACCTCGCTACTCTTGATGCAACTAGTCAACATAATGTGGAAACAACTCCAATGTTTTATTTGTTTGTAAGATATTGCCACAAATACCCAAATCCTCCCGAATTAGTATCATTCATTCCTTGTCAACTTCATCTACATTCTACACATCATATCAAATGTGTTCCTTAACAATTTGGGATTGGAGAGTATTGTACCCCTTGATGTTGAAAGTTGCAAATTAATTAAGGGAGGTGGAAATTAAATGTTGTAACTTGCAATTTATTGTTTCATATACATATTACAGGAGCCATCTAACACATTAACTTACTCCTTGTATCACATACCTTCTCCACTAAATAATTGTGACAACTATGATGCTCTCGTGTGTTCTTGTTTCTCTTCGGTTGTGAAGTTCTTATGTTGATGTCTCTCTTGATTTTAAGTTTTGATGCATTTACAAGAACAAGAACTCCATAACTAAAGAGAGATGACAATCCATGAGGGCATCATAACCAACAAGGGGAGCTGCAAGGAAGCAAGCCCCTCCCTTCAAGTGAGTATGTGATGCAAGGAAAATATGGTTGCCAATGAGTATGTGAAGAGATGAGAACATCACAAATAGAAGGAAAATGCATCAAAGAATCGAGCAATAAACATGTCAGATGGTTAAAGTGGTTGCTTGAGTCAACTATTTGTTATCTAGTAAGGATGGAAAGGTTGTATTGTTTTCTTGTGTTAAGACGAAATTGTGAGAGTGAAGCACGTAGACTTTATTTCATTCCCCAATATAAAGTTAACTATCCAAAAAAATACTTCGTAGCAATAAGAAATGGAAGGTCGTATTGTAACCGGTGTTACAAGGCAGCCTAGTCCCTGATAGGCAAGCTGGGAGGATTTGGCCAAAATTCTACTAATGTTGACGATGAGCATTTTGTGCTACACTCATCCATATTGTCTAACTAAGTGGATATATTTGTTGGTTAATTTAGTAACTTTTGAGAATATGCATGATGTTGATCAAGATAGAAAGAGACAGATTGATTGAGTTTAAGAATTTGATCCAAGAAACAATGAGCATACCATAGCATATAAAGCATACCCCATAGCAGTTTGAGTCCTTGTATCCAAGCCTCCATCTGAGCTTTATCTCATTGTATAAGTACATAGCAATATATGAGTCAATTTGAGCTATGCTTGTTATATATTACAAGGGGTCTCCATTACATGAGTCACAGGTCGTGCCTTACATGAGTCGCAAGCCATGCATGTACAAGCTTGTGATTCAAAGGGGTGGCAACTTTGTCAAACAACTCACCTCAACTCTGCGACCTACAACTAAACCTCGTGCTTGAAACTTGTGTGAAATTATATGAGAACTCTCATAATTGTGGGAAGTTTACAAACATCAAGGAAGATCGTGAAGTATTTAGGCAAGACCCTTGCCACTACAGAAATAAATGATGATATAAAAGAATTGATGGAGGCGATGACCGAAAGGTTCTCGAAAAAATACAATGAGATTGAGCCGAAGTAGTCGTTTTAGCAGCACTAACCAATCCAATAATAGCATTATTTATTTCTTTATTTACTTATTTTTCATTTTTTTCGAACGATGAGAAATTCATTGTTGAGTGTAAATGTCTTGAACCTGCACAGAATAGATCTAGCTAGAAAATAATGCACACATTTGCAGAGAGAATTGGAGAAAGAAGAAGGAGAGAAAGAATGAAATAATTCTCATTAATCGTTGTGAATAATGAATAATTTACACATGATATACTATGCATAACTCAACGAATGTGCACTGGAGGAGAATCGATGTGCCATAGTGGTGGTCTAGAGTGATCTGGACACACACCAGTAGTTACGGGAGTGAACTGCCACCTATTCTAGTCTCTCAGGCAGTTACGGGAGTGAACTACCACCTAGTTGAGTTAACTAGTTAACTAGTCTTCAGTTAACTAACTGAGCAGAGAGTTGTGAGGAGTTAACTCAGGGAATCAAGGGTAATGCACCAGTCTAATGATGATACCAATTCAAGGTCGAATTAGTATGGTGATGATCCCAATATTGCATGGTGACAAAACCAATACAACATCTAAACTCAACTCAACTAGTCAAACTGAAGTGTCAACTGAAAGAGAATATTCTCCAGGTGGAATATTCTCCCCTAAAATATAGGAGACTGGATAATGACTAATTATGACTAATAAACAAGGAAAAACCTTAGGAAAAAGAAGTCCTAGGTGTGTGTGAAGTAACTCCAACACCCCCCCTGAACATCACTATGGTGAAAATAAAGAATGGGTCCCGACAACGAGGCCATGTTAGGTACCCAAATAAGAAAAGATACACTGAAATAAAGTGAGGGAAAGAGGGAAAACCTCATGGGAAAACCCCCCCCTCAAGGTACAATGTATGTAAAAAGAAGAACTACAGTTGCTAGGAAACTATGTCCTTAACTCCAAGATGAATTCGTAGAGAATGGAACTTCTACTCAGTGAAGGTCTTGGTGAAGATGTTTATCGTATGTTTTGTTGAAGGACAGAACTATAAACCGATGATCCCATCGTGTACTAAGTCATGGATTTAGTGCATGTGGATCTTGATGTGCTTCGTCCACTTCCTCTGAAATAGATCTCTGTAGAACTTCAGAGTGCTCTGGTTGTCACATCAGATGACGATCGGCCAATGAAACTGAATGCCCAAATCAGTGAGAAAATGTTGTAGCCACACAGCCCGAATGGTTATGTTAACTACCCCTCTGTACTATGCCTCGGATGAAGATAGAGTAATGGCAACTTTCTTCTTGCTCGACCAAAAAATAAGCCCGAAACCAAGACTGAGTGAGTAACCAGATGTGGACTTGCGATCAGTGATATCGCCAGCCCAGTCGGAATCAGTAAACCCGATGAGATATAATGTAGAGTCTGATGCATAATGAATCCCAAAAGTGATGGTGCCCTGTACGTATCGAAGGATACACTTTGCATCTTTCCAATGTAGTTCATGCATCTCCTACATGAACTTGGAAACTATGCCAAGTGCATATGAGAGGTTTGGTATGGAGTGTTTGAGATACAACAAGCTCCCCACTAGTTGTATGTATAGTGTGTTGTCAACCAGTGGAGTCTCCCCGCCATCCTCAAGTTTGACTCCTGATAAGAAAGGAGTCAGAGCATACTTGCAATCTGTCATGTGAAATCTCTCAAGGAGATCTCGTGCATACTTGGCCTGAGACAGTTTGATGCCTGATGCATCCTGACTGATCTCGAGTCCAAGGAAGAAGTGTAGTGGACCCATGTCCATCATCAAAAACCTGTCATATAGAATCCTCTTGACTGCAACAATCACTGAAGTCGAGCACCCGGTGATCAGCAAATCATCGACATATAGAACTAAAAGTAGAAGTGAATCAGTCGTCCTGAGCATGTAGAAATTCGGGTTTGATTTACAATGTACAAAGTTCTGTGACAACAAGTAGGAATCCATCTTGGCATACCATGCCCTCGGAGCCTACTTGAGGCCATAAAGTGACTTCTTCAGTCGACAGACCAAAGATGAGTACTACATAAATCCCTAGGGCTACTCCATATAGATCTCCTTAGAGAGATCACCATGAAGAAATGCATTATTCACGTCCATCTGATGAACTTCCCATCCCTTTGTTGTCACAATGGCAAGTGTCAATTGTATGGAATCCATCTTCGCTACTAGAGAGAAGGTCTCATCATAGTCAATACCATGCACATGTTGAAAGCCTTTGGAGACAACACTGGATTTGTAGTTGCTAATATGTCCATCCGCTACACTCTTGGTCCTGTAGACCCATCTGCATCTGACAAGTTTCCTCCCAGAAGGAACAGGAACCAGATCCCAAGTCTGGTTCTCAAGGAGGGAGTTGTACTCCTCCTGCATGGTGGATTCCCAAAAGGGATTTCCAGCAGCCTCGCCATAAGACTGTGGATCTAAAGACTGAACCAAGAAAAGATGTCTGGAGGGCAATGGTTTAGTGGTAGTGAGTGCAACAAGAGGCTCCTCGAAATCAGATCGAGTCCTCCTAGTGTCAGTTGGATCACAACTGAGATCCCCTGCATTCTGAAGAGTAGTCTATGCCCACTTGGGCCTCGGCTCTGACTCTGCAACTGCATCTAGATGCCCTAACTCTGCATCTAACTACACTGACTCTAAATATGAATCATCTGATTCCTTTGATTCATCTGAATAAGAGTCATCATGTGTATGCTCATCATCTCAGACAGGTGGAAGAGTGAAGGTGTCTGCATGCGACTGTTGAGGTACATGCAAGACACTTTCCTCGAATTGGACACTACGCTCAATGATGATTCGGTCCGAGGAAAGATCAATAAGTTGATATCCCTTCACACCATCAAGGTATCCAACAAAAATGCACTCAGTGCTCTATGGATCAAGTGCCTTCCTCTTTTCATAAGGAAACTGGGCCCATGCACATGAACCAAAAATTCGAAAGTGGGTCACTTCCGGTTTGAGGCTGCTCCAAGCCTTGTAGGGGGTCTTATCCTTGACAGATCTATTGGGAGACCTATTTTAAATGTATGTTTCATAATTAAGTGCTTCGGCCCATAGTCTATGTGGTAGTGACTTTGTATGTAGCATGCAAGATGTCATCTCCTTTAGAGATCTGTTTTTTCACTCAGCAACTCCGTTTTGTTGTGGAGTATAGGGAACTGTGTGCTGCAATTGAATCCCTACCTCATGGAAAATATTATGGATCTCATGATTTACATACTCTCCCCCGTTATCAGTTCGAAAGAATTTGATCTTCTTTTCGAACTGTGTCTCGACCAGGGCTTTGAAGTCTTTGAGGTGTTGAAAGACCTCGGATTTTTTCTTGAGAAAGTAGATCCATGTAAAACGTGAGAAATAATCAACAAAAATGAGAACAAACCTCACTTTGGTGATGGATGGATGTGGAAAAGGACCCATAAGGTCATTGTGGATCAGATCTAAAGGTGTGGAAGCTCGTTGAGACTTTCCTTTGTCAAATTTCTCTTGAGGGTGTTTTCCGAGAACACATCCCTCACATACTCCCTTGGAGAAATGGATGTTTGGTAGACCATCAACCAATATGTGCTTGCTAAGTTGTTGCATGTATATGAAATTCAAATGTCCAAACCTTTCGTGCCATATCCTACTACTTTCATCAGCATGAGTAAGCAGTAAAGCAGAATCAGGTTCAATGAATTCAAAAAAAGTATACAATCTAGACTGATGATTTACCTCATCGGTAGCAACCCTGGAGTTGGTTTCCATGTCATAGATGTCTACAGAATTTGGTGTGAATATGAATTTCTTTCCGGTGTTGGAATTTGTCATCTAATACACGGAGAGAAGGTTGACAGAAAGTTTGGGAACATGCAGCACATTCTCAAAGCTTTTGTTTGTGAGTTCAATCCTTCCTTTGCCAGTGACTTTGAAAAAAGAGTTTTCCCCCATCAGAATAGGAGGACCTTTGCATGCATCCAAAGAATAATATACTTCTTTTGAGGAAGCCATGTGATGTGATGCTCATGAATCAAAGATCCAAGCATCGGGAGAGGAGTTGATGGCAATCAAGACATTGCTAGAATTGTCTTTCTTGGAATTTAGATCTTTTGGCTTCTTCTTCTTGGCACCCTCGGGGATGTGATCTCCAAGGTTGTTTTGCTGAAGTTTTTGAGACATCAGATCTATTTTTTTTTGCATGCATGCAGATTCCAAATGGAATCCTTTGTGATAGTATGTGCATTTCTCCCCTTTTCTTCCCTTTTCCCCTTTGGATCCGAAGGCATCGGTGAAGGGTTTTGTGTACCCTTCCTTCTTTGGATGTGCATGAGATTTATGTTTATCTTTATCTTTAGATTTTCAATATTTGTGTCTACCATCATGCACAGTGAGTGCATGCAGCCTTAGGCCTTTGATTGTGTCCATGTTGATGAGATTGGTTTGCTCTTGTGTCAAGGATTCGATAAAGTCCTCTAGAGAAGGCATCTTCCAGGTGGTTATAGAGGTGAATCTGACAGTATAGAATGTGGATACGAATATAGAGAATTCGGGACCAAGCTTGGAGAGAATGGTGAGAACCATTTGTTTCTCCTCCTTTGATTTATCAACCCTGCAAGCTTTGAGTTGCGACAGTAAATCCTTGAATTTTGTAAAGAAATCTTGGATATTCTCAAAGCTTTTTGGATCCAATGTGAGAATCTCCACCTCTAGCATGTGTCCCCTCATCTAATCATGTTTTCCAAAGAGCCCTTCCAAGGTGGTCCAGGCTTCATTGGGAGTCTTACAGGAAGATATATGAAAAAGGAGATCGGGAGAAATAAGACTGCAAATTGTTCTGAGTGCCTCATCCATACGATTTAAGTACTTGGATTTTTCTAGGGTTGATGTATGTTCTATATCTGTATTCAAGTTTAACCTGTACAACCCTCTAGTTTGGAGATGAATGGTTATTTCTTCTTCCATGCAAAATAGTTGTAAGGTGTAAGAATGAATTCTTTTTGGAAATCCATCTTTCCGCTATCTTCAATCTTTTGTACCTGCAAAAAAATGTGGTGTAGCTTTTGCTTAGAAATCTGTCGAATATGATACCATGTAAATGTGTTGAACCTACACAAAATAGATCTAGCTAGAAAATAATACACACATTTGCAAAGAGAATTGGAGAAAGAAGAAGAAGGAGAGAAAGAATGAAAGAATTATCATTAACTGTTGTGAATAATGAATAATTTACACATGATATACTATGTATAACTCAATGAGTGCACACTGGAGGAGAACCAATGCACCATAGTGGTGGTCTAGAGTGATATGGACACATACCAGCAATTACGAGAGTGAACTGGCACCTAGTCTAGTCTCTCAGGCAGTTACGGGAGTGAACTACCACCTAGTTGAGTTAACTAGTCCACTAGTCTTCAATTAACTGATTAAATAGAGAGTAGTGAGGAGTTAACTCAGGGAATCAAGGGTAATGCACCAGTCTGGTGATGATACCAATTCAAGTTCAAATTATCATGTTGATGATCCCAATATTGCATGGTGACAAAACCAATGCAGCATCCAAGCTCAACTCAACTAGTCAAACTAAAGTGTCAACTGAAAGAGAATATTCTCCAGGTGGAATATTCTCCCCTAAAATATAGGAGACTAGATAATGAATAATTATGACTAATAAACAAGGAAAAACCTTAGGAAAAAGAAATCTTAGGTGTGTGTGAAGTAACTCCAACATTGAGAACACAGTTGTTCTAAAAACAATTATTCATTTTAGAAGGGATTTTTCTAGGTTTTGTAGATTTCTTTTAGAGGGATTTTTAGATTGATTTGTAGGGAGAGGAAAGAATATGTTGGAGAGATAAACCCTCCCCATCCATGAATGAAGCAACTCGAGCCAGTGACAAACGTGATTCTATGAAGGAAGGAAGAGCGGGGACGTCGTGTTTATGATGACCTGGGGAGCATTATTCATTTTTTATCTATATGGTTTGTGTCAAGGGATGTGGTGTTTGCTTATGGGTTTCCATACTGGTTTTTCTCCTTCAATAGGTGAAATCATCGGTTGAAGAGGTTGGAAACTCATATTGAAAGGGTGAAATCCTAGGAACATTCTCTCAATGGTATTAAAGCGTCGGGTGATACCAACCACGTGGCGAGGGCGCAAACACAGGCTGAGTCTGGTATGCAAGCATCGGCTGGCTAGACCTCATTACGGGCAGGCAGATCCCTATGTATAGTCGCTTAAAGAGCCAGACACTCGTATTTTCCATTACTAAATACATCTTATTAAAAAGGAACAAATTGAAATGATCATTGATCTCACAATTACTTCTAATCATAGAGTCGATGAATTCAGATTCTCAATTGCCTCATAGACACCTAATATTAAAAAAATTAAAAAATTAACAGCAATAATCAAAATAGTTAACTGAATTTTGGTTTTCAAATATCTATAATGTTTATTTTACACCAAGTGAGTCATTAAATCCCATGCATATCACCTTATTCACACATGTGTCAACGAGATTTCCTTCCACATAGCGTGTTTATTATTCCATTTAGACATATGGTCGAATTTCATCTCCACGATAAGAAAGCATTGGTGTTATTTAAGAATTGGATTTGGATGTGTGATATTGTAATGAGTTGGCTTCAACCTGCACGGAGCGTTTCAGAGTTCAGGTGTTGTTGTTCGGCAGGGATTTTTCTCTAGTTGTGTTTTTCTCTCTGGAGATGGCTATGACTATGGATGTTGTCATAGCAGGCAATGTAGCTTATGATGCTATTATGGGTTGTGTCACGCAAGTGAGTATAATGCCTTATCATATAATGGGGTCTATGGGTCTCAAACCCACCAGGCCTAGTACTCACTCTCTGTGCTTTCCTGGCGATGGTGAGAGAGTCCCATAAGGTGTGATTGAGAATGTTCCAGTTGACGTAGGTCGGGTTTGAATCTTGACCACATTCCATGTTCTCAGAATGTGAAACCCCAAGAACTTGTATACTTTGTTGTTTGGCATACCATGGCTGGAAGCAGCGAAAGGAAGGGAGGTTTATGGTGAAAATACGTGACAGTAAAAGATCTATTGTCTGAACTCTTTTGGCTCTAGATTGAACCCTGCAAGCGAGCCATTTTCCATCCAGTCAACTCCTTTCTTATGATGCGGTAGGCCATTTCATATTGATATCTCTTCTTCACAATTGAGGATCTTTACATAATTTAGATATATTTACGGGCTTTAATAAAATTATAATTTTAGATTCTATTTGTACTTACATTTAACTTGTACTATGTGACTATTTCTATTTAGAAAGTCCAGAGAATGTGTAAAACATGATTAAAATTAAAATTGATTGGATTAAGACGCAAACTTAGAGGATACAATATGCAAACTAGATGCCCTTGGGGTTGGGAGTGGTTGGCCTTGCTAAACCTCTTCTGATTTTGGTTTTAGAAACTCTTTTTTGGTTAGGTTTTAGAAACTTCATTCACAAAACCCTTGCCAGCCTCATCTTGATAAGATATTTCACCTATTACCCTTCTATTTTGATGATAAAAAATGAAGAGGACCTTTACTAAAACAAAATGAATACCATGTAATATTTGATAATAGACAATTCATGCATGTTATTGGAGGTATTACAGTTGAATGAAAACACATAAAAAAAAATCAAGAAGAATGAAAGGAACATTTACGATATTTAGTAGAGTTGTTGTTCTTCTCCTCACGAATGATTTGTTGTTCCTTACACGGTCTTTCTACATCACTATATAAGTCTTCTTTAGGATTTTCTCTGCTTAGATTTTCCCTTTTCCTTTTCAGATTTTCCCATTTATTCTTACAGACCATTGCATGTCTCTTATACCCTAGACTCGTCATCTTTTCGGATATATATTGCTACAGCGTTGCATCATTGCATCTGCTCTCCTTGAATTTGGA
The DNA here is from genome assembly GCA_009831015.1 of Picea engelmannii. NCBI lineage: Eukaryota > Viridiplantae > Streptophyta > Pinopsida > Pinales > Pinaceae > Picea > Picea engelmannii. The sequence goes on from ML800542.1 coordinate 130,666, forward strand.
CTTCATTTCATTCTTTATTTGCACAAAAAAATGTGTTTCTACCTTGGACCAGTTTCTGGAGCACTCAACAGGTATTTTGTTCTTATGAGTTTAACAACTCTCCTTGCACATTGTCATTTCGGTATTTCAACGTCCATAACGTGATGTCCTGACTTATTCTTGCAATAATAAGCACAATTATAAGCAATATGGGAGAATTACCAAAAATTAATTTGAAAATTGAAAATGAAATTGTATAAATAAATGAGAATTTTAAATCTGAAAATTGAAATGTACAAATAAATAAGAATTTGAAAACAAGCAACTTTACCAACAAACTTAAACCTACAAAACATTAAAAAGCAATGATAAATATTAAAAATAGATATAATTATATATATTATTAAAGGATAAAATCGACTTAATAAAAAAACAATTATTTTGTACTCTTTGAAATTAGATAATTGAAGTAATATAAAGAATAGTTCAGGGATGGAGCTATGGTCTAGAGGTGACATTTATTCGTGGTAACAATGTAAGTACCCAACACAAAATACATACTGAATAAAAGTACAAAAAAGAAGGAAGGAAGTTGTATATGTGGGTATAATTTTAAATAGTCACAGAAGAAAATATTTCAACACATTTGTTGAGAATTCTTTTGACTTTATTTCTTGCCAAAGTTCAATATTTTGATAAGCCTAGATTCTTATGGTTGAAACGGCTTAACATTTAGTTTTTACAGATACTTGTGCAGTTGTCGGTATGTTTGGAGGAGTTGTATGATATGTATGTTGGAGGAGTTGCAACTAAAGAGCATACAATCATTGGCATAGTTCACCAATCTTCGAATACTAAATGTCAGTGGGTGGTTTGATTTAGAAGAGATGTCAAGTATGGAAACATTGGTATCATTGGAGGTGTTGGCGGCAGATATATGTGAGGGCTAGTGCAGTGGATTAGCAAGCTCTTTGAATTAGAAGAGTTGTGAAGTAACTGTATATTAGTCAGTGCTTTGAAATAATCACAACAAAGTGGTAGCAAAATACCTGCCATGAATTTTGAACAGCACAAGAGTCCACTGTGATGGAGACTATTGTTACTGTAAGTAGAGACTTCACAGGTATACACTATTACCATTAGCCTTCTCTATGATGTTGCTTAAACAGATGTTTCAACAGCCCATGTCCATGTCTATGGCTTTTGTTAAGCCCTAAATAATGGCTCATTACCCCTTAATTGGGGCATATTACATTAGTAATGTTATTTTATTTATGTCGGTTTTATTCCATTAGTTTTAATTATACCTCCTAGTCTCCTATATATACCAAGGAGACATTTTCATTTGGAATCATCTTATAATTGTACATTTATGTGGGCATAAGGAGGTTTCCCCCTCGAAGAGGATTATTATATGAATTTCTCTCTTTTTCAAGGCGTTGAGTATTTATTCTGAGGTTTTTCTATGGTATATTGATATTTGGTTCTTAACATATGGTATCAGAGCTCAAGGTCTTGGGGTTTCGCTGCTACATCTGAGACACCCTGGAATTTTCGTTATAAATTTGTTTCTACAATGTTTCAGAAGGAACAGCTTTGAGGATATTTAGTAGATGGATCAAGGTACATTGGGTTAAAATTCCATCTCATGAGGCCTTATACTTTCAGAGATATAGCATGTGCAAGATAGGGTTCTGGAATCATCCTAAACAGTCATTGCAGAATTTTCGCTATAAAAAAAATTTTGTAACGTTTCAGACCCTAAAATCCAGAGGCTATTCACAAAAATTAGTAAGGTATCTGTGGTAAAAATTTTATCTTCTGAGTCATCTTACACTTGTAGATACACCCTGTGGAAGATAGTGTATCTAACTAGTCCTATTGACTAGTCTCAAGAAGGTGTTCCAGGTAAAACAATCATAACTTCTTCCTAGAGTATCCAAATTGAGTGAGACTGGTTGCATTGGATATTGGACGGACTGTAGTATTTCTAGTATGAGTTTTAGAATTTATATCAATTATTTTGTGCGGGGAACGCTATACAAGTGAGGTCTCCTAGAAAGGCCAAAAATCAGCAAGTTGTGGGGAAGTTACCATAAATTCCACTTGGCACATCCATTTTTGATCAAACCTATGGCTTTGCAGAGAAGAAATATCAGGGAACTACAAAAAAGAAAGTTTCATACCCAGAAGGGATGAAACTTTGGAGATACAGCGGAAGAAAGATTGTCTAGCAAAAGCACCTTAAAATCAAGGTTCAAAAGTGATACTTGGCCAACATGCCACCCAAAAGGGGAACTTCTACACCAAATAAGCCTCCAGAAATTCCTACTTGGACTCTTGATGAAGGTGAAGAAATGCGTAGGGCAATAAATGAATTACAAAATAAGACAGTGAAAAAAGATGAACTACAAGGGATGATGGATCCAACTGAAGCTAAATTGGAGGCAATAATGGATACTAAGATGGATGGTTTAAAAAGGGAGATCATGGAAGGAATGAAAAATTTCCTAATAGAGAGGACACGTGAAAGTGAAAATATGTCCCATGAAATTCATGATGAGAACACGAGGAAGATGAATCAAGAATGGAGAAACTCCAACTTTGGGTTGAAGACCAACCACTTGCGACGACCACTTACGACGAAAGTACTCTTTCGTCGCAACATGCAAGAGAAAAAGTTTTTTTTTTCTAAATCTACCCTGTGTTCATCACAATTTCAACGCCTACAGTTTGACTGAACTGTAATGGTCAATGTTCGTCTCATAAGCGACGACCTTAGATTGGTTGTCACATAAGAGACAATAGTTGACCATAATAATTTATTCAAACTTTACCGTTGAAAATGACCTAAAATAAATAGCTGTAAAAAATATATTTTTTTTTAGGTCACTATCGTCGCAATTGCGATGATGGTGACCTAAGATTGGCTTATAAATATTTGACGATTTGAAGATGTTGTGACAATCTTGCTATAACAACGACAGTTCCGAAAGGGTATTTTTGTGCAGAAAATGTCACAGAATGTTGTTAGAGATGGGGAAAAAAGTAAAGCGGGTGAAAAGGGTGATGGTAGATGTTATTGCCCTTGTAAAAAATGTTGCCTCAAACGTCCCATAAGAATTTTAATAGCAACAGCTACAAAACATTGTAGGAAATATGGTCACATTGATGGCGGATCGAATGAATATCGTACCATGGTAATTAGCTATATATTTATTATCTTTTTTTTATTTTGTCAATTTTATATAAAAAAAAATTTATATATATATATATATATATATATATATATATATTGTTTGAATGTTTGTTATAGTATACACTAATTTTGCATGATTGTTTGTAATTATAAAGTTAGAGTTGCCCTCTAACTTTCCGCAGAATATTGCACCAAGTATTAATAGAAATGATGTTTTACAAGCTGAGGAACATCATCATGACCAAGAAAATGAGGATCTCATGGAAGAAGATGATGGGACAAATCAAGTTAATGATCCCATGGAAGAAGATGATGGGACAAATCAAATGATCCAAGATTTGTTTTCGCAGCTGGATGAG
>ML800543.1:0-14623 GCA_009831015.1 Picea engelmannii
GAGTTGAAGGGTTAAAATCCTTGCCTCAAGATTCGCGAGGCCATGAAATGTGAAGTCCCGAAGGGGGAAAAAGGATTTGAGCCATCCATCTGCGAGAGGATGCGTGTTGCAGAATCTTCCATTTCAGAGATTCAGGCACCGAGATTCATAGAGGTGAGCGCCTAGCCCTTGCGAGTGATGAAGTCATGAAAGAACCTAAGCCATGAGAGAATCACAGAGAGAACCTTGTCGTGTGTGCAGACCCTGTAGAAATCAATGAGGTCGAGGAAATATTTCATGGCTCCAGACAAGAGAAGATCGGGAGGGATAGTGCCATTTTGTGTACAGAGCCTTAGCTGCAAAGATCGCAGAAGAGAAGCAAAGGCCAAGACCTTTGATACTTAACAAATCTTCCAAGGATAAGGAAGAGAAGCGCATTCTCAAGGAGGAGCTATGATTTCCATTAGATCGGCTGGAGCGAAATAGATCTGGGTCGTCGAAAAATGTACATCCAGATGCGCGCAAACGAGAGCAGAAACAGACGCCAAAGGGAGACTTCAGAGAGAGGTGTCGAAATGTCATGGTTTGTTGGATTGCACTGATTTTTGAGGGAGTTAAACCTTAGAAGTATCCATGGGAGAAGTTGTATGGATGGTGGAGGCACTTCGATATTGGAGTGGCAAACAACCGATAGCCATTGGATCTTGCAGGGTTGCAAGGCGGTTAGGAATGGGGCAGTACCGAAGAGGTCCGAGTTCGGGATCTCACATCTTGGGGTTTTTCAAGAAGAGAGTGCAAGAGTTGGGTGCTCCAACTCATGAAGTCACGAAGTGCGAAATCATGAGGAGAAAAATATGAGCCATTGGATCCAGGAACGGGAGGACCATTGGATCAGGGCCTTATCACGCGTATCGTGCATTCGGAGGTTCAGAGGTTGAGAGGACCTCTTCTTGACATCTGAATTCGTGAATTGTCGAGAGCTAAGGCACAAGTGAGGAACATCTGGCAGAGCCGCAAGGTGGGGCCCACATGCTTGGCAGGCAGACACGCATTGGCTGGAGAAAGGAGTCAATGCCCTATTGACCTTTTGTGTCTCGGGGATTCGTGGAGTAAGAGAACGAGAGCTCAACCCTTCGACTCACGAAGGTGTGAGTAGCGAGAGCTTCTAGCATTTATCCTAGCCAGTGGCCATGTGCGGAAGGTGCTGACAGAAAGGTGATATACCCATTTTGTGATCTCGAGTATCGTGAGATTGGGAAGGAAGAGTCGGGAGTTTCGACTCGCGAACTCGTGAGATGGCGAGTTGCGACAAGCACCTTTGGGAATAGGCCTTGGTCATAGTGCTGAGGTTGCTTGGGAAATGTGGAGCTCGCGCCTAGTTTTGTTCGCATAGGGGAGCTACCGAAAAGTACCTGGGGACGAAGGCATAGCCCAGGGGGCTAATTGTTGATTGAAGCCTCTTCGGTAGTTCGACATTCGGGGTTTGCAGAGATGAAAGTCTCGACTCACTTATAAAATTGAGTCGTGAAATGCGAAAAAGGCACCTATATGTTTGACCTGTGATCAGGATCAGTGATCACATGGAGGTGGAAAAAGGGGAGAACTAATCTGTACTAATCCCTGCAGGATTTCGGGGATTCTGACCCTCGAGAATTCGGCCAAAAATACAAAAAAACTTTATTTCCGTTGTGGGTCTGTGATAGTCGACGCCCACTAAAAGAATAGATATAACAATATGGATACATAACCAAATTTTTTATGTTTTCCCAACCTGCATTTGGTTAATTTCTCTTTCATATTCTCTAGAATGACTGCACACCAGTTGTACATAGTGGGAGATAGAATCATCATTACAAAATTTACCTGACTCCTCGAAGCCAAGTGAGGCCTCGTACTCCCTGTCACCCATGTAATGGTGAACAAAACAATGCATAAGGTAAGGTCCATCAATTTCCCATTTGACAACTTATTGTTTTTCTTCTGCGTCCCAGGGTGACAATACCATGCCACATAATTGTCTACTCGATCTGTGCCTCCTTGTTTCCAACCCATCAGAGCCACTGTAGAACCACAACACGACAATCCAGTCAGGAAGTACATATCTTACATATCTAATGTCAATATCTAATCCAGTACTACAAAGTGTTTCCTATACAAATCCCACATATTAACCAAAGTTTGTAGCATAGCAGGCTGGTCCCACATGTTTTGACACAGGAAAAATTTCAAGAACCCACAGTTGTGCAAAGCATATAGAGTGGGAAGATCATCCATAGAATAATTTTCATTAAATTCATGCTCACGTTCCCTCCACTCAAACATTTTTCCCACACCTGGAAAAGACACCAAATTTTTTTGTTAGAACCCAATCAAAAAAGAAATGTTCTGAAAAACTTTACAAAAATGGAAAAAATCCACTTGGTCGCACCCCTCCTTGGCGGACAGAGCGATCGGTCGCGCCCCTCTTTGGCCCATAGACTGACCAATCATGACTGTATGTCTCGGTCACTCCTGGCTATGTATTTGGAGTGACTGATCACCCTCTCATGTACAACACAGAGAAAACAAACAACTTAGTCTCCCCCCCCATAAGAAGGCCAGTTGTGATCATGCACTCTCAAAAAAATTATGTTTTTCCACAACCAAAAAAATGAATGAAATGAAAAAATAGAACATGGGTTTTCTAAGTTGGGATCCAACCTATTACTTGGTGGTTGAAAATTGCAATATTTGTGGCTCCACTCTCTGTAATCTCCACTCCAAATTTTGGAAAGAAAAGGGCTCTCCAAGTCTTTACAAAGGTAAATAGTTAAAATGAGGTAAAAACTCTCTTTTGTACTCCATATATGGCTTCATTTTAACCTTTTTCCTACTAGAACTAGCTCCTTTTCTTCATTTTTTGGACATTTATCTTTTTTATTTCTCTTGGAACCACATACTAATCTATTTTTTGCCGAGAACATTATCAATATAAACTATGGAACTGTTATATGGTGTCTTCTTTAATCTATCTTCTGAATCCTTAAAAAAGAAAATATCATCGAGTATGCTTGTCTTTTCACACTCGTTTCATGGATTTGAAAATATGTCCACCAGGTATACATTTACCCCTTTTTTAGTCTAGACAAACTATTTATGAAAAAGCACCTTATCATGGAGGAATATTTAAGCTCTTTTGGAACTTGTTGAAAAACGAAAAAATATTGTCGAGTGATCTTATTGTCTTTCACACTCATTAAAATGAATTAGAAACCACTTATGTTGAGCGACGATTTATCTATTTTTTAGTCTCATTAGACTGTTTATGAAAAAGGAACACCCTATCCCTTGTGGTTAGGAGAGTTCTCCTAGGTATTATTTTATACTTTTTCAGAGCCTTGAGACTAAATGTACAAAAACATTCCTTATGGAATTTTCTTTATGACCTTTTCAGACTCTCTAAACACAAAAATCCCATCGAGTTTACCTTCCTTGGACTCGTTAAACTTTACATCGAAATACCCACACATGGGACTGAACCCCTCCTTCCTAAGGTTTGTTAATAACATGTCGAGGGACTCATCACCATATGAGCTATATCGAGCATCTGTTATCCTCCTCTAGCTCATAAAACTACAAGGAGGTAATCACCAATCATGGTGGGGAAGTTTTAGATGGTTTTTTTTTTTGTTATCTTCATTGTCTGACAACTATCATCACTTTGAGTCACTCTTGAAAAATGCACATGTTCTATCATCACAAACAATAGTCGGGTCATCAATTCTCTCTCATTGACCACCATTCCTATCATTGTTTCACGTTCCACTCATCGGTCCATGAAAATTTATTATGGTATTCATCTGAGTTAATGCTACCAAGTCAAGTCATTTGTCGTGCATACGTGTTCAAGGGAAGTTTCTCATCTTCGTCTATCTACAGTCCTTTTTTCCCTTCTCCTGGCCATCCCTGCATCAGTTTTGCTCCATTATTATGATATTCACACCATATATTTTTACCTATTTCATGTTGATTGATGGGGTATACATCAAGGCCCTCCTTCGACATATTTCACCTTGTTGACTACAACTCATTATCCATGATTGAAATATAGAAACCCATAAGTACCCTAGGACTTGCAGACAATAGTGGCATGTATCCTTGCATTTCGACAGTCATTTTACATCATTGAATCCTATCGAATGAATATACGAGTGTTAAACATCAACTCCTTTATTCACACTCTGTATATTGTACTTGGTATCTTGGTTTCCATCATCATTATCAGTGGATTCCCTTGTGCCTGTTAATGATATCCATTAATGATCGATAATTAGACGGTTTCTACCATGCTCGACTTCAACTCCTTTATTTTCATGTTGTATATTCATACCATTTGGATGTAGGACAACGACCTTCAGAACAATCACACTCTTGTTCTATGCTTCTCCTTCCCAATATGCAATGGATAATATTCATGAGCACTTCATAGATTTCTCAATGCTTGAGTCATAACACTACTTTGTATTATGTGACATAGATCCACATTTATATTTGACCGTGGCTACGATTTCTATTGCATCTTGCATGGATACACCGTGCATGTTATCATGTCCATGCCCTACTCCATTGCATCGTGAATGGATCTGTAGTGTATTTATGACATCTATGCTCTTGTCTTCCTTACCAAGCATGGGTATGCCTACCTTAGGGATGTTTTCTATGAAAAACTGACGATGCTCTCTTCCAAGTTTCCTTTTCCAAAATATCTATTAATTTTATTGGTAAAGTATTCCAGCCATCAAACACCTCTTTTGACCTCACACTTTAGGGGGAATTTGTTATAGAGTTATTAACCCCCTAACTATTGATCCATCATCTCTTAAGAGGTCACCTATCCAACTCAACAATTTTCATCACATTTTCCCTGAGTTTCTAGCCCAATTTCTCCTTGGTCTCTCTTGCCCTTCATTGAGGGTGCAACCAAGAGGGTTGGTTGCCCTTTCTAGATTTCCAAGGCATGACTAGTCACTCTATCTATGTGTTTAGGGAGTGACCGAGCCTAGAAACTCCCATATTTGGACTTGGTTGTGATGGTTGATACCTTCCACTGATTTCTCAGGTTTTAGTCTCGAGAAAGATTACATTATGAGATCGAGGATATTATCCTATTAACCATATGACCTTATCCCTAAATCCCTTTAAGAACCAATCCATTTCCCATGGGAAAGGGGAGGAAATAACAAGTAAACTTATGTTGCTACTTTGGCTACCATATTTGGGCAAGGAACTTGGAAAGAGATTGTTGCATCAACTTATCCATTTGTAATTTGTAATGATGTTTTATTAATTAATAGAAGGTGTATTAGACGTTTCCCTCTATTCAATTGTGTACTTGTTTGCATGTATTCATGTGGATAAACTTAATAGAATTATGTGTTATAAAATATTATTAGATTTTTCATTGATTTTTATGCATCTACTTTGATCTTGGAAAGGATATTGTTTCATTGTGTGCATATCATTGTCTCTTGGAGTGAGAATAATCTTCTCATAAGAAATCAACTAGGAGCGTGCAAGGACAACTTTAGGAAATCAAGTATGTCTCTTCATCATAAAGACTCCTATTAATATTTTTCATATATATTGGATCTTGAAACTCTCATATATTACATATATATCTCTATCTTAGGTATAGGAAGAACCTAAAGGATATTATCTCTTGCAAGGTTCAAAATCCTTACAACACTAGGAAATTAAGATAATTGAGTACTCAAGAGTGAATATTGAAAGTAATGATGGAATTTATTGAATTATACTCATTACTTAACATGACATTAACTAACTGATTATGGCATGATAACTATTTTTTTTTCTTGATTGCATTTGAATTATATTTAATATTTATTAGTGGGCTAGTTTATGTAATATCCCCAAGGATGAGCCCCAATTGTATTTATAAATTGTAAACATGTTTTATAGGTTGGTGAGCCGAGTGTTGATAATATGGTGGGCTTATGTATTTATTAGGCCAGAGAGACTAAGTGTTAAAGGCCAAGAGCCTGATTTTGTGTATGTAACTATGCATATCATTAATAAAATATAAACATCGCTGCGTGCAGACTGACCACGAAGAAAGAGTGATGGGGGACTAAGCTTCCACAAGGTTGGGTAAGGGAGGAGGCTAAGTGTGTGGGCCTAGGGGCTAAGCTAGTGGGATTACCTCTAAAGGGGATACTAATTTATTATTATTTCTTAAAGACTAAGGTCGACAATTGACCGAGTGTTGTCCTAATTTCTTTGAAAAGGAACATGTGAAAAAGGGAACGCATGCATATCTAGGAAGAAAAGTGTCAACCTGGGTGCATGCAGTTAAAACCTGAAGTGTCAGCTATGTTGGGGGTTCGTGGGTCATTCTTCCATCCTCTGTCTAAGTTCTCCCACCATTCTTCCATTCGGATTCTAAACCCGAAACCTCCATGATTGACCTTTGCATTGATTCCTTGTCACGCACCCTGAAAGCCGTGGACTGAGCCATGTCTCCTGTGAAGTCTGAGAACCCTATAAATTCTTGATTCATGTTGTGTCTTAGTGTGGATTGTTGTCATTTGTGGATGTCTATACCTAATTTAATATTGCTATTGTCACCCATGAATTAACTGAATATTGTTTTTGTTGTTGTTATATTTACCTTGTGGGAATTGAGTGGAAATTGATTAAAGAAGAGGGTTGTCAGGCCCATGGTTGAAGAGGTAGGTTGTCAGGCCTATGAGCAGCTCTCTCTAGGAGAGAGAGTTTGCTGGGAAGTGGTTTTCTCATAGAGAGAGTACAACACCAACTATGGAGCTTTGAGAATTCTTAATTTGTCCTGTTGCCGAGAATCTGAGAGGGAGATGAAGAAGCCAATGGAATATGTGATAGTGAAGGTGTATACTCCCAGGTGGAGAAGGCATGTGGGGAATAAGAGTCTGTGAGTAGTGGGGATAAGAAGGCTCTTGGAGAGAGAGTTGTTGGGAAGTGTTTTTCTTCCAGAGAGAGTCCAACACTAGATACAGAGCTCTGAGAATTCTTGATATGACTTGTTGTTGAGACTCTAAGAGGGAGGTGAAGAAGTTGATGGACTGACAGTGAAGGTGTATACTCTTGGGTGGAACAAGCATGTGGGGAATGAGAGTCCATGAATAGTGGGCATAAGAAAGCTCATGGAAAGAATCCTTCCGGTTGCACTGTACAGTTTTCTTGTATCCTCATCCTAGTCTAGGATTCCCTTTCCCTGGGTGGAGCTTAGTCCCATCTCAGGGGTGACCCACTTCTGAGCATGATGAGAAGTGTGGTATAAGCCTAGGAGGTTTGTGGAAGGTCTGCACATGGTTGGTAGATTTACGCCAACTAAAATATAAGTATCATTTATGTGCTTAATTATGTATTTTATGCATTTTTTGTGATGCTTGAATGTTATCATGTATTTCGTTGCGTATATGAGTTACTGTCTATTACATTTGAATCTGTATGGTAGCAGTAACTCTTTGTTATGTGTTTTATTTCAATTAAAATGCATGTTATATATTTATATGTGAATGTTTCGCGTGGTAGTGCTACTTGGCCTGTTGAATGGTCGAGGACGTTAGAGTTTGGTATCATAGCTAAGTCAGAGCTGAGTAGTGGAATTGCCTGACACTGTTGGTGGTTAGGGATGCTAAAAATTGGTATCAGAGCCAAGGTTTCAACACTGAGCCTGAATGGGCTGGTTAAGTGGTCATTGGACCCAAGGTGTCAAGAGGAAATTGTGTCTAGAGGACCAATTTCGAACCCCAAAACCTTCCCCAGTGCCAAGAAGTTACCTTGGTTGTGTTACGAAGCTTAGGAGGAATAGTGGTATCGTAAAACCATGACAAAAGTAGTTTTGGAATGCAGATTAATGTGGACCTTAGTATCTATTCGGAAGGAATGGAAATCCCTTACAACCATCAAATCTGGGGAAGGTGTAGAGGAGTTAAACAAGAATCCCTTTGGACTTCGTGACTTCAGTGAAGTCTAATGCCAGAAACAAGAGAAGGGTCAAAGCCCGAAGCTCGAAAGTGGATCTACACCATAGATCTGGAGAGAAAAGATTGACCATTGGATCAAGCCAATGTTAAAAGTTCAAACATAATTGTGAAGGGAAAAATCTCCCGAAGAGCCAAAGTAGTGAGTCATGATGATGTCACTTGGATGGACATGGAAACATGGGATGTGTGCCACATGTAAGTGGGTTTCAAACCCATGGAAGGTTGAAATTGCATATGGAACGTGATGTGTGACAACCATCTGATTGAGCCACATGTCAGTCGCTAGTATCCTGCCACGTGGCACTCCATATGAGCATGGTTAGTGGGAGCCGAGGTTACGTAATGAAGTTAAAGGTCAAAGGACCCACACTGGCATTGATCATGATACATCAATATCGATGGCCAAGAGGCATTGTGGGGACCCAAGTTGCATGGGAGTTAATTATCAAAGGTAGTCCCACAATCCAAACCACGGTTTCACCAAGGGGTTATGTGTCAACATCAAAAGAATTGTGGAATGAAATGTAGGTTACTCCAAACTGTTGTTGCATATCCCCACAATTGGAAGAGCACTCAACAATGTGACGTAATGACATCACCAAAGGTGATTGGGAATGTTCATATATTAATGGTTTTGGATGCATGGATGTGAAATCCTTCGAATTCCCGAAGCTTCAAAGTTCCAGAGCTCACATGCTTGAAATTCCATAGTTGGTGTCAGCCAGTGGATGTTGGGTAGTCGTGGACTATTGATCCACCCTACTCTACAATTTCATTAATTTGGAAATTCGAGAGTTTGTTGTGATGTATTATGAAGAATTCATAACCTGAAGTCCTGATTAAGTTCCTATCGATCTAGCACTTGGTCACAACTCGTGGTTGCAGGGGTTGGGGTTAGGAGAAAAAGGGATGAGGCCTGAAATTGTTACAGAGCTGAGTAGAGCTTAGAAAATTCATGAAATATGAAATTTTCTTAAAATAGATTGACTTATGAATACTGTGAGAATTGTTAAGGACTGATGACCTAACAAACTTCGGTTGACTGCACATTGTGTTTTCATAGTTTAATGAGTTTCATAACCGAACCAAATTTCCATTGAGTGCAAAGAAATGGAGGAGGCACATAATGATTCCAATTCAGAGAATGAAGTAAAAGGAATGGATGACCATTTGGGAATTGAATGATCGAACTCTAATGGGCATGGAGAAGAGATATATAAGGAAGGGAATATGATGAAAATCATTGATCGACTGCAGAAAGATGTCGAGACTAACTGAGAAGATAACAACAAGTTCATGAAAGCTAAGGAACAACAGGGAGAATTCAACTTAAAGTCGATGAAGAGTTTTGAGAGAAAAGAAAAGAAGTTGGATAAGGAGAGTGACTCAAGCAAATCAAGGATTTACAAGACCCCTGAGAGGAAAAGAAGATCAAGAAGTGTTAGAAAGCATTGTCGTCACTCCTTGAAGCAGTCCAATAAGGAGGCACACAGTATTTCAAGCCCATATCCTACCATAAATCATAGGAGATATGGAGTGGATGAGATGAAGGGAGAAATGAACAAGATTAAGCCTCCTACATTTGATGGAGAGCAAAAGAAGGAGGAATATGTTGAGACATGGTTGCTTGGAATGAGGAAATATTTCCAACTTTATAATTATTCCTCTCATGCCGAAGGAATAATTGAAATGTATCAACTGAAGGGAAAAGAATCTATGTGGTGGGATCAACTAGTGCAGGTGCAACACATTAAAGAGAAGGATATTACCTAGAAAGAATTCAAGAGGTATTTCGAAAATAAACACTTGAGTAAAATATACTATGACAGAAAGATGAAAGAGTTCTTTGAACTCAAGCTGGGAAGCATGACCATTGATGAATACGAACGAAGGTTCCTGGAGTTGTTGAAATATGTTCCCTTCATCAAGGATGAGGCTGTCAAGATTCAAAGGTATCATAGTGGATTTCCACCTTCCATCAGTGACAAGATCCAGTATGATGACCCTAAGAATATGGAAGAGACTATAAGGAGAGTAAAATGCTTATGTGAACAACCAAGAGAAAAGACTACTTTTTGGAAGGCTTGGGATGACCAGAAGAAGTTCAAGAAAGAGAAGAGGAAGAAGGGAAACAAACCTCCATTTTTCAGAAATAGTCCTCAACGGAAACCATCATTTAGAGAGCCAGGAATGACTGGCGTAGGGGGATAAAGGTCGAGGTAGATGACCATTCAGTGTTGGGGCTGTCAGAGAAACCACAAGTACAGAGATTGTCCCCACAAAAATGGCGAAGTGAGAGTTGTCCATAAAGTTAAACAAGATGAAACAATGGAGAACATGGGCAGTAGAATACCAAGAATCTACGCAGCCCTGGATAACAAGAAAGCATAATATCAATCGCACATGATTGAAGTGGAAGGTATGATCAATAACCATGCCTTTACTATTTTAATTGGTTCAGGGGTTAGCCATAGTTATATAGATCCTAGAGTGGTGGAAAGTTTGCAATTTTCAAAAAGAAAACATGGAAAATCTTGGTTAGTGAAACTGGCTACAGGAACCAAGAGAAAGGTTACAAAGTTGGTTAAACATGTCTAGTGGACATGAATGGAATAAGTACTAAGGCAGACCTGAATATATTAACTTTAGGTTCTTATGGTTTCCTAATTAGTAAGGACTGGTTGGACTAGCACCATGCCATCTTGGACTGTCATAACAAGGGATTCACTTGCCTGGATGAGGAAGGAAATCAGAAAATAGTCCAAGGAATTCCCAAAGCTGTGGCTATCAGAGAAATCTTAGCAATGCAGCTGAAGAAGTTCTACAGAAAAGGTTGTCAATTATTTGCATCCCATGTGGAGGAAGCATCTAAGGATGAGGTCTCAAATATTTAAGACGATGCAGTATTAAAATATTTTTAGGATGTATTCTAGGAGGTACCAAGACTACCCCCAAAGAGAGACATTGACTTATTTATTAACATGTTGCCTAGAGTATTTCCAGTGTCAAAAACTCCTTACAGGATGAGTACGTCATAGCTGAAAGAACTGCAATTGTAGCTTGAAGATCTTCTGAAGAAGGGGTATATATGCCCAAGTGGGTCACCTTGGGGATCCCCAGTCCTGTTTCCAAGTCAGAGGAAGAACATGAACAACATCTAAGGATGGTGCTACAAGTGCTAAGAGAGCACCAACTGTATGCCAAGTTGATAAATTGCTTGTTTTATCAAAAGAAGATCCATTACTTGGGGCATATCATTTCAAAGGATGGGATAGTTGTGGATCCTGAGAATATTGAATCCATTAGAGAATGGTCATCTCTTAGGAATGTGACAAAAGTTAGATCCTTTATGGGTCTAGCTGGCTATTACAAAAGGTTCATTACAGGGTTATCAAGGATAGCTCACCCTATCACTTCCTTACAGAGGAAGGAGAAGAAGTTCCAATGGATAGAAGAATGTGAGAGAAGCTTCTAGTGATTGAAACAATTGTTAACCAGTGCTCCAATCCTAAGGATTGCAAATCTGAATGAAAATTTTGTAGTGTGCATAGATGCATGCAAAGAAGGAATGGGAGGAGTCCTCAACCAAAATGGATTTGTAATATGTTATGAGTCTAGGAAATTGAAAGAGCATTAAAAGAACTATGCAACTCATGATTTGGAGTTGGCAGCTATTGTTCATTCTCTAAATAAATGGAGGAATTAACTCATGGGAAGGAGTTTTGAACTGAGGACACACCATAATGGTATGAGGTATTTTTTTGATCATCCAAACTTAAATGCTAGGCATAGTAGATGGTTGGAATTCCTTTGTGAGTACGACTTTGATATCAAGAATATCAAAGGGAAAGAGAACAAAGTGGTTGATGCACTCAAAAGGAGAGTGCATGGACTACATGCTACAACCATTAGTATGTACCAAATTGATATTAAAAGAAGAATTTCGGAAGTTGCAAATGCAGATTTACAGTACAGGGATTTGGTGGAAAAGATACAACAAGGTAATATGCCACAGAAAGTGGAGAATTATAAATTGGAAACTGACGAAACACTTATGTACAAGAACATAATTTATGTACCTAATTTCCAGGAATTGAAACATATGATTTTGAAAGAAATGCATAATGTGCCTTATGTTGGGGACCCTGGATATCGTAAAATTGTGGTAGAAGTCAAGAGCCATTAGTTTTGGCCAGGTATGAAGAAGGATATTGGAAAATATATTACCATATGTATGGAGTGTCAGAAGGTTAAAGATGAGCACAAGCACCCAGCAAGGTTTCTACAACCTTTACCCATTCATGAGTGGAAGAGGGAGGTAGTGAAAATGGATTTCATCACAGGATTGCCCAGAAGAGGAAAGAAACATAATTCAATCATGGTGGTGGTGTACAAGATTACGAAAGCTTCCCATTTTATTCCATTGAAGACTAGTCACAATGCAACTAACGTTGTTGATATTTTTATGAGGGAAATAACATGATTGTAAGGAATTCCCAATACAATTATGTCTGACAGAGACCCGAAATTCACCTCAAAATTATGGAAAGGGTTATTCAAGGGGTTCAGAATGAATCTGAACTTCATCACAGCCTATCATCCCGACTCTGATGGGCAGACAGAGAGGGTGAATCGAGTAACAAAAGACATAATAAGGATGTATGTGATGGAAAAACCATCTAAATGGGAAGACTACCTACACTTCGTAGAATTTGCCTACAATAATGGGTATCAAGAATCACTGAAGATGATCCCATTTGAATCACTTTATGGCAAAAAGTGCATCACTCCAATAAGCTAGGATAACCCAATTGATAGAGCAATGGTTGGGCCAGAGTTGCTCAAGGAAATGGAAGAGAAAATGATAAAAATTAAACATAATTTGAAGGCTGCCCAAGATAGGCAGAAAATTTATGCTTATAAGAACAAAACCCGCGGAGAGTTTAAAGTGGGTGATCATTTTTCCTTGAAATTGAAAACCAACAGAAGTTCTCTAAAGCTAGGAAACTGTTCGAAGTTGGCAACCCAATTTTGTGGTATATTTGAAATACTAGAAAAGATTGGACCCATTTCATATATGCTTTCATTACCTGCATCCATGAATATACATAATGTGTTTCATGTTTCATTTCTTAAGAAATATATACCTTATGCTAATCATTTTATTGATTGGAATGTGATTTAGGTGGATCAAGAAGGCGTCTTTCATGTTCATCCTGTGTGCATATTGGACCGGAAGAGAAAACAACTTTGGAATCGAGCCATAGGGCTTGTAAAGGTACAATGGACCTGGTATGGTCCTAATGACGTGGCATGGGAGCATGAGGATGCTATGTGGGCATAATACCCACATCTTTTTGAAGATTTTGAAAATCTTGTTGATGCTATGTAAAGAGTTTCATTGAGGATAGTGAAAAAATAAGGAGAGGGGATTGTAATATTCCCAAGGATGAGCCCCAGTTGTATTTATAAGTTGTAAACATGTTTTGTAGGCTGGTGGGATTATGTGTTTATTAGGCCATAGAGACTAAGTGTTAAAGGCCAAGAGCTTGATTTTTTATATGTAACTATGCAGATCATTAATAACATATAAGCATCATTGTGTGCATACCAACCACGAAGAAAGAGTGATGGGGGAATAAGCTTCCACAAGGTTGGGTAAGGAAGGAGGCTAAGTGTGTGGGCCTAGGGTGTAGAGACCTAATTAACTCAATTCTATTAAATCCATAAATTTAAAACAGTAAACTTCTACTTCTACGCAGAAAACTCAGTAATTTCTTTCAATTCAACATATAAGCATGTTAAATGAATTAATGAACAACAATTTCATAATAGAATAAGAATTACTTAATAGAATAATACAAATTTACCTCTTCCTGATGCTAACTTCTCCGTTGACCCGGTTGTCCAGCCTGCTGCTTTGTTGTTTCCTTGGTCTGATGCTAACTCCCGCTAGTCTTGTTGTCCTTCCTGCTACTACCTTGCCCAGCTCGATGCCAATGACCAACTCTGCCCAAACCAACTAACCTCTCAGCCAGCTAGGAGAAACCTATCCGGCTCCTTAGCTACAAGAAACCGAAAGGAATCCTAGCCCCCGTGCCCAAAACCCCTAGCAACCTGGTGCCCCATGTAATGATACTCAAAGACTGTTGAACTCTACCACAGAACCAGAAAAGCCAAGTCAAGAAACCAGTACTCTCGTCCCCCTCCAAAATGATTCCTCCCACAAAAATAAAAATCCCCCTCTTCCTGTAAGGCTCCTCCCATCATATCCCTCCTTCACCGACCCTTTCCTCCTCATTAATTTCCTTATCCCTACATTTATTATCTTATCCTTTTATTTAATGTCTTGTCCCTTTTATTTAATGTTTCTTATCCTTTTATTTAATGTTTTTTATCCCCTCCATATACGTAAGTTTTAATAAATTAAATTATTAACCCCTTTAATTCTTTACTCACATAATTAAAGAATCAATTAATAATTAATTAATCATTGTCAGTTATGAACAAGTAATTAATAATAATTAATTAGTTAATATTATATAAGAAATACTTATTGTTTAGCTAACATCTTAGGACAATCATATTATCAAATTAGTTATAATTAATAATCCTATACA
>ML800543.1:21800-33081 GCA_009831015.1 Picea engelmannii
TGGGGACAATCTCTGTACTTGTGGTTTCTCTGACAGCCCCAACACTGAATGGTCATCTACCTCGACCTTTATCCCCCTACGCCAGTCATTCCTGGCTCTCTAAATGATGGTTTCCGTTGAGGACTATTTCTGAAAAATGGAGGTTTGTTTCCCTTCTTCCTCTTCTCTTTCTTGAACTTCTTCTGGTCATCCCAAGCCTTCCAAAAAGTAGTCTTTTCTCTTGGTTGTTCACATAAGCATTTTACTCTCCTTATAGTCTCTTCCATATTCTTAGGGTCATCATACTGGATCTTGTCACTGATGGAAGGTGGAAATCCACTATGATACCTTTGAATCTTGACAGCCTCATCCTTGATGAAGGGAACATATTTCAACAACTCCAGGAACCTTCGTTCGTATTCATCAATGGTCATGCTTCCCAGCTTGAGTTCAAAGAACTCTTTCATCTTTCTGTCATAGTATATTTTACTCAAGTGTTTATTTTCGAAATACCTCTTGAATTCTTTCTAGGTAATATCCTTCTCTTTAATGTGTTGCACCTGCACTAGTTGATCCCACCACATAGATTCTTTTCCCTTCAGTTGATACATTTCAATTATTCCTTCGGCATGAGAGGAATAATTATAAAGTTGGAAATATTTCCTCATTCCAAGCAACCATGTCTCAACATATTCCTCCTTCTTTTGCTCTCCATCAAATGTAGGAGGCTTAATCTTGTTCATTTCTCCCTTCATCTCATCCACTCCATATCTCCTATGATTTATGGTAGGATATGGGCTTGAAATACTGTGTGCCTCCTTATTGGACTGCTTCAAGGAGTGACGACAATGCTTTCTAACACTTCTTGATCTTCTTTTCCTCTCAGGGGTCTTGTAAATCCTTGATTTGCTTGAGTCACTCTCCTTATCCAACTTCTTTTCTTTTCTCTCAAAACTCTTCATCGACTTTAAGTTGAATTCTCCCTGTTGTTCCTTAGCTTTCATGAACTTGTTGTTATCTTCTCAGTTAGTCTCGACATCTTTCTGCAGTCGATCAATGATTTTCATCATATTCCCTTCCTTATATATCTCTTCTCCATGCCCATTAGAGTTCGATCATTCAATTCCCAAATGGTCATCCATTCCTTTTACTTCATTCTCTGAATTGGAATCATTATGTGCCTCCTCCATTTCTTTGCACTCAATGGAAATTTGGTTCGGTTATGAAACTCATTAAACTATGAAAACACAATGTGCAGTCAACCGAAGTTTGTTAGGTCATCAGTCCTTAACAATTCTCACAGTATTCATAAGTCAATCTATTTTAAGAAAATTTCATATTTCATGAATTTTCTAAGCTCTACTCAGCTCTGTAACAATTTCAGGCCTCATCCCTTTTTCTCCTAACCCCAACCCCTGCAACCACGAGTTGTGACCAAGTGCTAGATCGATAGGAACTTAATCAGGACTTCAGGTTATGAATTCTTCATAATACATCACAACAAACTCTCGAATTTCCAAATTAATGAAATTGTAGAGTAGGGTGGATCAATAGTCCACGACTACCCAACATCCACTGGCTGACACCAACTATGGAATTTCAAGCATGTGAGCTCTGGAACTTTGAAGCTTCGGGAATTCGAAGGATTTCACATCCATGCATCCAAAACCATTAATATATGAACATTCCCAATCACCTTTGGTGATGTCATTACGTCACATTGTTGAGTGCTCTTCCAATTGTGGGGATATGCAACAACAGTTTGGAGTAACCTACATTTCATTCCACAATTCTTTTGATGTTGACACATAACCCCTTGGTGAAACCGTGGTTTGGATTGTGGGACTACCTTTGATAATTAACTCCCATGCAACTTGGGTCCCCACAATGCCTCTTGGCCATCGATATTGATGTATCATGATCAATGCCAGTGTGGGTCCTTTGACCTTTAACTTCATTACGTAACCTCGGCTCCCACTAACCATGCTCATATGGAGTGCCACGTGGCAGGATACTAGCGACTGACATGTGGCTCAATCAGATGGTTGTCACACATCACGTTCCATATGCAATTTCAACCTTCCATGGGTTTGAAACCCACTTACATGTGGCACACATCCCATGTTTCCATGTCCATCCAAGTGACATCATCATGACTCACTACTTTGGCTCTTCGGGAGATTTTTCCCTTCACAATTATGTTTGAACTTTTAACATTGGCTTGATCCAATGGTCAATCTTTTCTCTCCAGATCTATGGTGTAGATCCACTTTCGAGCTTCGGGCTTTGACCCTTCTCTTGTTTCTGGCATTAGACTTCACTGAAGTCACGAAGTCCAAAGGGATTCTTGTTTAACTCCTCTACACCTTCCCCAGATTTGATGGTTGTAAGGGATTTCCATTCCTTCCGAATAGATACTAAGGTCCACATTAATCTGCATTCCAAAACTACTTTTGTCATGGTTTTACGATACCACTATTCCTCCTAAGCTTCGTAACACAACCAAGGTAACTTCTTGGCACTGGGGAAGGTTTTGGGGTTCGAAATTGGTCCTCTAGACACAATTTCCTCTTGACACCTTGGGTCCAATGACCACTTAACCAGCCCATTCAGGCTCAGTGTTGAAACCTTGGCTCTGATACCAATTTTTAGCATCCCTAACCACCAACAGTGTCAGGCAATTCCACTACTCAGCTCTGACTTAGCTATGATACCAAACTCTAACGTCCTCGACCATTCAACAGGCCAAGTAGCACTACCACGCGAAACATTCACATATAAATATATAACATGCATTTTAATTGAAATAAAACACATAACAAAGAGTTACTGCTACCATACAGATTCAAATGTAATAGACAGTAACTCATATACGCAACGAAATACATGATAACATTCAAGCATCACAAAAAATGCATAAAATACATAATTAAGCACATAAATGATACTTATATTTTAGTTGGCGTAAATCTACCAACCATGTGCAGACCTTCCACAAACCTCCTAGGCTTATACCACACTTCTCATCATGCTCAGAAGTGGGTCACCCCTGAGATGGGACTAAGCTCCACCCAGGGAAAGGGAATCCTAGACTAGGATGAGGATACAAGAAAACTGTACAGTGCAACCGGAAGGATTCTTTCCATGAGCTTTCTTATGCCCACTATTCATGGACTCTCATTCCCCACATGCTTGTTCCACCCAAGAGTATACACCTTCACTGTCAGTCCATCAACTTCTTCACCTCCCTCTTAGAGTCTCAACAACAAGTCATATCAAGAATTCTCAGAGCTCTGTATCTAGTGTTGGACTCTCTCTGGAAGAAAAACACTTCCCAACAACTCTCTCTCCAAGAGCCTTCTTATCCCCACTACTCACAGACTCTTATTCCCCACATGCCTTCTCCACCTGGGAGTATACACCTTCACTATCACATATTCCATTGGCTTCTTCATCTCCCTCTCAGATTCTCGGCAACAGGACAAATTAAGAATTCTCAAAGCTCCATAGTTGGTGTTGTACTCTCTCTATGAGAAAACCACTTCCCAGCAAACTCTCTCTCCTAGAGAGAGCTGCTCATAGGCCTGACAACCTACCTCTTCAACCATGGGCCTGACAACCCTCTTCTTTAATCAATTTCCACTCAATTCCCACAAGGTAAATATAACAACAACAAAAACAATATTCAGTTAATTCATGGGTGACAATAGCAATATTAAATTAGGTATAGACATCCACAAATGACAACAATCCACACTAAGACACAACATGAATCAAGAATTTATAGGGTTCTCAGACTTCACAGGAGACATGGCTCAGTCCACGGCTTTCAGGGTGCGTGACAAGGAATCAATGCAAAGGTCAATCATGGAGGTTTCGGGTTTAGAATCCGAATGGAAGAATGGTGGGAGAACTTAGACAGAGGATGGAAGAATGACCCACGAACCCCCAACATAGCTGACACTTCAGGTTTTAACTGCATGCACCCAGGTTGACACTTTTCTTCCTAGATATGCATGCGTTCCCTTTTTCACATGTTCCTTTTCAAAGAAATTAGGACAACACTCGGTCAATTGTCGACCTTAGTCTTTAAGAAATAATAATAAATTAGTATCCCCTTTAGAGGTAATCCCACTAGCTTAGCCCCTAGGCCCACACACTTAGCCTCCTCCCTTACCCAACCTTGTGGAAGCTTAGTCCCCCATCACTCTTTCTTCGTGGTCAGTCTGCACGCAGCGATGTTTATATTTTATTAATGATATGCATAGTTACATACACAAAATCAGGCTCTTGGCCTTTAACACTTAGTCTCTCTGGCCTAATAAATACATAAGCCCACCATATTATCAACACTCGGCTCACCAACCTATAAAACATGTTTACAATTTATAAATACAATTGGGGCTCATCCTTGGGGATATTACATAAACTAGCCCACTAATAAATATTAAATATAATTCAAATGCAATCAAGAAAAAAAAATAGTTATCATGCCATAATCAGTTAGTTAATGTCATGTTAAGTAATGAGTATAATTCAATAAATTCCATCATTACTTTCAATATTCACTCTTGAGTACTCAATTATCTTAAT
This sequence comes from Picea engelmannii, assembly GCA_009831015.1. Taxonomy (NCBI): domain Eukaryota; kingdom Viridiplantae; phylum Streptophyta; class Pinopsida; order Pinales; family Pinaceae; genus Picea; species Picea engelmannii. The sequence goes on from ML800543.1 coordinate 26,373, forward strand.
TTCCTAGTGTTGTAAGGATTTTGAACCTTGCAAGAGATAATATCCTTTAGGTTCTTCCTATACCTAAGATAGAGATATATATGTAATATATGAGAGTTTCAAGATCCAATATATATGAAAAATATTAATAGGAGTCTTTATGATGAAGAGACATACTTGATTTCCTAAAGTTGTCCTTGCACGCTCCTAGTTGATTTCTTATGAGAAGATTATTCTCACTCCAAGAGACAATGATATGCACACAATGAAACAATATCCTTTCCAAGATCAAAGTAGATGCATAAAAATCAATGAAAAATCTAATAATATTTTATAACACATAATTCTATTAAGTTTATCCACATGAATACATGCAAACAAGTACACAATTGAATAGAGGGAAACGTCTAATACACCTTCTATTAATTAATAAAACATCATTACAAATTACAAATGGATAAGTTGATGCAACAATCTCTTTCCAAGTTCCTTGCCCAAATATGGTAGCCAAAGTAGCAACATAAGTTTACTTGTTATTTCCTCCCCTTTCCCATGGGAAATGGATTGGTTCTTAAAGGGATTTAGGGATAAGGTCATATGGTTAATAGGATAATATCCTCGATCTCATAATGTAATCTTTCTCGAGACTAAAACCTGAGAAATCAGTGGAAGGTATCAACCATCACAACCAAGTCCAAATATGGGAGTTTCTAGGCTCGGTCACTCCCTAAACACATAGATAGAGTGACTAGTCATGCCTTGGAAATCTAGAAAGGGCAACCAACCCTCTTGGTTGCACCCTCAATGAAGGGCAAGAGAGACCAAGGAGAAATTGGGCTAGAAACTCAGGGAAAATGTGATGAAAATTGTTGAGTTGGATAGGTGACCTCTTAAGAGATGATGGATCAATAGTTAGGGGGTTAATAACTCTATAACAAATTCCCCCTAAAGTGTGAGGTCAAAAGAGGTGTTTGATGGCTGGAATACTTTACCAATAAAATTAATAGATATTTTGGAAAAGGAAACTTGGAAGAGAGCATCGTCAGTTTTTCATAGAAAACATCCCTAAGGTAGGCATACCCATGCTTGGTAAGGAAGACAAGAGCATAGATGTCATAAATACACTACAGATCCATTCACGATGCAATGGAGTAGGGCATGGACATGATAACATGCACGGTGTATCCATGCAAGATGCAATAGAAATCGTAGCCACGGTCAAATATAAATGTGGATCTATGTCACATAATACAAAGTAGTGTTATGACTCAAGCATTGAGAAATCTATGAAGTGCTCATGAATATTATCCATTGCATATTGGGAAGGAGAAGCATAGAACAAGAGTGTGATTGTTCTGAAGGTCGTTGTCCTACATCCAAATGGTATGAATATACAACATGAAAATAAAGGAGTTGAAGTCGAGCATGGTAGAAACCGTCTAATTATCGATCATTAATGGATATCATTAACAGGCACAAGGGAATCCACTGATAATGATGATGGAAACCAAGATACCAAGTACAATATACAGAGTGTGAATAAAGGAGTTGATGTTTAACACTCGTATATTCATTCGATAGGATTCAATGATGTAAAATGACTGTCGAAATGCAAGGATACATGCCACTATTGTCTGCAAGTCCTAGGGTACTTATGGGTTTCTATATTTCAATCATGGATAATGAGTTGTAGTCAACAAGGTGAAATATGTCGAAGGAGGGCCTTGATGTATACCCCATCAATCAACATGAAATAGGTAAAAATATATGGTGTGAATATCATAATAATGGAGCAAAACTGATGCAGGGATGGCCAGGAGAAGGGAAAAAAGGACTGTAGATAGACGAAGATGAGAAACTTCCCTTGAACACGTATGCACGACAAATGACTTGACTTGGTAGCATTAACTCAGATGAATACCATAATAAATTTTCATGGACCGATGAGTGGAACGTGAAACAATGATAGGAATGGTGGTCAATGAGAGAGAATTGATGACCCGACTATTGTTTGTGATGATAGAACATGTGCATTTTTCAAGAGTGACTCAAAGTGATGATAGTTGTCAGACAATGAAGATAACAAAAAAAAAAACCATCTAAAACTTCCCCACCATGATTGGTGATTACCTCCTTGTAGTTTTATGAGCTAGAGGAGGATAACAGATGCTCGATATAGCTCATATGGTGATGAGTCCCTCGACATGTTATTAACAAACCTTAGGAAGGAGGGGTTCAGTCCCATGTGTGGGTATTTCGATGTAAAGTTTAACGAGTCCAAGGAAGGTAAACTCGATGGGATTTTTGTGTTTAGAGAGTCTGAAAAGGTCATAAAGAAAATTCCATAAGGAATGTTTTTGTACATTTAGTCTCAAGGCTCTGAAAAAGTATAAAATAATACCTAGGAGAACTCTCCTAACCACAAGGGATAGGGTGTTCCTTTTTCATAAACAGTCTAATGAGACTAAAAAATAGATAAATCGTCGCTCAACATAAGTGGTTTCTAATTCATTTTAATGAGTGTGAAAGACAATAAGATCACTCGACAATATTTTTTCGTTTTTCAACAAGTTCCAAAAGAGCTTAAATATTCCTCCATGATAAGGTGCTTTTTCATAAATAGTTTGTCTAGACTAAAAAAGGGGTAAATGTATACCTGGTGGACATATTTTCAAATCCATGAAACGAGTGTGAAAAGACAAGCATACTCGATGATATTTTCTTTTTTAAGGATTCAGAAGATAGATTAAAGAAGACACCATATAACAGTTCCATAGTTTATATTGATAATGTTCTCGGCAAAAAATAGATTAGTATGTGGTTCCAAGAGAAATAAAAAAGATAAATGTCCAAAAAATGAAGAAAAGGAGCTAGTTCTAGTAGGAAAAAGGTTAAAATGAAGCCATATATGGAGTACAAAAGAGAGTTTTTACCTCATTTTAACTATTTACCTTTGTAAAGACTTGGAGAGCCCTTTTCTTTCCAAAATTTGGAGTGGAGATTACAGAGAGTGGAGCCACAAATATTGCAATTTTCAACCACCAAGTAATAGGTTGGATCCCAACTTAGAAAACCCATGTTCTATTTTTTCATTTCATTCATTTTTTTGGTTGTGGAAAAACATAATTTTTTTGAGAGTGCATGATCACAACTGGCCTTCTTATGGGGGGGGAGACTAAGTTGTTTGTTTTCTCTGTGTTGTACATGAGAGGGTGATCAGTCACTCCAAATACATAGCCAGGAGTGACCGAGACATACAGTCATGATTGGTCAGTCTATGGGCCAAAGAGGGGCGCGACCGATCGCTCTGTCCGCCAAGGAGGGGTGCGACCAAGTGGATTTTTTCCATTTTTGTAAAGTTTTTCAGAACATTTCTTTTTTGATTGGGTTCTAACAAAAAAATTTGGTGTCTTTTCCAGGTGTGGGAAAAATGTTTGAGTGGAGGGAACGTGAGCATGAATTTAATGAAAATTATTCTATGGATGATCTTCCCACTCTATATGCTTTGCACAACTGTGGGTTCTTGAAATTTTTCCTGTGTCAAAACATGTGGGACCAGCCTGCTATGCTACAAACTTTGGTTAATATGTGGGATTTGTATAGGAAACACTTTGTAGTACTGGATTAGATATTGACATTAGATATGTAAGATATGTACTTCCTGACTGGATTGTCGTGTTGTGGTTCTACAGTGGCTCTGATGGGTTGGAAACAAGGAGGCACAGATCGAGTAGACAATTATGTGGCATGGTATTGTCACCCTGGGACGCAGAAGAAAAACAATAAGTTGTCAAATGGGAAATTGATGGACCTTACCTTATGCATTGTTTTGTTCACCATTACATGGGTGACAGGGAGTACGAGGCCTCACTTGGCTTCGAGGAGTCAGGTAAATTTTGTAATGATGATTCTATCTCCCACTATGTACAACTGGTGTGCAGTCATTCTAGAGAATATGAAAGAGAAATTAACCAAATGCAGGTTGGGAAAACATAAAAAATTTGGTTATGTATCCATATTGTTATATCTATTCTTTTAGTGGGCGTCGACTATCACAGACCCACAACGGAAATAAAGTTTTTTTGTATTTTTGGCCGAATTCTCGAGGGTCAGAATCCCCGAAATCCTGCAGGGATTAGTACAGATTAGTTCTCCCCTTTTTCCACCTCCATGTGATCACTGATCCTGATCACAGGTCAAACATATAGGTGCCTTTTTCGCATTTCACGACTCAATTTTATAAGTGAGTCGAGACTTTCATCTCTGCAAACCCCGAATGTCGAACTACCGAAGAGGCTTCAATCAACAATTAGCCCCCTGGGCTATGCCTTCGTCCCCAGGTACTTTTCGGTAGCTCCCCTATGCGAACAAAACTAGGCGCGAGCTCCACATTTCCCAAGCAACCTCAGCACTATGACCAAGGCCTATTCCCAAAGGTGCTTGTCGCAACTCGCCATCTCACGAGTTCGCGAGTCGAAACTCCCGACTCTTCCTTCCCAATCTCACGATACTCGAGATCACAAAATGGGTATATCACCTTTCTGTCAGCACCTTCCGCACATGGCCACTGGCTAGGATAAATGCTAGAAGCTCTCGCTACTCACACCTTCGTGAGTCGAAGGGTTGAGCTCTCGTTCTCTTACTCCACGAATCCCCGAGACACAAAAGGTCAATAGGGCATTGACTCCTTTCTCCAGCCAATGCGTGTCTGCCTGCCAAGCATGTGGGCCCCACCTTGCGGCTCTGCCAGATGTTCCTCACTTGTGCCTTAGCTCTCGACAATTCACGAATTCAGATGTCAAGAAGAGGTCCTCTCAACCTCTGAACCTCCGAATGCACGATACGCGTGATAAGGCCCTGATCCAATGGTCCTCCCGTTCCTGGATCCAATGGCTCATATTTTTCTCCTCATGATTTCGCACTTCGTGACTTCATGAGTTGGAGCACCCAACTCTTGCACTCTCTTCTTGAAAAACCCCAAGATGTGAGATCCCGAACTCGGACCTCTTCGGTACTGCCCCATTCCTAACCGCCTTGCAACCCTGCAAGATCCAATGGCTATCGGTTGTTTGCCACTCCAATATCGAAGTGCCTCCACCATCCATACAACTTCTCCCATGGATACTTCTAAGGTTTAACTCCCTCAAAAATCAGTGCAATCCAACAAACCATGACATTTCGACACCTCTCTCTGAAGTCTCCCTTTGGCGTCTGTTTCTGCTCTCGTTTGCGCGCATCTGGATGTACATTTTTCGACGACCCAGATCTATTTCGCTCCAGCCGATCTAATGGAAATCATAGCTCCTCCTTGAGAATGCGCTTCTCTTCCTTATCCTTGGAAGATTTGTTAAGTATCAAAGGTCTTGGCCTTTGCTTCTCTTCTGCGATCTTTGCAGCTAAGGCTCTGTACACAAAATGGCACTATCCCTCCCGATCTTCTCTTGTCTGGAGCCATGAAATATTTCCTCGACCTCATTGATTTCTACAGGGTCTGCACACACGACAAGGTTCTCTCTGTGATTCTCTCATGGCTTAGGTTCTTTCATGACTTCATCACTCGCAAGGGCTAGGCGCTCACCTCTATGAATCTCGGTGCCTGAATCTCTGAAATGGAAGATTCTGCAACACGCATCCTCTCGCAGATGGATGGCTCAAATCCTTTTTCCCCCTTCGGGACTTCACATTTCATGGCCTCGCGAATCTTGAGGCAAGGATTTTAACCCTTCAACTCATGAACCCATGAAATGAGATTTCATGAGTGATCCAACAGTCCTTTTCGACCCAGATCCTATGGTTGAATTTCTCCCAAACTTAAAACTTGAAAAAATAGGCTTACCATAGCTCCCTTGATCCTCTGCAAGATCTGACGGCTCTCGGGACTTCACGAATTCTCCACAGAGAATTTCGACCATCCAATGCCTCCTTGACAACTCTTGTGAAGTGAACACGGTATTCCTTCGCTGCTATTTTGGGATTTCAAGAGGATCGTTCTTCCTCATATAGGGTTACTAAGACTTGTGCCTTCAATCCTTTTCCAGGTTCTTAATAAGCTTTCCAAGAAGGGTATCTCTGTGGAGAGATCTATTTCGAGTATTCCTGGGAACAAATAAAGGTATAGATTTCCCGAGAACAGACTCGAAGTCTGAGTTAATTCAATATGCATATATATGTATATATATATATATATATGTGTGTGTGTGTGTGTACAAATCTATCTATAAACATAAGCCATACATGGTCCTTCCAACAAAAGCATGCAACCACCATTTCTAGTCAAACATCACACAGACAGTCTTATACTGAAACCCTTCATGATTTCACAGCTTATGAGCATAAATGTTAGAATATACATTTCAAGATACAAGATGAAAACACTTATCAGAAAAACACCATAAGTGATGCAACTGCTGAGAGGGGTTCTTGTTTCCACCCAACCATAGGCTCAACAACTCCCAACGGATTTACCACTACCCACCCTCGAGTTGAGACCACGATGCTGCGAGACTATGTATTTGTTTGCCAGTGACTGAGAACGAAGGTTACTCTCCTTCTTCTCTACTATCACTCACTCTGTATTATTTTCCAGAGTTCTCTTCTTTCCCTCGTGTCCTCCCTTCTTGCTTCTCCCTCACGCCTTTTTTTCCTCCTGCAAGGTTGCGTGTGGCGCAATTTCCCTCGCACTGGTCAGGCCTGATGGCTCTACATATGGGAAGTTCATCCCCCCCCCCCC
>ML800543.1:33582-57243 GCA_009831015.1 Picea engelmannii
AATTCGAGGCCAACGAGCCGCTCTTGGTTCTCCAGGCCAGTGAAGTCCAAATACGGTATCGGTTTCAGTGGAAGTTAACGCCACCTTTCCAAGTGCCTTCCACCACCTTTCTTCAGCCATCATGGTCTCTTTTTTAGCATATCCCCTCTCAACAGTCCTGCAATATATATTCATAATATTATTCACATTCATTGACCTTTTTCACAAGGTCCATTCACATCACACATTCTCATTTTTGAGTTTGCCACAGTTCTTGTCCAGTATAGTTATTTTTACAAATTGGGGGAAACATGGTATTACAATTCCCTCCCCCTTAAAGGAACATCGTCCTCAATGTTCTTATCTATCAACATGACATGCATGTATAGAATTAAACAAAATCGGATATGCCTGTCTCATGGCATCCTCCATTTCCCACGTAGCCTCATCTGGGCCAAAATGTCTCCACTACACCTTGACCTGTGTAATGGTTCAGTTTCGGAGTGACGTTTCCTTTCTATCTAGTATGCACTAAGGTTCTTGTAGAAATTCTCCCTCTGGTTCCACCTAGATCACAAACCAATCAGTTATATGATTAGCATCATGTACATATTTCTTCAATAATGAAACATAGAAAACATTATGTGCTTTTACTGTGGGAGGAAGTGTTAGCCTATAGGCTACAGGTCCCACTCTATATAGAACCTCAAAGGGTCCACAATACCAAGGTGCCAACTTGGCATAAGCTCCCATTTTCAGAGAACTCTTCCGAGGTCTAACTCTGACATATACATGGTCTCCCGTTTTGAACTCTCTTGGAGTTCTCTTTTGGTCGGCATAACTTTTCTATCGGTTCTGGGCGACCTTAAAGTTTTTTTTTATCTGAGTCACCTACTATTCCATTTCTTTCAACATGTTGGGTCCAAAATAAATCTTGTTTACGGGATTACTCCAGTTGACTGGAGTGTTACACAGTCTACCATAGAGGGCTTCAAAGGGACTCATCTTTAAGGATGCTTGGTAGTTGTTGTTGTAGGCGAATTCTACCAGTGGCAGGTAGTCTTCCCACTTCTTGGGTTGATGCATTACATGCATCCTTAACATATCTTCTAGTATTTGATTCACTCTTTCTATATATCCGTCGGTTTGAGGGTGATAGGCAGTGCTAAACAACAACTTGGTATCTAAACCAACCATCAGTGATTTCCAAAAGTTCGAAGTAAATTTCGTGTCTCTGTCAGACACGATCTCTTTCGGCATACCATGTAGTCTGAATATCTCTTTCATGAATACCTCGGTGATATCAATTGCCTTCCAGGTCAACTTGACGGGGATGAAGTGAGTAGAATTGCTCAATCTATCCACCACCACCATAATGGTGTCATTCTGTTTGGTTGAGGTTGGTAATCCAGTGATGAAATCCATGGATATGGTTTCCCATTTCCATTCTGGGATTGGTAGAGGTTGTAATAATCCTGTTGGGTGTCGGTGTTCTACTTTAACTTGTTGACACTCTATGCATTTGGCCAAGTACTTGGCTATGTATTTCTTCATTCCAGGCCAATAGAACTATCTCCTAGTGGCTATGATCATCTTCTGGTATCCTGGATGACTAGAGTAGGGTCTTTTATGTAGTTCATCTAGTATGAACCTCTTCAAGTCATCACAATCTGGGATATAAAATCTTCTTTTGTAAGTGAGTAGACCTCCTTCGGTCATCTGGTAGCCTTCATATTTTACTCCGACGGGTTTTCACTATAGGTACATGGTCACAGTCCAGATGAAGGGATCAGTTTCTTGTGCATTTCTAATTCTTTCCTTGACATTTGTCTCGCAGGTGCTCACCACTGCCAGGTGAATTGTTTTCATACTTCTACTAAGGGCATTGACCACCCTATTTTCCTTTCCTTTAATGTGTTTGATCTCGAAATCAAACTCGCTAAGGAGGGCCATCCACCTAGATTGTCTAGCATTGATCTTTGGTTTATAAAACATGTATCACAATCCACAGTGATCTGTCATAAGTACAAATTTTCTTCCCAGGAGGTAATGCCTCCACATTTTCAAGGCATGCACTATGGCAGCTAGCTCTAGATCATGGGTCACATAGTTGACTTCGTGCTCATTCAATTTTCAGGATTCATAGCAGATCACAATTCCTTTCTGCATAAGGACTCCTCCGAGCCCTTCCTTATAGGCATCTCTGCACACGAGGAAGTCAACTTCTGGATCGACGATCTTCAGCACGAGTGCATGGGTCAGTAGATGCTTCAAGGTTTGAAATCTTTCTTCACATTTCTATGTCCAAAGGAATTTTGTCCCCTTCTTCTGGAGGGCAATGATTGGACAACCAATCTTGGAGAATCCTTTTATAAATCTTTTATAGTATCTTCCTAATCCCATAAAGGATATGATGTCTGAAACATCCTTTTGGGTAGGCCATTCCATGATAGACTTGATTTTATCAGGGTCTACCGCTACTCCTCCTTCGAAGAGAACATGGCCTAAGTAATGTATTTCCTTCTGGAAGAATTCACATTTGTTTAATTTGGCATAGAGTTGATGTTCTCTTAGGACTTGCAGCACAAGTATAAGATGCTCCTCATGTTATTTTATGTTCTTGGAGTAAATTAATATATCGTCAATAAAAAAAAGCACAAATTTGTCTAGGAACTTGCTGAGTACATTGTTCATCAAGCACATAAAAGTGGTAGGGGCATTGGTCAACCCAAATGGCACCACCACAAACTCATAGTGACCATACCTCGTTCGGAAGGTAGTTTTATGGATGTCTTCACCCTTGATTCGGACTTGATGGTATCCCGACCTCAAATCAATCTTTGAGAAAATAGATGCACCCCCCAATTGATCAAACAGGTCATCTATCCTGGGCAAGGGGTATTTGTTCTTTATGGTTACCTTATTGAGTTGCCTATAATCTATACACAGTCTAAGGGTACCATCCTTCTTTTTCATGAACAGGACTAGTGCTCCCCATGGAGATACACTGTGCTGAATATAGCCCTTATCCATCATTTATTTTAATTGCAACTTGAGTTCAACTAACTTGGGTGTGCTCATCTGGTAGGGTGTCCTAGACACTGGCACCGCTCCCAGTGCAAGTTCTATCGAGAGGTCTATGTCCCTTCTCAAAGGTAAACCCGATACCTCTTCTGGAAACACATCTCTGTATTCTCTCAGAATAGGGTGATCGTCAAGGCTTGGTTTGTCACCTTTGATTGTTTTCAACACCTGTATTGCATATAGGGGACATCCCTTTCGGCAATACTTCCTCGTTTGCAGAGCTGATATTTGTCTCACTAAGATAGGTTTTCAGATCCCTTGAAGGGTTATCTTTTTCCCTTCTTTACTTACACATTCTAAGGTTTTGTGGTAACAGTCCAATCTGGCTTTATGGGAAGCTAGCCAATCCATACCAATTAGCAGATCATACGATCCCAGGGGTAATAAGTTAAGGGTTGTTTGGGTGGGGAATTTACCCAACATCAATTGGCAGGCTGGTATAACCTCTGCTACCCTTCTTTTGGTGCCAATGGCTAACTGTACCAACCATGGCTTGGTATGTTTTTGTGGCTGTAGTTTACACTTATCAACATCTTTAGGGGCTATATAACTCAAATTTGAACCAGGGTCAATTAAAATAGACAGTAGATGGTTGGAAATCATACCTTCTATTTCCACTTCTGAAGCTTGGTGGTCGGCTTGGTTATTATCCAAAGATGCATAAATTTGTGGCTCACTCCTGGCCACATCATTGACGGTGGTAGCTTCTTGGATGTTATAAATCCTTCAACTATTTTGTTGTCGGTGTGGACAATCTCTCAATAGATGTTCTTCCCCGCAACCCCAACATTTCAAAGGTTCTCTCTTTGGGTTATCAGTCTTCACTGATATGGGTCTAGAAGTTTTATTTCCACTCAAGGAAAGAAAATTATGTTGGTGCATACTCCAGGCTAGGAAGCTCATTCTTGGGTTCTTCTTATAGTTCTTAAATCCTAGGGATTTAATTCCCCTTTTCTAAAATCTTGAACTATTCTTTTGTTTCCGTCCTTCGCGAGGTTTTTCTCGATGCCCAAACTGTTCATGACAATAGGTTGCCTTTCGAATAGTGCCTTCTAGAGTCTTTGGCTCATCAAATTCAATTCTATTCCGATAGTCCTTAGGTAGTCCACTGATGAAGCGTTGCACCTTTTCCTTTTTCTCTTTTATATAGGGTACATACCTCAAAAAATCAAGGAATTTGTTGACATATTCTTCTATAGTGAGTTGTCCCAGTTTGAGTTCATAAAACTCTTTAGTCTTTTCGTCGAAATATTTTTTCGACAAATACTTCTTCCGAAAGTATTTCTCAAGTCGTTCCTAAGACAGGTCCTCTTCGCAAACCCCTTTCACATTCTTAAGGTCTTCCCACCAAATGGAAGCCTTTCCGTTCAAGTTGAAGGTGGCCACTCAGGCCTTCATATTTTCTGAAAAGTCATGGACTCTAAAATACTTATTTAGTCCAAGTAGCCAGGCCTCTGCTTCCTCTCCCTTCTTTATTTCACCGTCGAAGGAGGGTGGCTTGGCCTTTCTGAATTCTTTGAATTTTCTACCTTTGGAAGACTTTTGCTTCTTCTGTTTTCTTCAGGGATAGGAACTGGTTCTACTGCTAGAAGAGCCCTCAGAATCACCAGCTTCCTTCTCAGAGGAATCATCCAACGCTTGTCCTTTACCTCTGGGGTGGACCTTTTTCGAGGTGCTCCTCTCAGTGTGACCACTCATATGACCATGTTTCTGAGTTTCAGGTTCATGCTGCATTTGTCTTTGTAGATCAGATAAACTCTGCAGTAAAATTGCATTAATTTCTGTTTTCTTTTCTTGTTCTTTCATTATCCTTTCATTGTCAGCCTTGTAGCTTTGTAATTTGACCATGAGACTCCTCATAGTCTCGTCCAGATCTGGAGGGGTCCCTGCTGCCCTTCTTTCGTCAGACTCTTCATCTCTATTGTGGGAGCCTTCTCCCACTTCATGGTGAGTCACCATACTATGTGTTGATAAATTCCCACGGTTGATCTTCTACTTGTGTGCAAGAGGAAAAACACTGGTTGTTAGTCAATATTTATATTTATTTATAACCAATACATAATTCATATTTTCACATGTACACACACAATAGGGATTTTTCATTCTTAACTTCATTTTTTTTTTTGATTAGGAAGGTTAAGATAGGGGGTTACTCTTTTTAAGAGTGTTTCGAACGGAGCTTCTTCGCAACTCATTCATGAGCCCAAGCAGGCTGAGTGTTGTAACCATGCTCTGATACCAATTTGTCACAGAACCACTACGGAAATGAAGATTTTTATTTTTTTTTCACCGAATTCTCGAGGGTCAAAATCCTAGAAATCCTATGGGGCTTAGCACAGGCTAGTTCTCCCCTTTTTCCACCTTCATGTGATCATTGATCTTGATCATAGATCAAACAACTAGGCGCCTTTTTTGCATTTCACAACTCAATGTTATAAGCGAGTCGAGACTTTTGGCTCTGCAAACCCTGAATGTTGAACTGCCGAAGAGGCTTCGATCAACAATTAGCCCCATGAGCTATGCCTTGGTCCCTAGGTCCTTTTCGGTAGCTCCCCTATGTGAATAGCACTAGGCGTGAGCTCCACCTTTCCCAAGTGACCTTAGCGCTATGACCAAGGCCTATTCCCAAAGGTTCTTGTCGCAACTCGCCATCTCATGAGTTCGCGAGTCGAAACTCCCGACTCTTCTGTCCCAATCTCGCAATACTCGAGATCATGAAATGGGTATAGGTTCTTTCTGTCAATGCCTTCCTTGCATGGCCACTAGCTAGGATACACGCTAGCACCTCTCGCTACTCACACTTTCGCGAGTTGAAGGGTTCATCTCCCATTCTCTTACTTCATGTATCCCAGAGACCCGAAAAGTCAATAGGGCATTGAATCCTTTCTCCAGGCAATGCATGTCCACCTACCAACCATGCGGGCCCCACCTTGTGGCTTTGCCACATGTTCCTCACTTATGCCTTAGCTCTCGACACTTCACAAATTCTGATGTTGAGAAGAGGTCCTCTCAACCTCCGAACCTCTGAATGTGAGATATGCATGATAGGGCCCTGATCCAACGATCCTCCCGTTCCTAGATCCAACGGTTCATATTTTTCTCCTCATGATTTCTCACTTCAGGACTTCGTGAGTTAGAGCACCCAACTCTTAGGCTCTCTTCTTGTGAAACCCCGAGATGCGAGATCCCGCACTCGGATCTCTTCGGGACTGACCCGGCCCTAACTGCCTTGCAACCCTACAAGATCCAACGACTATCGGCTATTCACCACTCCTATCTAGAAGTGCCTCCACCATCCATCCAACTTCTCCCATGGCTACTTCTACGGTTTAACTCCCTTGCAACTCAATGTGATCCAAAAAACCACAACATTTTGACACTTCTCTCCGAAGTCTCCCTCTATCGTCTGTTTCTTCTCTCTTTTGCATGCATCTGGACGTACATTTTTCAACGACCCAGATCTATTTCGCTCCAGTCGATCTAATGACAATCATAGCTCCTCCTTGAGCATGCACTTCTCTTCCTTCTCCTTGGAAGATTTCTTAAGTATCAAAGGTCTCGGCCTTTTCTTCTCTTCTGTGATGTTTGCAGCTAAGGCTCTGTGCACAAAATGGCACTATCCCTCCTGAGCTTCTCTTCTCTGGAGCTGTGAAAGATTTCCTCAACCTCATTGATTCCTACAGGGACTGTGCACATGGCAAGGTGCTACCTCTCCTCCTCAGATGGATGGCTTCTATTCTCTCGCGACTTCTCCCCCTCGCGAAGTCAAAATACTTCCCTCTAGGACTTATTATGTCGGAATCCTTGATATGGGTGATTTCATGACACAGGTTCTTTCGTGACTTCACCCCCCCACAAAGTCGAAAGACTTCCCTCTAGGACTTTTGATGTCCAAATCCACGATATGGGTGATTTCGCGACATGTGTCCTCCCTCCAATGGATGGCTCAAGTTCTTTCATGACTTTGCCGCTCCCAAGGGCTAGGCACTCACCTCTGTGAGTCCTGGTGCCCGAATCCCTGAAATGGATGATTCTGCGACACACATCCTCCCATAGATGGAAAGCTCAAATCCTTTCTCCCCCTTTGGGACTTTGCCTTTCGCGACCTCATGAATCTTGAGGCAAGGGTTTTAACCCTTCAACTCGTGAACCCACAAAATGAGATTTTGTGAGTGATCCAACGGTCCTTGTCAACCTAGATCCTACGATCCGATTTCTCCCGAACTTAAAACTTGAAAAAATGGGTTTACTATAACTCCCTTTCTCCTCTACAAGATCTGATGGCTCTCGGGACTTTGTGAATTCTCCATAGAGAATTTCGATCGTCCAATGCCTCCTTGATGACTCTTGCGAAGTGAACACGGTATTCCTTCGCTGCTATTTCAGGATTTCAAGAGGATCATACTTCCTCGTATAGGCTTACTAAGACTTGCGCCTTCAATCCTTTTCCAGGTTCTTGATAAGATTTCCAAGAAGGGTATCTCTATGGAGAGATCTACTTCGGGTATTCTTGGGGATGAATAAAGGTATAGATTTCCTGAGAATAGACTCGAAGTCTAAATTAATTCAATGTGCATATATATATGTGTGTGTGTGTGTGTGTGTGTGTGTGTACAAATCTATCTATAAACGTAAGCCATACATGGTCCTTCCAACAAAAACATGCAACAACCATTTTTGGTCAAACACCACACACACAGTCTTATAATGAAACCCTTCATGATTTCACAGCTTATGAGCATAAATGTCAGAATATACATTTCAAGATACAAGATGAAAACACTTATAAGAAAAACACCAGAAGTGATGCAACTGCTGAGATTTACCACTAGCCACCCCCGAGCTAAGACCATGATGCTGCGAGACTGCGTCTCTGTTTTCCAGTGACCGAGAACAAAGGTTACTCTCCTTCTTCTTTGCCATCACTCATTCTGTATTATTTTCCATAGTTCTCTTCTTTCCCTCACATCCTCCCTTCTCGCTTCTCCCTCACACCTTTTTTTCCTCTTGCGAGGTTGTGTGTGGTGCGATTTCCCTAGCACTGATCAGGCTTGATGGCTCTATGGATGGGCGGTTCACGCCCCCCCCCCATCCCTCATTACTCATGAGGATCCATCTACCTACCAATCCTGGCGAGTCATTTAATTCGAGGCCAGCGAACCACTCTTGGTTCTTCGGGCCAGTGAAATCCAAATACGGTATTGGTTTCAGTGGAAGTTAACACCACCTTTCCAGGTGCCTTCTACCACCTTTCTTCAACCATCATGGTCTATTTTTTAGCATATCCCCTCTTAGCAGTCCTGCAATATATATTCATAATATTATTCACATTCATTGACTTTTTCCACAAGGTCCATTCACATCACACATTCTCATTTTTGAGTTTGCCACAGTTCTTGGCCAGTATAGTTATTTTTACAAATTGGGGGAAACAGGGTATTACATAGACATCATGTACATGTGATGTATTTCTAGATGTTGGGTTAAAGGAATTGACATTGAAAAATGGCTAGATATGTTGTCCTGACTTAGTGGGGGACCACAATTTCAGTTTGATGTGAAATGTTTCTGATGGTGGGATCGACAGATAGTGGCACTGGATGACTATGAGTATCATGGCATTGAATACTTTGATGATCTTGATATGGTTCTCCCTGAGGGGGAAAGGTTCGGTGATGATTTTGGTAAGAAAGATAAATTTACAGTATTTTTAATGTTTCTGTGATTTTGTTATATATAAATGTTTTTGTGTGTAACATAAAAAATATTTGTTGATGTGTATATTGTGCACTAGTATGCCCAATGGGCATGTCATCATTGTATAGGCAAGGCAAGCAACTAGGTGTTGGTCGAGAACAACAAGGTACAGGAGTTGATGCAGAGCTATAAGAAGATCTCAAGGAAAATATCGAGCGCTAGATGTGGGCATTCCAGTGTCACACATGGATTATATACCTCTGCGTATGTATATGAATGTAGTGGGTGTGGGGAACTGGTTTGGGTGCCTTCTATGGAAGGTCACAAGAGAAATGATTTTCTATAATGACTAGAGGGATCCTCATGATGACTAGTGCTCTTTAGTTTGATGGAATTTGATTCATATTAATTTTGCAGATGTATGGGAGGATAGCCCAATTTTGTTATGTTATATTCGTTTTGGATTCTTTTTGGACCCACTTTTTATATATATATGGACATATGGATTTGTTATTTATTCTTGTGTATATGTGATGAATAATTTGTATAATGTTTTATACAATGAATGTTTAATTTGATTCTTTTTAATGAAGTAGATGCCAATTCAATACGAAATTTTTTAAGGAGTCAGCTAAAGAATTGAATTTTCTTGGTATATGCTCATAAGAGATTGTTGGCCCTCGACCAAGTTTTGGAGAAACTTGGTCGTGTTTGACCATTTTTGTTACTTCGACAGGCTAGTTGAAGATGGAGCACCCAGGCGAAGTGAAGATTGCAGGATATTGCCCCCTTTCACGGTCTTTTTGGGTTTAGGGTTTATGTAATGGGTATGGGATGTCGGCCCATGGGTTTACCCATGTTTAGGCCCCATTTGTAATGTATAAATAGATATCTAGGTGATGTAAGAAAGAGGATAGGCCTAATAGAATCAACTTAGTGCATATCTAGAGGCTTTGTGCATACTATGTGTTAAGACTTGCAGAGCTAAATGCAAGTAATTGTCAGAATCTTGTGTGTAGACTGTGTAAGAAGGCTTTGTTTTGTGACCTAACTCAGGGAAGGAGGATCTGGCGAGGTGCACACAGATCTCCTGTCCCATGCAGAGTGGATTTTGTGGCTCTGTGCAAGTAAGAATATTGAAATAAGATAACAAAGAAGACGAAGAGTTGGTGGACGTAGCCCCACGCTGGGGGTGAACCACGTATATACTGTGTTGTGATTGATTTGTGTTATCTATGTGATTTATGCTTAGTGTTGAATCTTTATGTATGTTAGATGCATCTGATGGAGTATCTTAGTGCTTAGTGATATGAATGAATGCTAGATCTGATCTATTTCTATGTGTTAAGTGCTTGGATGTGTTAGACCTTGTTGAATATTGCATTGTTCTATACTTTAGGTAACTAAGTATTGTGATCACAGATATGTGTCCCAGCTAGGTTGTAGACACTTGAGTCCTGCAACCCCCCCTGCCTCTACCTCGGGTGAGACTTCATATTATTCTCAGGTGTTGTCGAAAGGGATGGTAGTTAGGGTTTTATTGGTGCGTTGTTGAAGCGTTGAACCCTGGGTCTGCCCCTGTGCCAAGAAACGGTTCTGTTGTCGAGACTTGAAACTGTGATTGTTGAGAACTGAGGAAAAGAGAAAGATCTATGCCTAGATCTGTTGTTGTAGTGCACAATACTCTACTTGAATTGTGAAGATCAGTGCCAAGAATAGAAGTATGATCTGAAGAAAGGAGGTAAGATCTTAAAGCTTGGTGCTCTGATAAAGGTAATATAAGAGGAAATTTTTATTTCGAAAGAATGGATCTAGGTATATTTGATAGATTTTTTCTGAGTTTAAAAACTAGGGCACAACTAGAAGAAAGAAGATGTGATCTGAATAGATCTAATAGAAAGAGTGAAAGATATATTATTCCTATGCATAGAAATAATTTTTGGACTAACAATTGGATGAAGGATCCTAGAAAGAATTTTTTATAGGTCCATCACTATGATCCCATTGCGCATTACAGGAAAGGTCAGGGATCATTTAAGAGAAAGAGAGGATTGAATATTTTTTTAGTTGCAGAAGACCGGGGCATATTTCTAAGGAATGCCCTAGTAGAGGTCCTATTTGCCTTTGTTGTAAGGCTACTGGACATGAAGTTTTGGATTTCCCTAGAATGATTTCTAAAGTTGAAAATATGAACATGAGACAAGAAAACCATGAGGAAGGTCAAGAGACTAAGAATATGCCAAAGAACTAGAAATAATTAGAGGCTATATTATTGCATATGAAAGACACACTAAATGATCACAGTGACATCGGTTTATCAGAGATCTTAAAAGATAAAGAGTGCATAGAAACAAGAATAGGAGACTTTGACATAGACTATGTATTGGATGCAAAAACATAGGTGAACATTATGACATAAAGTACTTGGGAAATTTTGGGAAATCCTGTTATGATTCCTTCATTGGGAGGAATAGGATTGTTTAAAGGAAAGATGATAACCCTATGTGGAAGACTTAATCATGTCCCTATGAGTGCTCATGGAACATCAACAAAAGAATAATTTGAGGTCATTAAGTTTGTTGAGAACCGCTCCCCTTTTGCACTTTTGTTAGAAAAGACTTGGATTAAGAGAGATCAAATCCGAAGGAAAGAAGAAGAGGAAGTTATAGAACAAAAACAACAAGAATTAAGAGATTTCATAGCTAAGAGAATAACGCGCTTAATAGAAGAACAAGAGGACAATTTGAAGCAACTAAGGGCCAAAGACTTAGCTGTCGAAGTTGAAAGTACACAAGAAGGCTTAAATAACCTATCATTTTAGGAGAGTAGAGAACCTACTCTAGAATCAGTAAAATAAAAAGTATTACCCTCAAACCTTGTGAAAGACCCTCAATAGTGTGAAGTTACTATGCTAAGAAAATATAAGAACAATAATGGAAAAAGGAATCTAGAGACGTAGATCACTAGAAAGAAAGAAAGAAAGATCAGTAAGAAGAAAGAAAAGCTATAAAAATTGCAGGAGGTTCTAGAGAGGACTTCGTAGAAGGAACGCTTGCAGAACTTGAACCTCGTCGGAATAAAATAACAACACCGACTGACACTTCTCCATGGAAAAGAAATATGACCATTGGATTCATCCCGTCCATTAGAATGACGCTCTATAATTTCTAGAAACACAGTTATTGTCAGAACGTTGGCCACTGGACCATTGGAACCACGCCATAATGGATGGAATTGTATTGTTTGAGGAATTCCTGCCCGCTGGAGGAATTTATTATGAAGTTAGCTATTTAACCTATCAAATCTCTTACCGAGGACATTTTTTCCAATTGTTATTATCCGAGCCCACAGAGAACTAATTTATTTCGTGCAGTGCTTATTGAGACCTTGCCACCCATTCTTCTCACCTTGAGCAATTGTCCACCTATCTGATACATTTGATCACGAGCATGCATGTTGAGTGACCTTAGAGAAGTAGATAAATCCATCGAAGAGATATTAATAGACCTCATGGATGAGAAGGTCCTCTCCGCAAGAGTATAGGCCTCATCGACGAGAGGAGTGCAATCCTCCCCATCGACTGCACGTTGATATGGGCCATCCTAAAATGAGAGAGAGAAATGGAGCAAGCATCGCGATGACTTGGCAAACGTGAATCTCATCCCATCAATCCTGCCCGACTATATCCTGCATCTTTCTAGCATGGTTAGTTGTGTTAGAATCCTGAGGGACTTCGAATATAAATTGATCACTGTGTACCTCCTGAAGGGGATACACGCAATTGGACTTCAATTAGGACATATTATGATGCTAAATATCAGTGAATTCAACTTAGGAGAACGCAAGAACTATGGCATGCTCATGCCACATAAGTATTTGAAAAAGACAATGGGGAAGAAGTCAAAGATAATCCCCCATCTATGGACCATGGACATTGCGAGATCAACAATCCTTAACGTGATGAAGATCCCATGCATTGGTAGACATCAGGAGGTTAATGCGTGCATTAAAATCCTCCTGTCATGATACCATGGTGGTTACCTTTGGTTGGATCAGCGCATCACTATAGATTCGACATTGATCCATCGGATCATCGGATTGAGCATGCAAGGACCCGACCCTCAGGATTTTTACCAAGGGAAGGTTGCAGATCATGCCCTGGCGCAACACATAAAAGAAACTTATGACGATGTAGAGAAGGGGAAGCAGGGCTACAAGGTAGCCTCCATCCAAAATGGTGTAGTGCTCTTAGCTTGCTAGTTGATCGTTGGTAAGCTCATCAGGAAGAAAAAACCAATGTAGGTCATGGGGTTGGTCGTCGAACTCACAGGCAAATGCATCAAAGGGATGAAAATGAACTAGGCGAGCTACCTCGTCAACTAGTTGGAGAAAGATTGTCGTGAAGCATAGGACTAGGGATATGAGTTTCATTTTAGCTAGTTGTTGATTCTCATTGCCTTCATCGCTTGGGAGATGCTGGAAGAAGCAACCTTCCCTGAAATTGAATAGTTTGAACCACTGGACACGAACTTCACTATGCTCTGGTATTCGAGCGACATGGAAAAACAATGGAAATATAATGCGGTGTTCCACCCATATTATTTACAGCTGAAGAGGGCCATTGAATATTTCCCTCGCATGACATCGAATACTCTGCACAAGTTCAAGCCACTTGTGAAGTTCTACATAGATAGGCATTTCATTTACATCACTGTGTTAAGAATTGTAGAGCTATGTGAAAGTAATTGTAAGAAGACTGTGTAATAAGGCTTTGTGTTGTGATCTAACTCGAGGAAGGAGGATCTAGTGAGGTGCATGTAGATATCCTGTCCTATGTAGAGTGGGTTTTGTGGATATGTGCAAGTAAGAATATTGAAAGAAGATAATAAAGAAGATGAATACTTGGTGAATGTATCCCCACGCTGGGGGTGAACCACATATATCCTGTGTTGTGATTACTTTGTGTTATTGATGTGATTTATGCTTAGTGTTGAATCTTTATGTATGTTAGATGCATTTGATGGAGTAGCTTAGTTCTTAGTGATATGAATGAATGGTAGATCTGATCTATTTCTATGTGCTAAGTGCTTGGATGTGTTAGACCTCATTGAATACTGGGTTGTTCTATACTTCGAGTTTTACCTACAATATGAATAAAGGATTAAAGACTAATGAATACTAACTACTAAGTGCTCTTCTAAGTATTTTGATTAGAGATATGTGTCCCAGCTAGGTTGTAGACACTTGATTCCTACAACCCCCCCTGCCTCTACCTTGGATGAGACTTCATCTTCTTTGCAGGTGTTGCCAAAAGGGTTGGTAGTTAGGGTTTTGTTGGTGCGTTGTTTAATCATTGAACCCTGGGTTCACCCTTGTACCAACATAGATCAAATGAAATAATCTTTCCATGATTCATACCCTTAAATATTTTCGAAATAGGATAGGATGTCAGATAGAATAAGTCGAGTTGAGGTGCAAAATGTTGATCTCAGAATCTAGGCGGACTATCAAGTGGTGTATTCCCAAAGTGGATTCTTTGGTCATAAGTTTAATAACAACGTTGTATTCCACAACATTGTTCATTGCAAGGCAGAGATAGATTTCCCATAGTTGACTATATTATTGATGGGTGAGATGATTACCCAAGCAACATAACTGATATTCTAGGAGGTGCGATTAGCTCCATCCACATATCCAAAATAGGGTGAGAGAAACAACGACATATGCAACTCAAACATTAATAAGGACAAACAGATTGACAAATACTATCACACAAAAGGGAAAAAAATCAACCATACCACACTATAATACATATGGTACAAAATAACTAGATAGCGCAAGGATTATGCATAGTATTTGTTCAAGTAGAACCAATTACAGGGCTCTGATTATGGGTTTCCTTGATAGTTTGCTAGCTCATAGGCTAATTTTTTAAGAACTTGTGTAATTATATAGGGGCCATGCCATACATGTTCAAACTTACATGCGCCTAACTTGTCACAGTCTTGGTCATATACCAAAACTAAATCCCCTTTCGAGAAGGTTCGAGGGCATATTTTTTTATCGTATTGGTGTTTGTCGCACATTTGGTGAGACTCATTGGCCATGATGGATTTGCAACATTTCTCATAAATAAAAGATAAATATAAGAGTCTCTCTTCTTCAATGCAAGTGTCATATAGTAGTTTGACAACTATCTTGATAGACAGTATTTCACATTCAATGGGTAAAATGAACTCCAATCCATAACAAGTTGGAATGGGGTGAAGCTAGTGGTCATTTTGGCAGACGTCCTATATGCCCACAAAATCATGAATAACATTAAATTCCAATTGGTTTTATGTTTTCCAATCATTCTTTCAAGAATTGTTTTGATTACTTTATTGATGGACTTGACTTGACCATTTTCTTGGGGCTAATAGGGAGATGAGTCTTCTTGGTCAAAATGAAACAAAGTAGATAATTCGATGTCATCATGCTATTGAAAAAATGTGATCTATGGTCACTCACAATGGATTTAGTCACATTGAAACATGTGATGATATGATTGAATACAAACAAGGAGGAAGCATTGGCATCATTAGAATAGGTGGGCATGGCTTCTGCCCATTTTGTGAAATAATCAATGGCCACAACAATGTAATTATGATCAGTGGAAGAAGGAGGTTTACAGGTGGTGAAATCGATGCCCCATTTAGACAAAGAGACAACTATAATGAATGGATGTAAAGGAGCAGGGTGAGAACATATTTTTTTGGAAAATATTTGACAGGCGTGGTATTTTTGTACCATATTAATGCAATCTTTAAAAATTGTAGGCCAAAAATAGTTTATACAAAAAATATTTTGGGAAGTGGCTAACCTAGACAAATGGCCACCGCATGCTCTAGAGTGGCAGTCATTTAGGATTAATTCATCTTCAAAATGGATAACACACCAATGTAATACCATATCTACTCCATGACGATAAAGGGTATCATCGATGATGAGATAGTTTTGGGATTGGTAGAGTATACGAGAATGGTCATATTTATATAGATTGGGCCAAAAATGTTGGGTCTATAGATAAATCAATATGTCTCCATACCAAGGATCATACGAGTCAATGAGAAACAAATATTTGTCAGGGAAAAAATGTTGTACCAGAGAGTCATCAAAGGCTCAGGGAAGATTGGTCACTAATTTTGCAAAAATCAAGGATTTTTTGGATTTTAGGGTGGATAATTCAAGATAAAATTCATATAACAAGACGATCCATTTAGAGTATCTACCCTTCAATATTTGGCATGAAAAAATATATTTCAATGGGTTCATGTGAGAGACAACAATGGTGGTTTAGAGCATAATATAATTTTGAAATTGTTGGACAAAATAAACAAATCTTGACACCAACTAATCCCTTAATGAGATAATAATTAACATGTTTGTTGTGTTGATCACTAGTCTAGACTAATACCATTCCAATGGTGGTACCAGAAGTTTACAAGTATAGGATGAAATATTTATTGTAATTTGGGGGTTTGAGTAATGGTGTAAATGTAAGAACCTTCTTCAAACGATCAAAAGACCATTGGGCCTATTCATCCCAAATAAAAGGTAAAAAAAAAAATCAATAATCGCATGAAACCTTTAGTGATTTAGGCATAATTGGAAACGAAGCCTATAAGGAAGTTTGATTTCCCTTTCAAACTTTGAAGTTAGATTACGGAGGTGGGAGGGGGAAATTTGATGATTGCCTCGACTTTAAGGGGATAAAATTTGATCCCAAACCTGGATACAATGAAGCCAAGTAAACGACCAGACTCCACGAAAAAAAATAATTTGTGTGGATTCAAGTGAATGTTGTAATATTGACAACGTACAAAGATTTGGGGTAGGTGATCTACATGATCAGACCTATTGGGAGACCGAGCAGGGAGATCATCGAGGTAAGGTTTTAAGATATGTTTAATGTCATGGAAGGCATAATACATGGCCCGCTGGAATGTTGCACCAACATTTTGAAGACCAAAAGGTAACTTTCGATATGTGAAAGTTTGCCATGGGAAAATAAAAGTGGTTTTGTCTTGGTCTTCCAGAGTAATTTCTATTTGATTATAGTCGAAGAAGCCATCCATAAAGGAGAAGAGTTAAAATTTGGCACAATCATCTATGATTTGATCGATGAAAGGGGTAGGGAATTTTTCTTTAAGATAGGCCTTGTTTAGGTCCCTATAATCAACACATACTCGGATGGTGCCCCGATTTTTGTTAACTAGTATGATGTTGGACACCCATTCAATTAGGGGAACGGGATAAATAAAACAAGCGTTCAATAATTTTTTAAATTCTTCCATAATTGTTGCATCTTTCCTTGGATGAACTAGGCAGAGTCATTGGTGAGGTAGACGAGATCCGGGCTAAGTTTTGATTTCATGGAAAACAATTCATGGGTTGATTCCTAGAATCTCTTCATAGGATGAGGATAATATGTCGCAAAATTATTTGAATAGGGAATTATAAGCTTCTATTTATTTAGGGGAACAATCTACACCTATCTGGATGTTTTCCATGACCTCAGGCTTAACTGAAATATTGATGGAAATAATTTTGGAAATGTTTCCCAAATTGCCTTTAGAAAAAATAGGATATGATATAGAAGGTAAAAGGGATGGATCTTGAATATCATTCGAAACATGAGTTTGTATTTGGGTTTCTTTCTTCTTTCCAAAGGGAAGGAAGGATCATCGATTATGAGAATCATCCCAAGGTTTATATTGAAAAGTCATGAATTCCATAACAACTTTGTCTAACGGAATCACGATGTTGATAAATTCATGGGATGTTGAAGTATGGGTAGCCCAATAAGGAGCAAAAAAATTATCTAGTTCCTCATTCAAAAGGAGACAAGAATGAGAATCAAGATATTCTCCTATTGATTGTATTACTGAATATGCCAACTTGATTGGTGAGAGTGGTATGGTGTCTCCATAAGATTCTATAGTATATGGTTGAGGGATTACCCAGGGGTCCTTGCAACCAATGGGTGCACCGATAACTATGCAGATAATATTGATGGAAACAGTTGGGGTTATGTCTAGTGGGGGAGGGGAAAATTCCCCATTAACAAGGATTTTGCATCCTGAAGAAGACTCTCCTATAAAAGGGACATTCACATTAGTATTGATTTGCACATATGATGTACAAAATTTGATTTGGTATACAACGACGACTTTCCCTTGATGGGGGAATTTGACAAGTCGAAAGACACTATATGCAACAACCTTCATGGCGTAAAACTAGGTGCTATATAAAAGAAAATTATAGTCGAGTGTGGGGTCAATAATATGGATTTATGAGTGGAACAAAATGAATAATAGATTGGATAAAATAACATAGACATACTAAGAAAAAAAATAGATATCCAGTGAACAATAGATTCTATTGAATAAAGAAAATAGGATGAAACTGTAAAACTACAGAACCAAAACAACTTGCTCGAATCGTGGTATCTATCTATGAGAAGAGATGTGGATTATATGTGCATCCATATGAGCATAATGATTACAATGAGGCTCCAAAGGAATTTTTAACATTACTCGTGAATTCCAAAACCCTATAAATCCAAAAACCTAACCCTAGGAGACGAAGCACCAAAAGTTATGTGGGCCTTGATGGGTAAGTTGGTACCTCAACCTCTCAGGATTGTACCTTTTTCATACAACCTCTGTTTTAGGCATGTGATAGCCCATTGGAAAGTTATTTTCAAGAAATACACATTATTTTGTTAAAATTTGACTTCATCTACAGTTTGAATGTGGAAATCCAAAAAACAAAACATTGTTTAGGGCCCCAAAACAGCCCTAGAAGTACATAAATATGTATTGATATGAAAACTTCCAAAATAATCTAGTTGGAATACATGGGTGGCCACCAATATCCACCTAGATATTTTTCAGTTCTTCAGGATAACCTCAAAAGTGAATAACCCACAATTACAAAGAAATTTCATCATTACATAGAAATGTGTTGAATTAAAAACTATCAAGATGAGCCAATTGGAATATGTGGGTGGCCACCAATATCCACCTAGATAATCCCTCCCCCCTTAGGGAGAAATTTTATCCATTGTGCTGAGTTCCCCCATAAAGTGAGGAATTTTTTGTTGAATTTGGCCCTAGTTGAGCCTCTTGCCTTAGTGTAGGAACTTCACTACTTGACAACCTGATAAATCTTGATGCTCTGCTAGAGAGTGTAACAAACCCGACCCCTAAATACCCTTTCTGTGGATGGGGCATAAATTTTTTTATCACCCTAATAATAAAAAAACATCTCTCTAAGGTCTTCATCTTCTTCTACTCGCCTGTAACTTTCTAATGACTGATATCATCTCTAATCTGACCTATGGTTTGCATGATATGGCCTCTCGAAGTTGTATGGGCGTTATCAGTTGGGGACCACATGGCGGTCAGCATTCGATGTTTGACATTTAGTGTTTGGTTTTTGGCGTTCAATGTTCAGTGTTGAATGTCCCTTTTTCCTTATTTCATACCTACTCCTGAAGTCCCAAAATCTCTTCACGTGGCTCCGACCACATGGCGGTCATCATTCAGTGTTCAACGTTTGGCATTCAACATTCAACATTCAACGTTCAAAATTCGGCATTGAACGTCCCTTTTTACTTACTGTATTCCTACTCCCGAAGTCTCAAAATCTCTCCAAGTGGATCCTACCACATGGAGGTCGGTGTTCGGTAGTCGATGTTCATCGTTCAACATTCAATTTTGAACGTCCCTTTTTCCTTACTACATGCCTACTCCTGAACTTCGAAAAAATGTAAGTACCAAGGGTCTATCCACATAAATCCATAGATCCACGGCTCTTATTTCTTTGCAACTCCGGGATTTGGAGCTTATCAAATCACCACATCTCGGGTCCCCCAAAGTGTTATGTCTCTGTATTATCATATATCCTGCCACATAGACTTTCATCCAATGACTCTGGTCCAGTAGACGACATTTGAAAGAGGACATGAGGGGGCCATGTATCACTCCACAATGCATCTACATTGGTTGGGAAGTTAAGAGGGGTTCTTAACGGAGTTCTTAGATCGATGGTTGAGAGGGATATAAAAGCATGTGAGGATCAATGGTCTACGTCACTTTGTAAATTTAGCATTCAGGGGTTCAACGTGTATCTTCCAGCTTCCTCTCCAGAGCTATGAATCTCATAACCATGGATGATATATTTCCATGTGCACCTATTGTTCATGAACAATATTTAATCCATCTTGTAGAGCTTTGGGAAACTCGTGCATCCCTATGTCTACACTTTGATGTCGTCGAATACCCAAAATTTTGGATAGTCGTTGATCTGTGGACATGCGTCCCTCTATTCCCAATGGTCCAGGTTAACTTTGTGACTCCATCATTTGGAAGTTTTCAAGGATTGTGAAGTCATAAGTCCTAAAGTCTCGAAGCCAAAGTAGCTTCACTTCTTCTAGGAATAGTGAGGGGTTTCCAACCCTAGGTCATATGGAATTATATCAAGGTTCATGGGATACACTCAGCTTTTGGCTGAGACTTTATTAACGCCATGGGTATGAGACTTCGGTCATATGGGTGAAAGGTATGAAGGAAGCACCCTTCTTCTATAGAGTTGAACTTGACATTCCCACTAAGGTAGAACCAAAAGGTCAATAGGACTTAGACATTTCAGTTAATCCTACCCCGAATCTCCTGTGAATTCACATCCCATAACTCTCTAGTATATAGACTGAGGTAAATCTAAGTCCATGTACATATAGTAGCTTATAGAAGAAAAATGAGAATTTCTAATAATTGTTCAAATACTTTAAAACTTGACCATAAACACTCATATTCAATCATTGCATCTATTGTATTACATAGAGTATGAGAATACTTATTAGAACTAGAAAACGTGAAGCGAATTCTAAAAGGGGTTCCTATTTCCACCCAACCATAGGAACAACCACTCCTAATGGATTTACCACTGACCACCCCTGAGCTACAGCATGATTCTATGAGATATATTCTTTCTCCTTGCTTAACGACAATTGCGGATGAAGGTTACTCTCCTCCTCCCATAATAACTTGGCAACTGGTTTTCTCTATACCAAGCAAGGAGGTCTGCATGAGTACTTCCATATTCAGTCATCAACCCCATTTATTATCTTGTAATGAAAACCCTTCCCATGTATTCTTACAACCAAAACGATCTTACTTCTCAGTTTTTCTCTCAACTCCAGATTCGAACAACACTCTCTTCTCTTCTGGAGATTGTTTTCTCCATTTTTCTTCCTTGTAGATCTACCTCTGTTCCCCCGAATTAATTATTTTCTTTCCTTCCTTAGCAAGGTTGTGTTTGTTTAAATCCAAACTCGTGTTCAGACTTGAAATCCTTACATATGAGTACCCTGCCCCATCTCCTCACTAACTCTTGAGGAGACCTTCCAACTACCATTCTAACTAGTAATTCATTTTTGGGTCAGAGGACTATTGAGCAATTACATCAAGTAAGTACTAGTTTGGTGAGGGTCATATAACCCATTCTTGGTTTCCCTCGCCATTTCTCTCATAGAATCCATGGTGTATATTGGAAAAATTCTCCATTTCAATAATTGTGCAACACATATCCATTTTCTATTAATAACAAAAAATTCATACATTGACCCTTTTATACAAAGGTTCATCAAATAAAACATTCACACATATTTAGTCTACCATAGTCTCTTGTCCATTTATATTTATATTTACAAACTGGGGAAACAGGGGTATTACAATCCCCTCCCCCTTAAAGGAACATTGTCAATGTTTTATTTGTCGATGTGCTCTGTATGTAAAAAGGTAAACAAAAATGGATATGTTTGTTTCATGGAATCCTCCATTTCCCTTGTAGCCTCATGTTGGTCTCTAAATATGTCCTAAAAACAACCTATATGCATTAGCCAAAGGTAGGTGCTGGCACACGTGTTTTACTTGTCGCCTACGTAGGTTATTACCTTCCATTTTCAATACCCAACCTCCAGAGATGCAACACCTGTAAAGGAACAACAATCGTAAATGGAATGACAATTATTCTATTCAAAGGAACAACACGACCTACAAAAGGAACAACAATCGGAACAAAAGAAACAACAATCATTACATTGGGCCGAACTAATGTTGAATTAATTGAATTGTAGTATTTACCCAACTATCTAATTTGTCAACCTGGGGTTCGTAAACTGACGAAGCACATGCAAAGTATATGCAATATTGAATCAGGACTAATCTAATCTAATGTTTAAGCTACAACTAAAATTGATTCATTAATCTAACACACGACTGAAATAGAATCATTAATCTAACACATGACTTGGAATTGAATTGATCTAGTTGCGTAAATGAAATTAATCTAGGAATGAGAAATTGCGTAAAGGAATTAATCTAGAAATGGAGAACTACATGAAGGAAAATAAAGTACAACATGTGAAGAATTGAATGACACAACAACATATGTGAGCACACGCCATTGAAGCAATCTTCTATTACAATAACCAAATCAATCTTCATAACAAAATAATAAAAGCATGAAAACAAAAACCATGAATCAAAGCTAAGAATCCCTTTCTCTTTCGAATCCTAATGACTACCATTAATGACTACTCTAATTCTCTACTTACAACTGATTGAATTCTAATTGATCCTAATTGAATTATCATGAAGAGAGAGCACTCTCTTTTATACATGAGAGCCTTGAAGATAAGATAACCATCTCATTATTACAGATCCACTTTTCTCTCAACATATTTTCCATTATTACAAAATATGATCCATTCAAATCCTCACACATATCTCTCATATATCATGGATAAGATATTCCAACCAAATCTCCATGATCTTGTCCTTGGAATGGGCTTGAATTATCTCCTCAAATATTGAAATGGTGGAGGAAGTATTTGAGAAGTCCTTTGAATTAATCCTTCACATATTCCTACACATTACAAAGCTCACATATTTGAGATATATATGAAAACATGTCAATTTTCTAACATTTAATCACAAATTCCCTTTTAATACTAAAATGAATAAAGTGGAGAACAATAAGGTGAAACCCAAGTATATTTTTGGAAATGATATTGTGAAAGGTTAATGGGACGATGAAATGTGGAGAATGATGAAGGGAAAGGTGGATGAGAATATGACATTTCTGAGCCCCAACACCTCATATGGGCCAAAGTGTTTCCACTGGACCTTGACCTGTGCAATGGTTATGTTCCTAAGTGGGTTTTCCTTCTTGTATATTATGCATTGAGGTTATGGAAAGAGTTCTCCCTCGGGTTCCACCTAAGTCACAAACCAGTAAATAATATGATTAGAATCATGTACATACTTCTTTAATAATGAAACCCAGAAAACATTTTGTGCCTTCACTTTAGGAGGAAGTGCTAGCCTATAGGCTACGGGTCCCACTCTATCCAAAAATTCAAAGGGTCCATAATACTGAGGTGATAGCTTGGCACAAGATCCCATCCTCAAAGAGATTTTCCTGGTTCTAACTCGAAGATACACATGATCTCGTGCTTTGAAATCTCTAGGAGTCCTTTTCCTATATGCATAGCTCTTTTGTCTATCTTGAGATATTTTTAGATTCTGTTTGACCTAAATTACTTGGTGTTCCATTTCCTTTAGAATATATGGCTCGATTTTAACTCTGTCTACTGGATTTTTCCAGCTGATTGGAATGTTTCATTGTCTTCCATAGAGGGATTCAAAAGGGCTCATTTTATTGACTCTTGATAGCCATTGTTGTAGGAAACTTCTACTAGTGGTAGGTATTCTTCCCACTTCTTGGGTTGATACATTACATGCATCCTAAGATTGTATTCTAACACTTGGTTTACCCTCTTTGTATGCCCAT
>ML800543.1:63332-87090 GCA_009831015.1 Picea engelmannii
ATATGACCAGTATATGGTCTTTTGTGTAGTTCATCCATTATGAATCTCTTCAATTCATCATAATTCATAATATACAATCTTCCCTTGTAAGTTATCAGGCCATCATTAAACATCTAATAGCCTTTGTATTTCATCCCTGTGGGCTCTTTCTTTATGTATGATTTCAGAGTCTTGAAAAATGCATATGTTTCTTATGCACTTTTGAATTTCTCTTTGATGTTTGATTCACTAGCACTTGAAACTGGCAAGTGAACCACTTTCATACTTCTACTAAGGGAATAAACCACCCTATTCCCCTTTCCTTTGATATGTTTGATTTCAAAATCAAACTCACTAAGGAGAGTCATCCACCTAGTTTGTCTCACATTGAGTTTTGTTTGGTAAAACAAATATCCCAACCCATTATGGTCTGTCATAATAACAAATATTGTACCTAAGAGGTAACGCCTCCACATTTTCAAATCATGCACTATGGAATCCAATTCCACATCCTGGTTCACATAAATGACTTCATTCTCATTCAATTTTATGCATTCGTAGAAAATCAAATGTCCTTATTTCATAAAGAATCCTCCGAGCCCTTCCTTACAGGCATCTATACAAACAAGGAAATCTTTATTTGGGTATGTAATCTTCATCATAGGCACATTGGTTAGAAGGTATTTCAACTCTTTAAATGTTTCTTCACATTCTGATGTCCAAATGAATTTAACCTCCTTTTTTCTGAAGGGAGGTGACATGGAAACCAATCTTGGAGAATCCCTTTATGAACCTCCTATAGTATCCTACTAGGCCCATAAAGGATCTCATATCAAATACATCCTTTGGGGTATGCCAATCCATGATGAATTTAATCTTTTCAGGATCAACTATCACACCTTACTCATAAATAACATGGCCTAAGTAATGGACTTTTGTTTGGAAAAAGTCACACTTACTAAGCTTAGCATAGATTTGATGTTCTCTTAGTACTTGGAGTACTAGATTGAGATGTTCTTCCTGCTCTTCCATATTCTTAGAATAGATTATGATATCATCAATGAAAACCAACACAAAACTGTCCAAGAACTTTCTGAGTATGTTATTCATTAAGCACATGAAAGTGGTTGGTGCATTGGTAAGCCCAAATGGCACCACCAAAAATTCATTGTGACCATACATTGTCCTAAATGTTGTCTTGTGGATGTCTTCATATTTAATTCAGACCTAATGGTATCCAGACCTAAATTCAATCTTGGATAAGATTTTATAACCCCTTAATTGGTCAAACAAGTCATCAATCCTTGGCAAGGGATACTTATTCTTGATGGCCATATTATTGAGTTTTCTATAATCTATTCACAATATCAGTGTGACATATTTCTTTTTCACAAACAAGGCGGGTGCTCCCCATGGAGACACACTAGGCCAAATGTAGCCTTTGTCTCACATCTCCTTCAGCTATATTTTGAGCTCAATTATCTTTGGTGTACGCATTCTATACGGTGTTCTAGACATTGGCACCACTCTTGGTACAAGTTCTATTGAAAATTCAATATCCCTTCTTGGAGGTATACTTGGCACCTCTTCTGGAAATATATATTTATATTCTCTTAATATGGAATGGTCCTCTAGGATGGGTTTTTCTTTCTCAATATATTTTAGCACTAGTACCACATATTTCTTCACTCGGAGGGATGATATTTGTCTCACTGAGACAAGATTTTGAGTCCCTTATAGGGTTACCCTTCTTCCTTCTTCATTTTCACACTCCAAATTTTTACTGTATCATTTGAACTTGGTTTTGTGGGAAGACAACCATTCCACGCCAATCAGCAGGTCATAAGATTCTAAAGGAAGTATTTTTAGGCTCACTTGGGTGGGAAATCCACTTATAATGAATTGGAATGCTGATATGACCTATGTCACTTTACTTTTGGTTCCAGTGGCTAGTTGTAGCAGCCATGATTTATCATGTTTAACTTGTTGCAATTTACATTTCTCAATAGTTTGAGGGGCATCATAACTCAAATTAGAACAAGGGTCAATTAAAATGGAAACAGGATGGTTGGTAATCATACCTTCCATCTCCACCACTGAATCTTGGTGGTTATCTTATCTATTATCCAAGGCTGCATAAATTTGTGACATGATCCTAGCCACATCATTTATTGTGGTAGCCTCTTGGATGTTGCAGACCCTCTTATTTTCCTATTTCCTATGCATAAAAACTCTCAGCAAATGTTCTTCTCCACAAACCCAATATTTCAAGGGTTCTCTCTTTGTGTTATCAGTCTTACTTGGAACTTATCTGAATGGTTTATTTCCACTCTGGGATTGAAAATTTTGCTAATACACACTTTTGGTAGGAAGGCTCATCCTAGAGCTCTTCCTAGGGTTCTTAAATCTCAAGGATTTAAACCCATTCTTGTTGAATACCAAATTGTTTTTCTTCTTTCAGTGTTCATGGGGTTCTTTCTTATTCTTGAATTTCTCATAGAAATACCTTTCGTTTCAAATAGTATCTTCTAAATTCTTTGGCTCATCAAACTCAATTATGTCCTGATAGGACTGAGTTAATCCACTAATACAGTGTTGCATATTTACTTTTTCATCCTTTACGTAGGGAACATACTTCATCAGCTAGAGAAATTTGTTGATATATTCATCTATGGTGAGTTGTCCCAACTTGATATCAAATTACTTTTCTGACAGATACTTCTTATTGAAGTATTTCTCAAATTGTTTCCATGACAAGTCCTTCTCATGGGTTAATTTTACATTCCTAAGGTCCTCCCTCCAAATCTAAGCTTTCCCATTTAGGTTGAAAATGGCTATCCAAGCCTTTAAGTTTTCATAGTAGTCATGGACTCTGGAGTACTTCTTCAAGCTGAGTAGCCAAACTTCTACTTCTTCCCCCTTCTTAATATCTCCATCGAAGGTGGGTGGTTTGGATTTCTTGAACTCTTCAGAGTCATCTCTCTTGGAATTCTTCCTCTTATTTATTATCGTCTAGGAATGGGAACCATTTTTTCCACTAGAAGAATCCTTGGAGTTGTCGGTGTTCTCAGGAATATTCCAGTGAGTGTCTCTTGGCTCCATGTTGGGCCTTCCATGAAGTGCTCCTCCTAGTGTGGAAAATTTTCAGACCATGATTTTGTATCTCAGTTGGACTTGGAGTTTTCTTAGTATGATTATTGTCCACATGACTGGCATTTGGACCATGTTGCAGTTGACTGTGTATATCTGATAAACTTTGCAGTAGGAATGCATTAATTTCAATCTACTTTTCCTGCTCCTTTATCATCCTTTCATTGTCATCCTTACAACTCTAAAATTATTTCATGAGGCTTCTTATAGTTTTAGTGAAATATGGAGGTGTTTCCACTGACCTCCTTTCATCAGATCCTTCCTCTCTATTGTGGGAGACCTCCCCCAACTCATGGTATGTCACCATCCATTACATTGTATTTTTCCTGTTGTTCAATGACTACTTCAGTGATGATAAAACATTTTTTATTAGTTACTAATCTACCAATTCATGAACAACACATATCATTGAAAAGTGAAGTCAACATATTTATTTGGAAACATTAGAAACATAAAGTGCAGACTTCCAAAACATCTATCAACCAATAGAAGGTTTTGTTCCTCTCTTCAGTAGAGGTTCAAACAAGTTTCCTATAGAAGGGGGTAAGGTAGGGTGTTACCCCATAAGGTTCTCTAATAATATTTTTATGTGACTCATGCATGATACCAAGTAGGCCAAGTGTTGTTTGTATGCTCTGATACCAATTTGTAACACAAATGACCCCTAAATACCCTTTCTGGGGATGGTGAATCAAAATATTTATCTCTCTAATCATATCTTTGAGGTCTTAATCCTCTTCTACTTTTCTGTAACTTTATAACGACTATTACTATCTCTAATACGACCTCTAGTTTTCAATTTGTGGCATCCCAAAGTTGTCTGGGGATTATTAGTTGGGGAAAACATGGATTTCGACGTTCGACATTCGGCGTTGAACGCCCCTTTTTCCTTATTGCACGCCTACTCCCGAAGTACCAAAATCTCTCCATGTGGCTTTGGCCACATGATGGTCGGCGTTTTAAATTCATTGTTGATGTTTGATGTTGAATGTCCATTTTTCCTTACTACATGCCTACTCCTGAAGTCCCAAAATCTCTCCACATGGCTCTGGCCACATGGCGTTCAACATTTGGAATTCGATGTTCAACGTTGAACATCCCTTTTTCCTTACTCCACACCTACTCCCGAAGTCTTGAAACAGGTAAGTGTTAGTGATGACACATGGTAAGGGTCAGGGGTGACATGTATCATGCTCTAATAGGTATAAGAGGTCTGCAAAACATCCATATCCTGGTGAAATGTGGCACCTTATTTGTGGGTCCAGATAACCCTGGATGACATCAGTGAGCCATGTTGACCCCAAACAAATGGTCTTCTAAAGTCCTGTATATATCACAGTCTGTTGAGTCTCCATTTTGACACTTCTAATTCCCTCTATTACCCACTATCTGAGCCTATTTTACCTATTCCATGTGTATCTAATTGACTGTTTCCTCCATAAATACACTCGATGACCTTGTTCACATTCATAAGAGGTAACTTATGATTAAAGCATGATTTGTTTAGTTTTATTGTGTTAATTCAATTAAATTCTTGACTATGTATGATCCTAATCAATTTGAATCTTAAGAAGCATGATCTGGTACCTAGTCTATTCTAGTACCAAGGCTCCACCTATTCAGGTACCAGCCTCTGCTAATCCGGTACTAGAAATAATTCAAAATATTTGAAAACTTCTAGAGGAAAATCGGGTACATGGGTTTTGTCCAAAATGATGTTTTCATGTGGACACGTGAGTCATAATTCACCCATCTCGCATGTGTGGACCTCCAGCTCAGTGGGAATGATTCTGCCAAAATTATAAAAAAAACTCAAACTGCCAACTTGCACCTTGATTTTCGTGCATATGGTATCAGATCTAGAAATTCTAATACATGGGTTTTGTCGATAATATGAAAAATAGAGTACTAAGTGGGATTTTGTTTCAAAATTGGAATTGGTTTGGGAGATATGGGTGGGGGACTAACTCAAATCTACCCAAATTGTTAAAAAACACAGATTTTTGGGATTTATCCTAAAATTGTAAAAAATGTTTTCTTAGTTTTGGGATTTGGTTTCATCCATTACTCCATGGATTTTATGTATAAATAATATGTCATAGGTCTGAGGAGAGAGGAATTATCATGATGTAAGAATGGTTATTAAAGGAGAATTGTTATGATGTAGAATGGGTTCATGAAAAGACTCTTTTTGTAAACCTACTTGTTGGAGATTAATGCAAGATTGAATTCAGTGATTTTGTCTCTCTTAGAAGTTAACATATAGTGATCTAAAAGCTTCCATGTTGGAATAAGTGATGGAAGCCACACCCTCAGGCACGTCCACTCCCACATGATCTTCTTCTCCTCATGGCCCGAAGAACTCTAAGGTTCTTCTATTTCCTTATCGGGAAATATGCACCCCATAGATTCTCCTCTTCGCATTCCCCCTTTATTTACTTATTGGAAGATCAGAATTCGTGGCATTGCAATTTCCCTATCTATCACTCGGCTCTCAAATCCCCGAGACCCGATGGCCATTCAACGCTGACTTTATCTTCCCCTGTCGAGACTTCTGCCTTGTCGGGATTTTCCCTATCAGGATATCGCTACTCACAATGTCGAGCACTATGTTTTGCCGACTTTTGATACCCGATGCAATGAAACTTCGATATACGCGTGAGCTGTCTCTCAATCCTTGTCACTTCTATCGGGATTTCAGAACTCGGGGGATCACGAATATTGATGTCGATGGATTCGGGACTTGCCTTTTCCCGATCCCGATATGTGCCACCTGTTCTCCACTAGCTCCTGCTATGGCTCCACACAACTCTGACTTGTCGGGATATCGTGTATCATGATTCCAAGTTACAAGAGTTTCTTACCTTCGAAATCCCCGATGCTTTGAACTCCGACTCACTTGCGATCTCCTAACACGCGTCCCCACAGATGGACGGTTCTGGCTTGTCGGGATATCGCAGATCGCGATGTCGGAATTCTTGTTGCAATATTTTTGGGCTTCAACTCGCGAATCCCTGATACATGATATCACATGTAGATCCGACGGCTCCTGTTGCACGGATCGACGGAAATACCCCTCCTAAGCTTGAATGTCTTCTGCGCCTATGTTGATAACTTCCCTGCACCTCCACGAGATCCAACATCCCTCGGAACTTCACAAAATCTCCTCAAAGGATTTCAACCATCTAATTTTCTCTTTGTAAATCCATGAAATGTAGAAGTGTCTCCCCACGAGACTCGTCCACCTGCTCGCCAACCTGCGACACTTCCCTCAGACTTCCAATAACAGCTTCCCTATGCTTATCCTTCAGTGAATTTGAAGGCCTACTCCTCTTGAGCTTTTTTTTCAGTTACTCGATCTCTTAGAAAGAGATAATTCTTTGCACACACTCCTTGCGGCAACCCTTCAACCTCGACTGAGAGTTGAATTTTCTCGACTCTGCATACTTTTGTAGCAATAGTCTTCTAGTTTCTTACTCAGATTCACAACCCTGAACTTCCCTCAGCCTGTGCACTCCTTGCACGACTTCTGTGCCTAGCTCTACCTTCAAGGAAATGAGAGAAAAATATAACTCTAATTGAACCCTTCTATCAACGCACTCCTTGTGGAAAAAGTCGACTGCACTCCTTGCAGGAATCCTCTTGGTTCAAATAGAGAAACAATTGAAACTCATTCACTCTTCCTCTCAGACTTCAATTCCCCCATGAAATCACATACACAACATGTAATAGAAAATGTATGACAGGGAGMAAACATTCATGAGAATAACATCAATACACAGAGAAATAACACAAACCATGAAGTTGAATCAAAKCTTTCTTCTATTAATTCAAATGTCTGTACATGGGTGTTCTTCATACAATTCTCTGTATTCTCTCTCGCTCCTTCTTCTCTTATATGCTCAGGAATAATGTTACAATGATACAATGAGGGTGTCTATATCCGTTTTCCCTCTTGGACTCTAAAGCTATCAATTATAAAATTAAATTCATATCTACCAGCATTAACTATATTAAATGCCGACTATCTACTAAAGAACGAGAGTTATCCGCTCAAGGTCCATTTACAATGTACAAAAGCGCCTCTCCTTAAATGACTCATTTAAGATATGTGCAACAGTTTCAAAGTGTTACTCAAAACTTGTGCTAGCTTATCCAACTGTATTTCGCTTCTGCGCTGGCTCGCTTGATGAGTTGGTGATGCTCCTACATCATACTTCCTCGCTTGAAAAATTTCATGGGATCCTGTCCATGAGCTCCTGCACAGTCTGTCCATGCTTCTGTATCTCCGCTTCATTCTCCCAGCTGGCATCTTCAACTGGATGATTCTTCCATTTGACCAGATACTCAAAATATTGTTTCCTCTGGGTTTTCCTAGCCACTCTCTTGTCTAGTATGCATTCCATCTGCGGCTTCTCTGCAACTGGAAATTGTTTCATCCACTAGATCATTGGCTGTTCAGTTCCAGTCTCTATTTCTCCATCCCTGTATGGGTATAAATCTGTGACATTGAATATCGAAGATATTCTGATGCCATCCGACAGCTCAATCTCATAAGCATTTTCTCCGAATTTTCTCAAGACCTTGCATGGACCGATCTTCTTCATCTTTAACTTATTGTATGTTCCCCTTGGGAACCTTTCCTTCCTCAAATGTGCCAAAACCAGATCACCAACTTCAAACTGAAGTTGTCTCCGATGTTGATCTTCTCTGCGCTTATACTCGTGGTTTGAATCTATCAGTCGCTGCTTTACCTAGTTGTGAAGTTCCTTCATCGCCTCAACAAATTCTTCTGCACTAGCGCTGCTAGTCGCAGTCTGTTCTGAATCCCTCAATTCAAAAACTCCCCTTGGCTACATCCCATATACAATCTAAAATGGACTCTTCCCTGTACTCCGATTCACTAAATCATTGTATGCAAACTCTGCCTGTGGAAATATGCTATCCCAGCTGCTATGGTGCTCTGTCACCAAGCTTCTCAGCAAGTCTCCCAGACTTCTGTTAACCACTTCCGTTTGTCCATCCATCTGAGGATGATAAGCATAACTAAACATCAAATTAGTTCCCATCTTCTTCCATAGCATCCTCCAGAAATGTCCAATGAACTTTGTGTCTCTATCCAAAACTATGCTTTTTGGTAATCCATGGAGTCAAACAACCTACTTGAAAAACAGATTTGCTATATGAGTCATATCGTTGGTTTTCTAGCATGGGATGAAGTGTGCCATTTTGGAAAACCTATCCACTACCACAAAGATGGAATCAAATCCTCTTTGTGTCCTTGGTAGTCCTAATACAAAATCCATACTTATTGCCTCCCACGACCTCTCTGGTATGGGCAATGGCTAATAAAAACCCACATTCTTCTTTCTCCCCTTCAAATGCTGGAAAACTGTACATCTGTAAACGAACCTCTTGAAAGCTGCTCGCATTCCTGGACAAAAATATGACTTATTCAACTTCGTGAATGTTTTGTCATGGTCAAAGTGTCTTGCTAATCCACCACTGTGTTTCTCCTTCAACAAGTTCTCCCTCATGGAGCATTTCGGAGTACACAGTTGACTGCCTCTGAAAAACAATCCTTCCTGGATCATATAGTCTATCCAAGGGCTTCAATCTCTAAGAAATGGATTCTTAGCTGCTTCATATGCTTCTAAAAAATCTGCATCCCCTGCATACATGTCCCTGAGATCATCAAAGCCTAACATCCTGACTTTGAACTCCTTCATCAGTAAACATTTCTTGCTCAAAGAATCAACCACTTTGTTAGTAGTACCCAAAATATGTTTAATTACAAATGTAAAATTATGCATATACTCTACCCATTTAGTATGTTTCTGATTCAACTTCTCCTGTTGAGTCACAAACTGCAATGCATGATTATCACTGTACAATACAAATTCTTTCGGGATCAAGTAATGCCTCCACTTCTTCAACGCTTGTATGATAGCATAAAATTCCTTATCATACATGGAGTATTTCAGTTTTGCCTCATCGAGCTTCTCGCTGAAATATGCAAATGGTCTATCGTCCTAACTCAAGACCACTCCTATGGCAAATCCGTTTGCATCACATTTCACCTAAAACGTCTTTTGGAAATCCGGTAACACCAAAACTAGTTGTTCCGTGATTTTTCGCTTCAACAGATTAAAGATATTCTCAGCCTTTGCTGTCCAGTGAAAAGACTTATGTCACTTTTTCACTGTATCCATCATCGCTGCACTA
Source organism: Picea engelmannii (assembly GCA_009831015.1). NCBI lineage: Eukaryota > Viridiplantae > Streptophyta > Pinopsida > Pinales > Pinaceae > Picea > Picea engelmannii. The sequence continues at coordinate 72,687 of ML800543.1, forward strand.
ATCCCACTGAAATTCCTGATGAATTTTCGGTAGAAACTAGCTAATTCTTGAAAACTTCTCACCTCAAAAATATTTCTCGGTGATGGCCAGCTCTTGATCACTTCCACCTTATCCGGATCCATCCTCAATTCATTCGCCGATATGAAAAATCACAAGTAAATGAGTTATGTCTTCATAAATGAAGATTTTCTCATGTTTATCAATAGCTTCTCCCACTGTAGCTTCTTCATCACAATGGCCAAATGTTTCAGATGTTCAGCCTTTGATTTATTATAAATCAGTATGTCATCCAAATACAAAATGATGAACTTTCCGATGAATTCCCTCAGGACATCATTCATTAACCTCATAAAGGTACTCGGTGCATTTGTCAAGCCAAATGACATGACTAGCCATTCATACAAACCTTCATTGGTTTTGAAGGTTGTCTTCCACTCATTGCCTTCTCTCATGTGAATCTGATGATACCTGGTTTTCAAATCAATCTTTGAAAAATACTTTTCCCCACTCAGGTAATCCATTAAATCATCCATTCTTGGCAATGGAAATATGTACCTGATGGTTATTTTGTTGATGGCTCTTGAGTCAGTACACATTCTCCAACCCCCATCTTTCTTCGGACTAAGCAATGTCGGAACAACACGTGGACTCAAGATTTCTCTGACTAATCATTTTCCCAACAACTCCTGGACCTGCCTCTTGACCTCCTCATTTTCTTGCGGTGTCAATATGTACGCAGCTTTGTTTGGCAAAATAGCTCTTGGTATGAGATCAATATGGTGACTTACACTCCTCATCAGTGGCAACAAATGAGGTAATTCGTCCACCACAATGTCAACGAACTCTTCTTGCAGTTCCTGAACCTCATCTGGAAAATCATCCACTCTTGTGCTAGTCAGAACAATTCTCGGCTTTCTAACCACAAAGAATTGTGGATCTTCTTTCTTCTTCACCTTTGTAAGAAGTTCCTTCCCACTCATGAGAAGTACTGTGTTGCTCTCTTCTGGTTTCACCTCCTTATCCTTTATCGGAAGCAACATATGGGTTCTCCTATTCTTCTCTAAAGTATATGTGTTCATTCTCCCATCATGAACCACATTTATGTCATATTTCCATGGTCTACCCAGCAATAGGTGGCATACATCCATAGGAATGACATCACAGAGTACTTTATCATTATACCCCCCTATTTTAAATTCAACCAAGCATTGTTTAGTAACAGTTACCTGGTGTCCTTTTAGTAGCCATGAAACTTTGTATGGACTAGGGTGATTAGTTGTCTCCAGCTCTAGCTTCTCTACCATCTTGGTTGAAATGAGATTATCCATGCTACCACTGTCAACAATAACCTTGCATACCTTGTCCTTGATCTTGCAAGCTATTCTGAAAAGTCTGGTCCTTTGAGATGAGTCCTCCACCTCCTTCCCAGCTGTTAAGAGAACTTTACGCATCATCAATGACCTTCCACCTTCTGTGTCTTTAGCCTCAACATCCCGCTTATGCGCTTCGGCAATGTGAGCTTCTCTAATGTCCTTCTTTTTCTCTGGACACTCGAATGAATTGTGCCCATTCTTCCCACATGTGAAGCATGTGATGACTCCACCTCTTCCTTTTCCTCTACCTCTGGTACAAGGAAAAGTGTTTGCATAAGCATAATCTCCTCTCTGCTCTGTATGCTTCCCTCTCTGTTCAACATATGGCCCTCTCTGTGAGGTTCCACCTCTCTCAACTTTACCCTGAGGTTTCTTCCATTCCTCCTTAGGCTTCTGGTACTTGTCCTGGGAAATTGACTTGCCTCTAGGCTAACTTCTGCCTCGCCCTCGCTGAATTTGCTTACGACTCAGCTTCTCTTCATCTTTCAAATCCATCTGATAGGCATCCTCCACAGTCCGAATGGTAACCATGCTCAATTCATCCTGAATTTTGTATCTCAGGCCATTCAGATACCTAGCAACCTTCTCATCATCGCTCTCCTGATGACCTGCCCTGATATACAGTTGATAGAATTCCTCAGTGTATTCTTTCACTGTCATCATCTTCTATCTCAGGTTCTGCATCCTCCTGAACAGAGTAATTTGGTAATCTCTCAAGATGAACTTTGCCTTCATCTTCACGATCATCCGATCCCAACTCTTGATCTTCTGCTTGCCTTTGCAGCATATGTTAGCTTGTAGCTCGTCCCACCATAATGCTGCATGTCCCTTCAAGCACATGACAACATGTCTGACCTTCTTCTCCTCTTCGATATCTTCAAAATAAAAGTAGGTGTCAAGAGATCTAATCCAATCTAGAAGCTCTTCTGCATCCAGATTCCCCTCGTAGACTGGAATGTCCATCTTCGACTTTGCACCCATCCTGGAAATAGCTTTGATTAGACGCTCGTTTGCTGCATCCTCGGTTGCGACTTCCTCGTCTCGTTCAGCCTCAACTTCACTCTCGAAATCACTAAGATCCCCTGCACTAGCTGTGCATCTTTGCATTGTCTCCATCTCCTCAAGCCTTGCTCGGAGATCATGCATTTGTCTTTCCATTTATGGATTGACTACTTTCTTGCCTCTTCTTCGCGCCTCCCTGTCCTCTGGATCAGGTGACTGTCTTTCTCTCCTGGGAAGCATGGCAAATATTCTTCCCCCTTGCTATAGAAAGGAAAGTGTCTTTTCAGGCTCTGATACCACCCTGACGGTAGCTGCACCCTCGGGCACGCCTGCTCCCAGAGGATCTTCTTCTCCTCACAGCCCGAAGAACTCTAAGGTTCTTCTATTTCCTTATCGGGAAATCTGCACCCCACAAATTCTCTTCTTCGCAATCCCCCTCTCTTTACTTATCGAAAGATCAAAATTCATGGCGTCGCAAGTTCCCTATCAATCACTGGGCTCTCGAATCCCCAAGACCTGATGGACAGTCAACGCTGACTTTATCTTCCTCTATTGGGACTTCTACCTTGTCGATATTTTCCCTATCAGGATATCGCTACTCGCAATGTCGAGCACTACGTTTTTCTGACTTCCGATACCCGATGCAACGAAACTTGGATATATGCGTGAGCTATCTCTCAATCCTTTTCACTTCTATCGAGATTTCAGAACTCACGAGATCACGAATCCTGATGTCGATGGATTCAGAACTTGCCTTTTCTCGATCCAGATATGCGCCACCTGTTCTCCACTAGCTCTTGTTGTGGCCCCACACAACTCTGACTTGTCGGGATATCATGTATCATGATTCCAAGTTACAAGAGTTTCTTACCTTTGAAATCCTTGATACTCCAAACTCCGACTCACTTGTGATCTCCTGACACGCGTCCCCACAGATGGATGTTTCTGGCATGTCGGGATATCACAGATCACGATGTCTCAATTCTCGTTGCAATCTTTTGGGGCTTCAACTCGCGAATCCTCGATACACGATATCACGTGTAGATCTAACAGCTCCTATGGCACAGATCGACGACAATACCCCTCCTGAGCTTGAATGTCTTCCGCGCCTGTGCTGATAACTTCCCTGCACCTCCACAAGATCCAACGTCCCTCGGAACTTCGCAAAATCTCCTCAAAGGATTTCGACCGTCTGCTTTTCTCTTTGTAAATCCACGAAATGTAGAAGTGTCTCCCCACGAGACTCATCCACCTGCTTGCCAACCTGCAACGCTTCCCTCGGACTTCCAATAGCAGCTTCCCTATGCTTATCCTTCAGTGAATTTGAAGGCCTACTCCTCCTGAGCTTTTTTTTCAGTTACTCGATCTCTTAGAAAGAGAGAATTCTTTGCACACACTCCTTGCRGCAACCCTTCAACCTCGACTGAGAGTTGAAGTTTCTCRACTTTGCRTACTCCTGCAGTAGMAGTCTTCCARTTTCTTACTCAGATTCGTAACCCTGAACTTMCCTCAGCCTGTGCACTCCTTGCAYGRCTTCTGTGCCTAGCTGCACCTTCGAGGAAATGAGAGMAAAAGMWAACTCTAATTGAACCCTTCTATCAACGSACTCCTTRTGGACAAATTCAACTGCACTCCTTGYAGGAATCCTCTTGGTTCAAATAGAGAAACAATTGAAACTCATTCACTCTTCCTCTCAGACTTCAATTCCCCCATGAAATCACATACACAACATGTAATAGAAAATGTATGACAGGGAGMAAACATTCATGAGCATAACATCAATACASAGAGAAATAACACAAACCATGAAGTTGAATCAAATCTTTCTTCTATTAATTCAAATGTYTGTACATGGGTGTTMTTCATACAATTCTCTGTATGCTCTCTCGCTCCTTCTTCTCTTCTATGCTCAGGAATAATGTTACAATGATACAATGAGGGTGTCTATATCCATTTTCCCTCTTGGACTCTAAAGCTATCAATTCTAAAATTAAATTCCTATCTACCAGCATTAACTATATTAAATGCCGACTATCTACTAAAGGACGAGAGCTATCTGGTCAAGGTCCATTTACAATGTACAAAAGCGCCTCTCCTTAAATGACTCATTTAAGATCTGTGCAATAGTTTCAAAGTGTTTCTCAAAACTTGTGCTGGCTTATCCAGCCGTCTTTTGCTTCTGCACTGGCTCGCTTGATGAGTTGGCGATGCTCCTGCATCAATAAGTAAGGGCCATCGATCCATATTGGTAAGCTTATTGTAAATTGTTAGTGTAGATTTTCATTTCATGTATTTGTTATTTTGATTTCATGATATTTTGTTTGATTTCACTATTTGAATTTGTTGCAAAGTGTGGTAATGTAGTGACGCAGGGGCGCACCACCTACGGCACGTCCTTGCACAGGACCTTCTTCTTCTCAACCCAAAGAACTCGAAGGTTCTTCTATCTCCCTATCGGGAGATCTACACCCATGACAATCTATTCCGAAGTCAGTTAAATATCGCTATCTCGCGAGTTCGTGACTCTAAACCTCCAACTTTTCCTTTCAAATCTCACGATACCCGAGCTAGCGATACGTCTATAGATCCTTTTCTCTATGCGTGCCTTCACCACATGAAATCATGGGCTAGGCTAAATGTTAGCGCCTCTCACAACCTCGCAACCTCGCGATCTCGTCGGTTAAACCGTTGAGTTTTCACCCCCCTAGTAGACGAGTTCCCGAGATGTGAGAATTCAACATGTGTCCACCCTTTGGCCGCGTGGTCCCACCTTATGCTCTACCATGCATCCCCACAAATCTCGGCGCTTTGCGACTCGTCGTCCACACAAGTTCGTTCCTCAGTACTTTGCGACCTATGAATCCTTGGTGCCACCTGTATTCCACTCGCACTTCGCTATGGCCCACACTACTCCAGTTGTCGGGATATCGCCTTCTCGCAACCCCGCGATACTCGCGTCGAAATTCTCGAACCTTTTCTTGCGAGCTCCCGAGACATGATCCCTCACTCAGATCCAACGGTCCTCCTATGCTCCGGATCCAATGGTTGTTCTTCTCTTGCCACCTCGCAAACTCGCGACTTGGAGTACCCAAATGTTGAACTCTAGACCTGCGAGCTCCCGAGCTTGCAAGATCCGTCGATCTCTCACCACCTATCCTCCTCATATGGACGACTGCGGTCTTCTCTCTTCTTCATTGGCTCACGACTTTACACACCCAATACTTAGGCCTTTACTCTGCGAACTCCTGAGTTCGCGAGATCTCTAATCTCTTCCACCTATCCTACGCCAATGGATGGCTCACAGCCTCTCGCTACTTCGCTACTCGCAGGACCGTAGGGCTTCTTTTTCTATCCTCCAATGGCCGAGTCTGTGAGATGAGAGAATCTCCCTACAAGTGTCCTCCACAACGAACGACCCTGATCTTGTAGAGATATCGCATCTCGCGATCTCGCTACTCTTGATGCACAACTTCTGGGGCTTCAACTCACGAGTCCCCGATACACGAGACCACATGTAGATCTGATGGCTTCCGTGACTCTAAATCGACGAATTTGCCTCTCCTGAGCTTTGAATCTCCTTAGAATCTTCTCGACGTAATCTCCTTGAACCTTTTCAAGATCTGATGGTCCCCGAAACTTCTCGAAATCTCATCAGAAGATTTCGACCGCCCGTTCTCCCTTGGTTAATCAACGAAATAGAAAAGAGTAACTCTCCACAAGATTCTTTCACCGCTTCGCCAACCTGTGACGTTTCTTCCCGACTTCAAATCACACTGGTTTACACTGAATATTCAGCGACTCAGAGGTCTATCCCTCCCGAGCTTTGTCGATTTACTTCAACCTCAATGAGATTCCTTACACGCACTCCTTGCGGCAAGCCTACGAACACTTCAACTGTTCGAGCTTCTTTTGACTCTGTGTATACCCTAGCAGTAGTCCTTCAACACTTCTGCTCAGTTTCACGACTAAGGCTTTCTCCCTTAGCCTGCGCACTCCTTGCACAGCTTGTATAACCCACTTTCACTTTTGAGTGAATTGAGAACAAAAGTTTAATTCCCGAGCCTTCTATCAACGCACTCCCTTGCGGACAACTTCAACTACACTCCTTGCAGGAATCCTTGCTCAAAGAGAAAAAATTGTAACTCACCTCACTCACTCTCAGATTTCAATCTTAACACATGAATTCATACACACATCATAATAACAAATGCATAACAGGAAGTAATATTCATAAGCAAATCATTCAACACACATACATAGAGAATAGTGCAACAACCATGAAACTGAATAAACTTCTTCTATTAATTCAAGATCTGTACATGGGTGTTCTTCTACAACTCTTCTACTATTATCCTATGCTCTAGACTCTTCTTTTTCTTCCTGAACTAAACTTACAATGCTACAAATGAGGGGGTCTATATTTGGTTTTCCCTCTTCCTTCGAGAACTATCTAATCTAAGAATTCAATTCCATCTACCTTCAACTACTACTATAAATGCCTCTGTCTATCTCAGACAAGAGCGTATGGCTCAAGGTCTGAGTACATTTCTTCCAAGGCGCTTAAATTAAATGATCTCATTTAAGTTAGGCGCGTCAACTTCAAGAGAGAATTTTAAAATTCAAAAACTTGTGTTGGACGTCTTCCAGCTGGCTTCCTTCTTCCATGTTGGTTTTGCCTGTCGTGAGGGATGCTCCTACATCATACTCCCTCGCTTGAAAATTTGCATGGGCTCCTGTCCATGATCTCCTGCATGGTATCTCCATGCTTCAGAATTTCTGCTTCAGTCTCCCAGCTGGCATCTTCAACTGGATGACCCTTCCACTTGACCAAATATTCAAAATATTCTTTCCTCCTGGTTTTGTTACCCACTCTTTTATCCAGTATCTGTTCCATATGTGGCTTCTTTGCAACTGGCATCTGCTTCTGCCACTAGATCTCTGGTTGATCATCACTTTCTTCTCCTGCTTCATCAACTTTATATGGATATAAATCTGAAACATTAAATATCGAAGATATTCCAATGCCCTCTGGTAACTCGATCTCATAAGCATTCTCTCCCATCTTATTCAAGACCTTGCATGGCCCAATTTTCTTGATCTTCAGCTTGTTGTATGTTCCCCTTGGGAACCTTTCTTTCCTCAAATGTGCCAGAACCAGATCACCAACTTCAAACTGAAGTTGTCTCCGATGTTGATCTTCTCTGCGCTTGTACTCCTGGATTGACTTCAATAGTCGCTCCTTCACCTGGATGTGAAGTTCTTTCATCGCTTCAGCGAATTCTCCTGCCCTAGCACTGCTAGTATCAGCCTGTCCTGAATCCCTCAGTTCAGAAACTCCTTTCGGTTGCATTCCATATACAATCTGGAATGGAATTTTCTCTGTTCTCCTGTTCACTGAATCATTATAAGCAAACTCAACTTGTGGTAATATGTTGTCCCAGCTACTATGGTGCTTTGTCACTAATCTCCTCAACAAGTCTCCCAGAATTTTGTTGACCACCTCTGTTTGCCCATCCGTTTGAGGATGATAAGAAGAACTAAACATCAAATCAGTCCCCAGCTTCTTCCACAATGTTCTCTAGAAATTCCCTATGAATTTTGTGTCTCTGTCCGAAACTATGCTTTTCGGCAATCCATGAAGTCTTACAATCTCTTTGAAAAACAAATTTGCGATGTGAGTCACATCACTGGTCTTCTGGCATGGAATAAAATGTGCCATATTAGAAAACCTGTCAACTACCACAAAGATGGAATCAACACCTCTTTGTTTCCTCGACAATCCTAATACAAAATTAATGCTAATTTCATCCCATGGCCTCTCAGGTATGGGTAATGGCTGATAAAATCCTGCATTCTTCTTTCTTCCCTTTGAATGTTGGCAAATCCTACACCTGTCTACAAACCTCTTGACTTCTGACCGCATTCCTGGCCAAAAGTATGACTCACTCAGCTTTGTAAATGTCTTATCATGGCCAAAATGTCCTGCCAATCCACCACTATGCTTCTCTTTCAACAAGTTCTCCCTCATGGAGCAATTTGGAATACACAGTTGATTGCCTTTGAACAACAATTCATCCTGGATCACATACTCTATCCACTGGCTTCTGTCTCTGAGAATTGGATTCCCAGCTGCTTTATAAGATTCCTTAAAGTCTAAATCATCTGCATACATGTTTTTAAGATCATCAAAGCCTAACGTCCTGACCTTGAACTCCTTCAACAGCAAGCACTTCCTTCTCAAAGCATCAACAACTTTGTTAGCAGTACCAGAAATATGCTTTATCACAAAAGTGAAATATTTCATGTATTCTACCCATTTAACATGCCTCTGATTCAACTTCTCCTGCTGAGTTACATACTGCAATGCATGGTTATCACTATATAAAACAAATTCCTTTGTAATCAAATAGTGCCTCCATTTATTCAATGCCTGTATGATGGCATAGAATTCTTTATCAAATGTGGAGTATTTCTCTTTTGCCTCATTCATCTTCTCGCTGAAATATGCAATTGGTCTGTCCTCCTGACTCATGACCGCTCCTATGGCAAACCTGCTGGCATCACATTTCATCTAAAATGTCTTCTGAAAATCTGGCAACACCAAAATTGGTTTCTCTGTAATCTTTCGTTTCAACAAATTGAAACTCTTCTCAGCCTCTTCTGTCCAGTGAAAATATTTATGTCTTTTCTTCACTGTATCCATCATCACTGCACTAATTCCACTGAAATTCCTGATGAATTTTCGGTAGAAACTAGCCAGTCCATGAAAACTCCTCACCTCAAATACATTCCTCGGTGATGGCCAATTCTTGATTACCTCCACCTTATCTGGATCCATCCTCAACTCATTTGCAGATATGAAAAACCCCAAATAAATGAGTTATGTCTTCATGAATGAGGACTTCTTCATGTTTATCAACAACTTCTTCTGCTGTAATCTCTTCATCACAATAGCCAAATGCTTCAAATGTTCAACCTTTGTCTTGCTGAAAACCAATATGTCATCCAGATACATGATGACAAATTTCCCAATGAAATCCTTCAGGACTTCATTCATCAACCTCATAAAGGTACTTGGTGCATTCGTCAAGCCAAATGGCATGACAAGCCATTCATACAAACCTTCATTTGTCTTGAACGTTGTTTTCCATTCGTCACCTTCTCTCATACGAATCTGATGATATCCACTCTTCAAATCTATCTTTGAAAAAAAAAATTCCCCACTTAAGCAATCCATCAAATCATCCATTCTTGGCAATGGGAATCTATACCTGATAGTTATCTTGTTTATCGCCCTTGAATTAGTGCACATCCTCCAGCCTTTGTCTTTCTTCGAGCTGAGTACTGTTGGAACAACACATGGACTCAAACTTTCCCTAACCAAGCCTTTGTCCAACAACTCCTGGACTTGTCTTTTAACTTCTTCATTCTCCTGTGGCGTCAATATATACGCGGCTTTGTTTGGAAAACTAGATCCTGGTATAAGATCAATATGATGACTCACACTCCTCATTGGTGGCAATGAACAAGGTAATTCGTCCACTACAATATCAACGAACTTTTCCAGCAGTTCCTGAACTTCTTTTGGTAAATCATCCACTATTGTGCTAGTCAGACAAATTCTCAGTTTTCTGACCACAAAGAATTGTGGATCCTCCTTCTTCTTAACTTCTGTAAGAAGTTCCTTCCCGCTCATGAGAAGTACTCTGTTGCTCTCTTCCGACTTCACCTCTTTATTCTTAATTGGACACAACATATGAGTCCTCCCGTTCTTTTTCAAGGTATAGGTTTTCATCCTCCGATCATGAATTACATTTCTATCATATTGCCATGGTCTACCCAACAATAAATGACAGACATCCATAGGAATAAAATCACATAAAATTTTATCATTATATCCTCCTATCTTGATGTCAACTAAGCATTGTTTATTGACATTTACCTGATGTCTCTTCTGTAGCCATGAAACTTTGTATGGATTCAGGTGATCAGTTTTCTCCAGCTCCATCTTTTCTACCATCTCGTTTGAAACAAGATTATCGGTGCTTCCACTGTCCACAATGACTTTGCATACTCTATATTTGGTCTTGCAAGTAGTCCTAAAAAGATTGTTCCTCTGCGCCGAGTTCTCCATCTCCCTCTCTGGCGTCAAAAGGACTTTTCACATCACTAGCAATCTTTCGCCTTCAGTGTACTCTACCTCAACATCTCACCTCTGTGCCTCGGCGATGTGAGTTTCTCTAGTTTCTTTCTTTTTCTCTGGACACTCGAATGAATTGTGCCCATTCTTTCCACATGTGAAGCATGTGATTACTCCACCTCTTCCTCTTCCGCTACCTCTGGTACGAGGAAACCTATTATTATCATCATATCCACCTCTTTGTTCAATTTGTTTTCCTCGTTGATCAGCATATGGTCTTCTCTGTGAGGTTCCACCTCTTTCAACCTTTTCCTGAGGTTTCTTCCATTCCTCCTTGGGCTTCTGGTATTTATCTTGGGAAACTGATTTACCTTTGGGCTGACTTCTTCCTTAGCCTCTCTGACTTTGTTTATGGCTCAACTTCTCCTCAGCTTTCAGAGCCAATTGGTAAGCATCCTCCACCATTCAGATGGTTGCCAAATTTAATTCATCCTGAATTTCATACCTGAGGCCATTCAGATACCTGGCCACCTTTTCTTCATTGCTTTCATGATGACCTACTCTTATATTCAACCTATAAAATTCCTCAGTATACTCCTTCACTGTCATCATATTCTGTCTCAGGTTTTGCATCCTCCTGAACAGAGAAATTTGATAATCCTTGGGAATGAATTTTGCCTTCATCTTTGCAATCATCCTGTCCCAGCTCTTAATTTTATGCTTGCCTTGGCAATGCCTGTCAGCTTGCAGTTCATCCCACCACAAGGCTGCATGTCCTTTTAACCTTGTGACAACATGTCTGACCTTCTTTTCATCTTCGATATCTTCATAATTGAATTAAGTATCAAGAGCTCTAATCCAGTCTAGCAGCTCTTCTGCATCCAGACTCCCTTCATAAGCTGGAATGTCCTTTTTTGTTTTCGCACTCATTTGAGCGATAGCCTTAATTAAGCACTCATTGGTTGCATCCTCTACTGGGATTTCTTCTCCTCCACGTCCAATATCCTCTTCACCTTCGGATTCACTGGTGTCTCCTACATCAGCTTTGCGCCTACGCGATGTCTCCATGTCCTCCATTCTGGCACGAAGATTCTGTATCTCTCTCTCCATATCTGGATTCTGTCCTTGCCTACCTCTATCCCTGGACATTTATCTTCCTCTGGACAATTCCCTTTCCTCTTTTGGATCGGGTGATTGTCTACCTCTTCTCCTTGGCGGCATGGTGTGTTCTCCTTTTCCTCTGCTACAGAAAGCAAAGAAAATTTTCTATGCTCTGATACCACTTGATGTAGGGTGCGCCACCTACGACACGTCCTTGCATAGGACCTTCTTCTTCTTGGCCTGAAGAACTCGAAGGTTCTTCTATCTCCCTATCGGGAGATCTGCACCCACAACAATCTGTTCCAAAGTCAGTTAAATCTCGTTGTCTCACGAGTTTGTGACTCTAAACCTCCAACTTTTCCTTTCAAAACTCACGATACCCGAGATGGCGATACAGGTATAGCTCATTTTCTCTATGTGCACCTTCACCACATGAAATCGTGGGCTAGGCTAAATGTTAGCGCCTCTCGCAACCTCGCAACCTCGCGATCTCGTTGGTTAAACCATCGAGTTTTCACCCTCCTAGTCCATGAGTTCCTGAGATGTGAGAATTCAACACGTCTCCACCCTTTGGCCACACGGTCCCACCTTATGCTCAGCCACGCATCCCCACAAATCTTGGCGCTTCATGACTCAGCGTCCACACGAGTTCGCTCCTTGGTACTTCGTGACTTGCGAATCCTTGGTGCCACCTGTATTCCACTCGCGCTCCACTATGGCCCACACTGCTCCAGCTGTCGGGATATCGCCTTCTCGCAACCCCGCGATACCCACATCCAAATTCTTGAACCTTTTCTTGCGAGCTCCTGAGACATGATCCCTTACTCAGATCCAACGGTCCTCCCATGCTCCGGATCCAACAACTTTTCTTCTCTCACCACCTCGCAACCTCGTGACTTGGAGTACCCAAATGTTGAACTCTAGACCTGCGAGCTCCCGAGCTTGCGAGATCCGTCGATCTCTCGCCATCTATCCTCCTCAGATGGACGACTGCGGTCTTCTCACTCCTTCGTCGCCTCGCGACTTTACACACCCAATACTTAGGCCTTTACTCTGTGAACTCTTGAGTTCGCGAGATCTCTGATCTCTTCCACCTGTCCTACGCCAATGGATGGCTCACAGCCTCTCGCTACTTCTCTACTCACAGGACCATAGGGATTCTTTTTCTATCCTCCAACGACCGAGTCTGCAAGGTGAGAGAATATCCCTACATGCGTCCTCCACAATGAATGGCCCTGATCTTGTAGAGATATTGCATCTCAGGATCTCTCTACTCTTGATGCACAACTTCTGGGGCTTCAACTCACGAGTCTCCGATACACGAGACCATGTGTAGATCTGATGGCTTCCATGACTCTGAATCGACGGCTCCGCCTCTCCTGAGCTTCGAATCTCCTCATAATCTTCTCGCCGTAATCTCCTTGCACCTTTGCAAGATCTGATGGTCCCCGGAACTTCGCGAAATCTCTTCAAAAGATTTCAACCACCCGTTCTCCCTTGATTATTCCATGAAATAGAAAAGAGTATCTCTCCATGAGATTCTTTTGTTGCTTCGCCAACCTATGACGTTTCTTCCTGACTTCAAATCACACTGGTTTACACTGAATCTTCAGTGACTCAGAGGTCTATCCCTCCCGAGATTTGTCGATTTACTTCAACCTCAATGAGATTCCTTACATGCACTCCTTGCGGTAAGCCTATGAACACTTCAACTGTTCGAGCTTCTTTTGACTCTGTGTATACCCTACCAGCAGTCCTTCAACACTTCTGCTCAGTTTCATGACTGAGGCTTTCTCCCTTAGCCTGCACACTCCTTGCACGTCTTGTATAACCCACTTTCACTTCTGAGTGAATTGAGAACAAAAGTTTAATTCATGAGCCTTCTGTCAATGCACTCCCTTGTGGACGACTTCAACTACACTCCTTGCAGGAATCCTTGCTCAAAGAGAAACAATTGTAACTCACCTCACTCACTCTCAGATTTCAATATTAACACATGAATTCATACACACAACATAATAACAAATGCATAACAGGAAGTAATATTCATAAGCAGAGCATTCAACACACATACACAGAGAATAGTGCAACAACCATGAAACTGAATCAACCTCTTCTATTAATTCAAGATTTGTACATGGGTGTTCTTCTACAACTCTTCTACTATTTGCCTATGCTCTAGACTCTTCTTTTTCTTCCTGAACTAAACTTACAATGCTACAAATGAGGGTGTCTATATTCGGTTCTCCCTCTTCCTTCGAGAACTATCTAATCTAAGAATTCAATTCCATCTACCTTAAACTACTACTATAAATGCCTCTGTCTATCTCAGACAAGAGCGTATGGCTCGAGGTCTGAGTACATTTCTTCCAAGGTGCTTAAATTAAATGATCTCATTTAAGTTAGGCGCGTCAAATTCAAGAGAGAATTTTAAAATTCAAAAACTTGTGTTGGACGTCTTCCAGCTGGCTTCCTTCTTCCACATCGGTTTTGCCTGTCATGAGGGATGCTCCTGCATCATGTAGGAATAGTTGGATCTCCATATTTCACCATACATGAGCTTTAATGGATCATCCCACTTGTTAGTTTATTTGCTCCAGGAGATAGATCTTAAGTTCATCTTTTCATTTCATGAGCCTCTAATGAATAGATTTGTCACCTAAGAAGGAACCTTTCGATTCACTTTTTTCTTTAGAAGTTTTGTTATCAGTTTTCTCTTCTAAGTTTGGAGTGGTATTTTTGAAGTGTGCTTATATGTAACACCCATCTAAGATGTTATGAAATTAAT
>ML800543.1:106525-130296 GCA_009831015.1 Picea engelmannii
GAAAGTCATCACATGATTATTTGTATCTTCTCCAGGTTTTTCATCGAATTTCACAAAATCAGATGAAATTTTAGCAGGAATGCGGGGCAAAAAATGGGAATGGCATATGGGGTCATTAATAAAACTTGAAAGATCTGGAAAATATAAAGTTTCCTAGAATGAGAGTTTTTTTTTGACATGTGGAGGTTAATGATATGGTCCTCCTCCATGAGGAGGTTTTTCTGGAGGTCCTCATCCATAAGGTGTTCCTCCACGAGGTCCTCCTCCATAGAGTGGTCCTCCAGGAGGTACTCCTCCATAGGGTGGTGGTCCTCCAGGAGGTCCTCTTCCATAGGGTGGTCCTCCAAGAGGTCCTCCACTATAGGGTAGTACCCCAAGGGGTCCTCCTCCATAGGGTGGTCCTTTAGGAGATCTTCTACCATAGGGTGGTCTTTCAGGGGGTCCAACTCCATGGGGTGGTCCTCTGGGGTGTCTGCCACCATAGCGTGGTCCGCTAGGAGGTCTTCCACCATAGGGTGGTATTCCTCTTGGTTGAGTGGAAATTTTAGGATTGGAAGGTTCTTGATGTTGGTTCCATATAGTCTTTTTTGTTCCTGCGTAAGGGTGGCCAAATAGTAGGATGGTGGTAGAAGGAATAATTTGGGCCCATGTTGGTTGTTGTCTGGTAGCTGGGGATTTCCCCCTATTGATTTTTTCCCCAAGAGTGAGTATGTCCATGTGGTTGGGGGTTTACCCCTAGTGGTTGGTTTTCCCTAGTAAAATAAAGGTTGTCTCCCAATAGGAGGGTACGCCCCCATTGAAAATGATCTGGAAGTCGAGGGTTACCCCCTAGTTGGATGTTGACCAGATATTTTAACTGAGTACAATGATTTTCCCCCAGTGAAAGGTTGTCTCATAGATGTTTGTTTTTTGAAACCAATTAGTTGACTTCCATAAGGAGGTAATCCTCCCATCTAAGGTTTTTTTCCAAAAATTTTTGGATCACCTCCTTATAACAGTGGGGTAAATAAAGGTTTACCCCAAGTGGGGGGTGTGGAAGGTTGGGTTATTGAAGGTGGCGGTAAAATGGTTGGGACAACTTGTGATACAGATGTCAATTTTGAGTGGAAATAAGTTTGAAACATATGGGATATTCCAGATATGGGAATATGATGGGAGTGTGAAGAGGCATGTGACGTATCTCATTGTAAGAGTTTAAAATATGAGTTAATAGTTTCATCTAGTTGATGTAAAATGTTGTGGCCAAAGGGTTGTTCAGGAGTATGGATATGATCATATGGACCATAAACCCATGGTGGCATAATGAATCCTTCTTACTGGTGGCATTGTTGTTATTCCATGTTCATGACTTCTTCATAAGGTACACATGGTAAACGAGGGTAATCAATATCAAGTTCATGTTCTCAATAGGAGTTTACCCATATGAGGATGGGAACAAAATGGACTTTCAAGGGTGGATTGACAGAAGGGACAAAGCCTTCTTGAAAATCAATTCCTTTTGTCTGTTTGATCAAAGAGGTAACGATGCTTTCATATTCATAAAGGTTTTCCTCATGGAGTTCCTCTTGAGGATGGTCTTCGGGTGAGTTAGGAGGCAAGGGTTCATAATGTAGAGGATGAAAACATTGAATCCTTTTAGACCTATGTAGGTCTTGGTTGGCCAGGATTGAATTATGACAATGAAATTCTTGAGGCCAACTAAAGAAAATAAATAGCACGTGCTAAGAAATCTAGGAATCCAACAAACAAACCAAAGATTCTCATAATGAGCTCACTAGTTGGTGATGAAATCCAACATTGCGAGAACATGTGAGAAGGGGTGGGTGTAAGTGGGTGGATTATTTATGTTGGTGGCCTACTTAATATACTTACACCTTGATGAAATCTCCCCAATAGTCTATCCACGGGTTTCCCTCCAAGGAGTTTGAGTGAGTTTGACCAATGTCTAATCCAGGTACAAGGAAGACTCCCCTTCGTCATCATCTTATGTAAAATACATAAATATTATATAAAAATAAGGTTACTAACTCACATTCATCCTTTGGGCATGTATAGTTGAAAATCGGTCACGATAGTATGGGTAGGATATCAAGTACAAAATTCCCCAAGAGGACTAAGAATAAGAGGACCGAAAAAATATTTAGAGGACCCTGAACATATTCGGGATTCACGAAGTTCCAGGGCCAAATGGAAACAGATGATTCTCAAGAACAATCCCCAATATACTATTGTTCGACTACGTTTGGTTAATCCTCAGAGGGGTAATCTTTGTTTCCCAGCCGCGCAGGACCTTGTGTGTATCCCCTGTGTGAGAGGGGTTCCCGACTATACCTATGTCAAATTTGGATTTAAGCGCTCTTTAGGGTTCTATGGTTTGTTTTTGTGGTCTTGGACAATTTACTCACTTGTCTTAGTCCAAAGACCCTAAACCTAGACTATTGTTGGTGTTCTTAGAAAATAAAATTCTAGTCAATTTTATTAACGTTTGTTCATTTTTAAAGTTGTTTTTTACTCAAAGGGTTGCACGGAAGTGAAACACATGATGTGAAAGGACTTGACTCCAAATAGGTGCAAGGAATGAAATTTCAACAATTTTCTTTTCAATGAATCTTATTTATGGGAGGGAGAAGAGTGCTTTTATTTTTTCTTCTTATGTAAGAGAACACCCCAATGCATACTGATTCATTTTGATTCTTGCAAATGAGAGAAAAGGACAATTTTCGAACCAACTTATTAGATGATTTTCGAAATTCCTAATCAAACACAAAGTGTTTCAACCATATTATAAAGTAATCCAAATATAATATAATATATATATATATATTCAAACTATATGAAATTGAAACAAAAATTCTAATTCAACTTTCACTTTCAATCAACAATGTTATGCAATGAATGCAAAAGTTGGAATAAAAAACCAAACATGAAAACTTAAATCACACAAAAATTTTCAAGTCTAGATAATACTCTGAAGGGTTCTCCAAATGATTCAGGAAACAACAAGCATTCAAATTAATAAAAAAGAGACTTGCACAATAAAATGATAAATTTTGTGAAATAATCTTCTCAAACAATTGTGAATATCCCTCTACTTAATTGAAGGGATTAGACTAGATGATTCTAGTTGTACCCATCAATCACATGAGATGGAAGAAAGGAGAAGATAAATTTCATAAGTTTCAAAGGAATTTGAAGTAAAATGAGTGAGACAGGCCTAAGACAGGTCTGGATTGTCAAAGGATACTAATATAAATTGATCTGGATAAGATTTTTGCAAGACAACTCTCCAAAAAATGGTTTCAAAGGTATGTTTTCTCCCTAGAAAGGGAGACATAGTGACCTGGTCACTCCCTAATGAGAGGGACAGGGCGACCGAAAGGTTTGGTCGTTCCTGGTTAGGCTAGGAGTAGGGATGGTCACTCCCCCAAGGAAGGCAAAGTGCAGCCAGGGGATCTTGAGTGGCTCCATGTACAATAAGAAGGTGTGACCGAAAAAAAGAAAAGGAAAAAAGGGTAGATATGGATGAGATCTATCAAATCCAAGGTAGAGGTTTCTCCAAATAGACTTGGGAAAGAGTTCCATAAATATTGGTAATATGATCAGGACACTTAAGTGGATGAAGATATTAAAAAGAGAGTACATAAAGAAGGAAGAAAAGTACATAAAGGGAATTCCCTAGTATGGTCACCAATCTATTTTATGATTTTGAGCTCTGTAGGAACTAAGCTCCCTTAGGTTCTTTTTATACCTAAGATAGAGATATAGATGTAATCTATGGGAGTTTGAAGATATGATATGTATGCAAAAGATAAATAGGAGTCTTTGTGATGAAGAGACATACTTGATTTTTGAAGGTTGTCCTTGCACGCTCCTAGTTGATTTCTTGTGCGAAGATTATTCCCACTCCAAGAGACAATGATCTGCACACAATTCCAAGATAAAATTAGATGCACATAAATCAATGAAAAGTATACTAATAGATTATAACACATAATTCTATTAAGTTTATCAAAATGAATACATGCAAACAAGTACACAATAGAATAGAGGGAAACATCCAGTACATCTTCTATTAATTGTTGAAACAACATTACAACTTACAAATGGAGAATTTGATGCAACAATCTCTTTCCAATTTCCTTTCCCAAATATGGTATCCAAAGTAGCAACATAGCTTTACTAGTTATTTCCTCCCCTTTCCAATGGGAAATGGCTTGTTTCTTATAGGTATTTAGGGATAAGGCCATATGGTTAGTAGGATAAGATCATCAATCTCATGATGGAATCTTTCTTGAGACTAAACCCTAAGAAATCAGTTGAAGGTCTCATCCATCACAACCAAGTCCGAATATGGGAGTTTCTAGGATCGGTCACTCTCTAAACCAATAGATAGAGCGATCGGTCGCGTCTTGGCAGGCCAGAAAGGGCGACCAACCCTCTTGGTCGAACCATCAATGAAGGGAAGGAGCATCCAAGGGGAAATTGGGTTGGAAACTCAGGGGAAAGGTGATGAAAATTGTTAATTTGGATAGGTGACCTCTTAAGATATCACGACTCAATAATTAGGGGGTTAATAACTCTATAACAACTAGGTCTATCAATACAAGAAACAAATTCATCAATATTTTCATCTCTCCCACAAAATCTCCTAGTTGCATATACTTGGGGATATAATACAACTTTGTAATATCCTAAGAAGGTGTTACCCAAGTAACCAATTTATTTTTATTTTCTAATTCTAAGACACAATTAAGTAATATATTTCTAATGAATAAAGTATTTAAACACGAGAATTAACAAATAAGGAAAAAATTATATGTTYCAATACATTCAACAATTTCACACTTAATCACCATAAACTAGAAACAACCATAGATAGCATAGATTAAACACRCCATAATGTACTTTTAGTCCTCGTCTTACTGAAGTCCAAGTGTTGAACTAGTCAATCCTCCAGTGCTCCATGATTTGATTGTTACATGAGAGGGGATAAATCACATCCATAAGTCAATTTTCCGCCAARCTAATGCAACTACCTTCACAAGTATTCCCCCCCAAGTAGGGGTCAATCTCATTGAGGTGTGGAAATTAGGGTGCYCGTAATTAYTTATAGATATATCATACAATACCCATAGGATTTTCATAGATCAAACTCCTAGTTGATTAACCTCAATGTGGTGGAGAGGCTCCTATACTATAGMACCCCCAGAACCCCTCATGGTAYGGTGTGAAAGGGTATTACTACCACCTTGACCACTAGTGAACACAATAACACTTGGTAATGGTGCCTGTTGTAGAAGGACATTTTGGGTAAGTTTTGGGAATTGTGCAGAAGAAAACTAYGCAACAAGTCATCAAAGGAGTAACACGTGTAGGAGATAGTTAATGCATATTTAGGAGCTAGTGCATGGAAGGTGGAAGTTATTTAGTAGTATTTATACCATTTGGTCCATTTTGTAATGGGATAATCCCTAATATCAATGTATAAATATGTATGGGTTGTGGGTAGAAATTAGTTGATTAAGAACTAAGTTGTTGGTGAAATAATAGAGTGGAAGTATGAGCGAGTGGTATGAGTAGAGTTTGGGAGTATCATTGGCGAATGAGTTAAGTGTGCACTGTATGCACGAATGGCTAGTGAATTTTGGGTAGAATTGATGCATCTCATATGAGCGCAGTGTGGACCTATTGTAAGGATACAACATGAATGAATAATATAAGAAGCCGGCCATTGTGGATGTAGGCTAGTTTGGGGTGAACCATGTTAAATATCTATCTCATGATGTATGTTGTGATGTCTTTATTTTAGGTTATGTTTATGGTGCATATGTAGAGCATGTATGGTTAATATGAATATTCTATATGATGGTTCTACACATGTGTTAAGATGAACTTTTCATTCGTTGTTATGTTGTTATGATTTCATGCATGTGGTACATTTCATGTTGAATGAATGTTAAGTAAGAATGAATGTTAGAACGGTCTCCATTCCCTTCATAACTGTGAAAGCCAAGTTCCTGTAGTCCCCATAGGTACCTCAGGTGAGACTTCACCTGCATGTAGGTGATGTCTAAAGGGCTGGTATCTTGGGATTGGTTAGTGAATTAATGTTGAACCCCGGGTTTTCCCATTGTGCGCCAACAAATGGTTATGTTGTCGAGACCAGGATCTATGATTGAGAGGGATGTGGAGGCATACTAAGGAGGATATTGGAAAATGATTGTACATGAAGGAGATCGAGTTTATTGTAGATTAGAATAAGAATCCATGGATCAATGCAGAGAAATGGCTACAAAGGTATGTGTTTATATATTTGCATGAAATTTTCTTCGCTAAATTTTCGAATATTTTAGCAAAGTGAATCCAGAGATTAATTGAATAGATCAAAATATTTCATACTCATGTTTCGATAAATTGGATTCCTAATTTAATTAGGCAAGTCAATTCTATAATCAATCAAGTATCATGCGTAGTAGATTACTAGCTCGAAAGTGTTCTGGGAGGTTACATTACTTAATTTTCCATAGATTGTACTCAATCATATAACACTACTGAAATGGAATTCTTTAAGGTACCATGTGGAAGATACCTGAAGTCACTATCTACTTGGATTAATATGTTGTTGTGAAACAAGGTCGTTATGAAAATGGAATTTGATTTCTAAGCACCTTTGTGCACATAGGTGTTATAACTCAAAATTCCACTACTATGCATCCTTGATGTTGTCTTATTCATTCATACATTTGCCAACCATTTTTGCTGAAGTTTCTCTCAAAAAACACTTTTTTGTATGGTGCATGTGCCTTTATACAAATTTATAGAGCATGCATATGCTAGTTGCATACCTAAAATCTCACGTACATACGCTATATGCATACCTGAAATCCTGCGTGTACTCTAAAATATTGAAAAAAAAACAAAAACCGCACTTTCCGACAGAGTTTACTTAATATTTTAGGTTCCACAACCATTTTACCTCCTATATCCCTTTTTAAAACTAAATAACCATCATTTTTCCATACAAAAAGGGCCCTAAAGGTGTCATTTGGATATATCAAACTAGAGACAAGAGAACTCTGCCAAATTTTCTCCCTTGTATTCCAATTTTTCTGCATTCCTCTCTGAGTTTCATCCTCAACAATCCCTTCTATCCATCCTCCTTATACCATCCATACTTTTCCCTTATATTGGATTGTTGGTGGTGAGCATTATATTGGGAATAGTTAACTTGGTGACAAAGTACAGGAACCTAGGTGAGGTTTATGGTGTGGTCCAACCAAAATTCAAGTTGTAACTTCCAATTTTGTTATTAATAAAAGAGAAAACTTATTGTCCCATATATTTATGTCTATGTGTTTGTGTTTATGAATGTTTTCATGAATAAATAACTCTTTATATAATATTTATAACTAGGCATATGTTGTTATAGTTTGTTATGTAACATTATTTTAGGCCAGCTTTGGGAGGAGGCCTACAATCTTGGAATAGATAACAATCAGAAGGGATCGACAATAGTCGTAAGGACTTAAGGTACATATATTTATTTTCTTGATCTTCCCTTAATTACTGTAAGGTTGTGTTTGGTTTAGGGTAGAATATAATATTTTATGTCTTTTAAGGTGTCAATGCTCTGCCTAGTCGCTAGACCCATAATAGAGGGATTTTCCCCATAGCAGAATTGGCGAATTCACTAGGGAGTCTCTCTAGGGTATTTTTAGGAGATCTTTGTTTGGCTTGAATTCCTGTTTGTTGAAATATTCTAAGTCTTTTTGGGTCTCTGTTTCCCTTACATGTTCTTACCATATTTCCTGAGTTGAGTTCCCTGTCTAAATGTTTTTCTTTTTTTGAAATTTTTTAGCAGTGCCCTGTTTTATACCCAACCCGCGTACATACACAGGATGACTATGCACAACATGTGTTTCTTTCAACTTGAATATTTTTTTCAAAAGTATTTTCTTTCCTTTTAGGAAGCCCTTGGATTCTCAGGTCTTCCAATGTTTCTAGGGTATCTATTGACTATGGTTTGGATAGGTTCAAGGTTCAGATTATCTATGAACTTGAAAAGAAATATTTTTGTTTCTTTGTCTCTTTCTGTTTGTTGTCAAGGTTAAAGGTGTACTTGTGAACTTCATATCATTCTATGGATTCTAGTGAATCCCTTCTTTCAGGATGTTGCTAAGAGTTTGATTCAGTCTTTGGTTTCTCATCCTTCTCTCTTGATTATTCTTTGAAAAAGAAAAAATATATTTGTTTGTTATTTTCATTTCTAAGCATAGAAAAACCAAAACAATTGTTGTAGTTTATTAACTGCATTTGCATTTTATTATGCATGTTTTCTTAGTGTTAGTATCTTAGGTTTTTTTTATAAAATAAAAGAGTTTTGAACCCAAAGTTCCTTTTAGGCCTATTCCCTAAAAGTTTTAGTATTTGCATTGCATTTTGAAATGAAAACACATTTTAGGAAAGATTACATTTTAGGATCTTGGT
This sequence comes from Picea engelmannii, assembly GCA_009831015.1. Classification (NCBI taxonomy): domain Eukaryota; kingdom Viridiplantae; phylum Streptophyta; class Pinopsida; order Pinales; family Pinaceae; genus Picea; species Picea engelmannii. The sequence continues at coordinate 115,013 of ML800543.1, forward strand.
ATTTATTTTGAAAATTTTGCACCTTCAAAGTTAAAAAGCCACTTTTTCATTTGTAGAACATAGTTTGATTTCAACACAATGTTCTAAAATATTATTAACTCTTCTCTTTCATATTTCAAATAACACCACGAGTTTCACTTCCATACCCCTTGACTAATCAAGCCATTAAAACTACGATTATTGCTAAAATCAACTATACCTTTTTGTTTATAAGGTACACCAAATAGTTTAGGATTTAGGGCCTTGGATCAAGTGCGGAGAGGAAACTCTTCAAGGCCACTTAAATAAATTTAAGAGTCTATGATAGGGAGTGTAAAAATCCAGTTTCTTCAAATTTAGCTAGGAACCCCCTCCAACACAGGGGCTAAACATGAGGTCACATGAGGAAAGGTAGAGGAGATAACCCCTCCAAAGCTAGACATAACGTAGTGGGGATCATATATTGAGGGTCATTCTTGCGATCTTTTTTGTCCATATTTGACTATGGAGCTTCATAAACCTCAAATATTTTTGGGATCCTGAGTTGTCTTTCATACCATTTTCCTTCGGTACCCTTGAAAGGCTTCAGACTTTGCTATCGTGCTCATTACGATCAACCTGACTATCAAGTGTACCCACCTGGTAATTGACTACAAGATGGAAACCTAGTTTCCTTTTTGTAAGGATTTACACAGGTGACTATGGGGGTATACCATGGTACCTAGGGAAGATGTCAGATCATTCTTTGTAGAGTATACATGGAGGGTGTTTTCATGTTCGAGTTACACTTTCACCATTAATTTGATCTAGTGTTGATTGGCGTAATTGTTCTTCCTACCATTTTATTGATTGCTTGATTTCCCTTTATGGACTTTTTTTAGTGTGTACTTTGTGATTCTCGCTAGCTTGAATTTAGAGTGTTGGTTGATCATTTCACAAGGTGGAATATCAACAACTCTGTCATTCACATAGGCTTCAAGGCCTACCACTAGTAACTTTGGATCCACCTCTACCATCACTGAGGTGAAGGATAGATCAAGAGGGTTCTTTCGAAGAGAACTAGCCACAAGAAATTGTGCCCAATCCTGTTCCTAGAGAATATACACTTAAACCAAAGGATCCTACCATTGTTGACCTTGAATTTGAAGGCTTCAAGCCCAAAAACCCCTTGATCATTTATTTATCAATGCCAATCCTTGTTCAGGTAGTCCCTCTTGAGGTGACTACTCCTAATCATCGTCTTGTTAGGTGATTCTTGATGGAAGAAAATAATGCTACCTCTAGCACGATTCCTCATACTCCCATTCCATCGATGGTTGTAGGGGGTGTCATGCCCCCTCCCCCACCTTCACCTACAAGGACTACTTCTAGCTAGACACCTACAATTTTTGGCAATGGCATAGTCTCTACGATGACTGTGACCATTGTTCCTACTATATAGAATGAGTCTGGCACTCCTTTTTCATACGAGATGCTAGGTTTCGGTACAAGCATGAATTTAACTTACTCTACTCTACAGAATATTGGTCTGGGGGAAGGGAGTTATTATGCTCCCTTCCAAAGATCCTTCATGGGAACCCTTGCTCCATTTAATGAAATCCCTTATGGTGGGGGTCATATCCCTCCTCCGTCCCCCTCGCTTGGAAGTTATTTCCAACAACCATCTGGGCTTAATACCAATTCCATATTGTTTAGTGGAGGGATTCATGGGTATCTATCCTATATGACTCTGGTTGGGTCTATTCCTTTCTCTTTGTTTGGTTCTTTCAAAAATAATTCTTTCTAATTGTCCACATTTTATTCAGGGGGAAACCCCCATATTTAATCAACCCAAAACTATGCAAGGCTTTATTCCTTCATAGGGAGTGATGATAGAAGCCTTCTCCTCTTAAGGTCTTGGAAATCCTTGGTAGGGATCTTTACCTTCACAAGGGATGTCGATCAGGGGAAACCCCTCCCATGCTCAATGGAACCCTAGGAAAGCCTCAGTTCCTATGATAGGAGGATTGACTAGGGGAAACCCCAACCAAGGTATTTGGAATACCATGTAGGGATAAATACCTACCCAAGGTATGTCATCGAATTATGTGAATCTATGGATGATGCAAACTAGTGCGTAAAATCCTTATACTGGCCAAGGCCACCCTATTTTTTGCGAGAACCCTGTCCAACAAGGAAAATTTTCCTAGAAACCTGGTTCCAGTGAAAATATAGGCTCCTCGTTTCCTTTAAATCCACCACAACCTAGGTTACCTTTCCTATAAACTCTTCATTTTCTAAAATTTTCAAGGTTGTTCAACGATATGATCTGTTATGATCCACGTTGGCCTCCTGTGCCAACTAAGTTTCCCTCATACATACCTAAATTTGAAGGTAATCCTAGCAAATATCTAGGTGATCATGTCACAACATTTCACTTATGCTACTCCTCCAACTCGTTGAAGGATGACTATATCCAGTTTTGATTTTTTCAGTGCACTCTTGTAGGGGGTGCTGTGAAATGGTATATCGAGCTTGACAAATCAAAGTATTGTGACTTTAACAACCTAGAAATGGTTTTCTTAAACCATTTCTAGATACTAGTGAGATATGATACCGACACAAAGTTGTTGGCCAACTTTGAGAAAACAAATGTCGTCCATATCTACGATCATATTCAAAAATGACATTGTCACAAGAGCTTGATCAAAGTAAAGGTCCCTCCTACATTTTTTCTCGAGTGGTTCCAAAATTCCTTGGTCCCTTGTGTATCCAAAGATGTCGCAACTTATGAAGTGTTCTATGAAGAAGAGGCTATTATGAGAGCCCAACAACTGGAATTGTTTTATTCTCAATCCGGGATGTTGTATGAGATTCTCCCAAATGCACCATGATCAACTTTTGACAAAACCAAACTGAATTTTGGGCCTCATGTTGATGGTATAATAGGCTCAACACAAAGTAAGTTTACATGTTGGTTGACTAACCAATTGCAACAATTATCTCTCCAACAAACTATGGCCAACCAAACTTCTAGTTCGGTTGTTCCCATAACCCAAACATTGGAAGTACATATTGTGTAGTCAACGAATCCAAAATGCAACCAAAAACCTAAGGGAAAAACAAAGACAAAGGGAAAGAAGGGTAAAGGGGATAAGAAGGTTGCTAACAATGTTGGTGAGGGAAGAAATGAGAAGAATAAAGTCAAGTTTCTGTGTAATATTTGCATGGATGATCACTTCACTCACCAATGCCCTAGGCTTGAGGAAGCCCAAAATATTTTGGCACAACAACAACCTATTGTGTTAACTAACCCTTTCCCTTAAAGACAAAACATGGCACAGTATTTCTCATACACGAGCGTGCCTGCGGGAAATCAGGGAGTCCCCACGCTTAATGATAATAATGGAGCCACAAATGTATACATGATGAGATCATATGCTCATATTCATAGCTCATGATTATAGAATGTTAGAATATATTGAGAAGGGAAAATAAGATTCCAACCCATTGCCTCCTCTTCATATTGAGCAGACTATGGGAGAAACTATGACTCACATCCCTAAGGGTTTATTTAAGAAGGATTATCATAATCCGAATGCAAGTGCTACTCAAAACTACTTTGTCATAGAGGATACAACACAAAATCCTTGTGTGATGTCTTCTCTAGAAGTTCTCTAGAGTTTCCCCTCACAAAGAAAAGACTTTTTGTCTTCCTTGGGTGTTGTTGAGATAGCTAACTTGGGAACTATTGTCTTTTACTCTACCGATTATAAATGATGTTTTCCTCACCACATTTCTTTCCATATAGTAGAGATTTATACCACGAAATCGTTGTCACATAACAGTTTTCGCACAGTGGTAGACGAGGGTGCCTCAACTTGCATTATTTTGTTGGCATGTTGGAAGGCCATTGGCCAAACTGAGTTGTCTCTGTCTCCGACATTTTTAACTACATTTGTTGATCATTCTCTTAGACCACATGTAATAATACCCTCCTTCCCTGTGTAGTTGGATGGAAAAACTATGTGTGTCGAGGTTGAAGTAGTTGGCAAGCTTCTCAACTACAACCTTTTGTAAGGACGAAGTTGGACCTATGCAATGACAACAGTTGTATCCACCATTTTTCTAGTCTTATGTTTTCCTCATGAAGGCCAAATAATAATCATTGATCAATTATCCTTCTATCATCCTGACCCTTCATCAGGGGCATCCACAGTCTCAATGATTGACAACCCACAACAAGTTATAGTCAACTTAGGTGTTGGACTGTTTCCATCTCTGATGGGAACTTTCGATTTTATGCCACCTTAGAATGATATCAATTTTATTTCAGTTGTCCCTAATCATCCTAAAACTATGATGTTTCAATTATCTTATTTTCAAACGAGTTATTTTAATGATCTATGGAATTTACCTTCCCCATTGACTTCGATGGAAGGGATAGGGCATCCTGGAATGGCTATGCCCCTATCTATAGCTAAGATTTTGTACATCATTGTTCATCAAACCTAGGCCAACCCTAATCCAGCTCCTCCTGAAGAGATAGATCCTATTCTCGAGCCTATTTGGGCTCAAGAATCTCTTACTACTCACAATCCTTTGGAATTGGTAGTTCCCTCCAACAAGGTGATTTTAGAGGCATTGACTGGGTCGAATAGACCTGTGGATGATCCTTACCATAGATATTACTTTTTACCTGAGCTTAGAAGAGTGGAAGCAGGAGAGATCACCACAACCATGAATGGATATTCCACTTGTCCTATTAACCCTTTGGCCATTCACATAATCTATGCTGATGGAAACATGGGAAGTGTAGCTGAAACGATTCCAATTGACATCTATAAAACCCTTGGTGTCATTGAAAATGTCTTCATTGCAGCAGATTGTTACCCTAAGAAGACTCAGCTATACACTAAATTATTTAAAGTGTTTTGTGATGTTTTTGCATGGTCTTATGAGGAAAATCCAAGAATTGACCCTCGTGTTAGCACTAGAAGTCACCCTCAGATTGCATAGAAGGTAAAACCAGTACCCATCAGTTTATGCAGTAAATTTAAATGATTTTTAAGAGGCCAAATGGAGAAGACTCAATGAAAATAACATTTTAACTCAGAAATCTAGACTGGTATGCGCAAGCAATTGAGGTCTTGGATCAACTTCAGTTAGTAAGTTGGAGTAAAGGTAAGTAGGAGGAATATTTTTGGGAGAAAAGTGTAGAGGTGCGCCATGAACATCATGCCTTCCAACAGCCTAAGGAAGAAAAACTTAAACACAAGATCCTCTTGGATTCAAATTTCAAGGAAATTGAAAGAAATCATAACAACATTATAATCAAACATTCATCATAATACAGTCACAACAATCCATGTGAATCAGTAAATAAAGAACTCTCTCAGTATTAGAGGAAAATAATATGGAGTAATAAATCTAACTTAGATTAATCAAGAAGTCTCAAATCAAGACATAACCAAAGAACCAATGTTCTTCATCAAAATATTACAATAGAAGGGAGCCTAGATCAACCATTCCACCATAACAAAATATCATAACTAACTACTTATACTCATAACTGTTGCAACCACCAAGAGTGTTATTGGACCATTGCATTCAAATTTTTTAGTCGGTCCCTTCTCTGTCAGATTATGCAGGCCTTCTAATGTCATGCGTGAGCCCGACTCAATGTGGGATCTGTGAGAAAATACGTCCACTAGGGATCTTTTGACAGAAAATCTTCCCCCATGACCCTTGTTTCCATGTATTCCATTTATGGGGTGAGACGAGGTCTCAACCACCACCCCCATTTTCAATAACTACCTTCATCAGGATCAGGATGAGGCCTAACACCCATGAATGATCTAGGAGGTGACACTATTCTTTGAGTCAATCCCAACACCTCAAGGCGAAGAAGATATTCTTATGTGACCAAATATGGGCGCTTTTGGCCTTTGGCATAGCTCCTCTCCATCGCTCCATATTCAATGTGACCTAGTTCCATGCCCCTATGCAATTGCGTGATTGTGGGCGCTACCAAGGGTGGTTTGAAAGAAAAATATTTTTTTCCCTGCAATTCACCATGAATTGCCATGCGTCCCTTTATAAAAACCATGGTTCCAATTGTGACCCACCCCTGATATTTTAAAACGTGTGCACCTTCTCATCCCGCAATTTGGTGTGACCATTGATCTTGTGATCTAAGATTAGGCCCTCTAATCAATGGCTCATCTCTGGTACTTTTTATATTAACGAATCATATCTTCCCCTTCAAAAGAATGGCTGAGATTTGCTTCACGGATCGACCTTCGAGAATTTCAATTCACAAAATCCATTTCTCTCCAAGTAAAACCTCCGGAGATGAGAATCTGACGACATGTGGCTCCCTGAGATTGACACCTGAGATGCTTTTTGGTTCTCCGGACTCCAAGAAAATAAAATCTCAAACCTAGGATCCCAAAGGCCTTTACCCAGAGCTGGTGATATACAACGTGTGTCCTCATGAATCGAATGACCGAGGATTACTTCAGGCCTTTAACCAGAGCTCACATATTTTAGCCACATGTCCCTGTTGATGGGTGGTCTAGATGATGTCATATGATGTCACGTCTGCAGATGTGTCATGATAAGGAGGGTGACATGGCCATGAAAAAATGACCTGAAAAGAGTGCCACGCATCATGCCTGATGAGAGTGTGTCACATGATTTAACACTTCAGGACTTCGGTGCTTCGAGTCTTTGAGACTTCAATGCTTTTGAATGTGAAACATGAATATCTTCTCAAAGGAAAATTCCTAAAGTGAGAGATTGGTTGTCACGTGTCCCTGCTGATGGATGGTACACACTCACTTTGGGACTTTGGCCTTTGGCCCTTCAAAAGTTTTATACACTTCCTACTTCAAAACTCTCAAAAATTATTTTCCCAAACACTTGGATCGGACGCCACATGCTCCCTTCAATATCAATGACTCATCTTGCTTCAGGCTTCGGCTCTTTTCATGGTGCTATACTTCGTGCAATTTTGAAACTTTGAATACTTGGGGGGGAACTAATATGATCCTCACAGGGGATCTCCACCGTCATAAAACTGAGCCCGCCTGTTTGTATTTTAAGACTGAAATAAGCTTCTATGCATGTTGCGCTCAGATGCATCCTACGCAGACCACAAACTTGGATGAACTGTTTCCCTTGAAAACTATATGTGATAACATTTGGCTCCACAAGGGATCACATGCTCCCTACGAGCTTCCAAGAACAAGTAGTTACAGTCGCCTTCTGCATTGGGCTATGGAGTCATGCTCAAAAAACATCCTGCTGAGGATTAAAGGCTGAAAATCACACTATTCTAAAAATGAAAGAAAAATACATGGTCTCCAGGAGGAGCTTATTTATGTACATTCCTAGACTAATTGATTTTTACAAAGCACTAGGTGAAATCAAACTTCCACCATAGCCATTCAAGCAACTCCCTAGATGAAAACTTGTTTACTCTGTCATTGATCAAATAAAAACAATGCAACCGTGACAAAAAAATGATTACCCTTTTCTTCTCTCCTCCCAGTGTTGAAGTCAGGATAAAGATGAGTGGCTCCAAGACATGAAGGAAATGAAACTCCATGTACTCCCTTACAAGTTCATAGATAAAATGACAAAATCCACTGGGATGGTGACAAAAAACATGCTCTATCTTACAACTTCTCACACATGGATAAATGTCTCTAGAAAGCACAGGTGAGTGAATTCCTGATGTAGGATGACTGATCCCAGGTGATGGTTGCTCATTTGTAGGCTCTAAGTAGGATATGAACTACACATTTGGTTCTTCCTCTTCTTCTTCATGATTCTCCCAAGGATCAGAATCATAATCATCATAAATAGGAACCATGGGAAAGAATTGCTCTTTGTCTTCTATAGGCACAGAATGGTGGATTTCCACACAATGTTTTTCCTCAATTTATAAAGAAAAGGGCTCCATGGTATGTTCTTGGAAATCCTCAAAATCTAAAACATATGATTCCATGTATATAGCCATAGGATCATGAATCGTGTGACAAAATCTTGGCTTCTTAAGAAGACCAGGTTGCTCCTCTGTAAATGCCTCTCTACTTGCAAATAAAAAACCTCCCTTCTCCTTCGAAAACAACTCTCAATCATCAACAATTGCAGTCTATTTTCCTTGTTGTTGTTCCAGCTCTGATTCATAATCACTATCTTCTTTCTCAGAATCTCAAACATGTTGACAATCTTCTTCCTTAGACACATGCAATTTTCCAATATATGATTTCATATGAACCCCCTTGCTATCCCTGATGTTCTCTTTGACTTCTTCATCATCTTCAAATAGGTGTCTTAACGATGAATATTTCCTATCTCTCAGGAGAAGGACTAGCTCTGGATGTTGAGACATGACATAGTACACCATGGTAGCAGTCTCTATAGGTCTGATATTCATAGGAATACTATGATAAACATTGTAAAACCTCATATTGAAGACAACCAAGGCTTCCTCTTCCCCTCTCCTCAAGTCATTAAAATCAAACCAGTACTGATCAAGGGACTTGTTCTCACCCCAACACTTTAAAAAAGCTTTGCATAGCTCGATCCAATAACCAATAGAACTAGGTCCCAAACATTTAAACCACACAACAAAATCTCCAGACAAATAATGTGAGAACAACCTCATGGTAACATCCTCATAAACAATCTCAAACTGATCAACAAATTTCTCAAAGGCCTCCAAGTGCCTCTTAGTTGTAACATGATCCTCCCCAAAAAACTGAGGAAGATACTCAAAGGAATAAAGAGGATAAGGATTAGGGTCAAGTGACAACCTTAAAGTTTTAAACATATTGTCTATAATCTTAGCTTGAAAACTGGTGGGATGAATATGAGGTTTAACAAGAATATGGACATAATCAATAGTAATAATAGAAGGCAATGAGATCTAAGAAGGATTTGAATCATTTTTAATCCCCTCAAGGATACAAGGGCAATTTATTTCACAAGGAAATCTAATAAAAATATCACTTTTATGAATAGGCTAAGGAGAAGACACAAGATAAACATCTACAACACAAGAAGAGGGCATGTCTTCTTCTTCCAAGGATGGATAAATAAAGGAAGGCTTATTATCAGATGAATAGACAAAGTAGAGGATAATCCTTTTTATATGTAAAGGGAAAGAGAAAAATGAGTTGATAAATAAAAATAGGATTTCATGAAGAAAGCTCATAAAATGATACTTGGTCTTCCCCTTCGGTATGGTCATCTTTCTGTCAACAGGGTCCTCCCCAGTGGAGTCTTTGATTGTGGATTCGCCAGGTGCAAACTGCAATCTTTAATGGTTCTGATATCTGATGCACCTTCATAATCAAAAGCTCTTTGTCGTTCTATCCTAGGGAAATGTCTTCAATTCTTTCCCTGATAATGACACCAAGAAATGTTAGCACTAGAAGTCACCCTTAGATTGCATAGAAGCTAAGCCCAATACCCATCATTTTATACAACAAATTTAAATGAGTTTTAAGAGGCCAAATGGAGAAGACTCAATGAAAATAACATTCTAACTCATAAATCTGGACTGGTATGTGCAAGCAATTGATGTCTTGGATCAACTTTAGTCAGTAAGTTGGAGTAAAGGTGAGTAGGAGGAATACTTTGGTGAGAAAAGTGTAGAGGTATTTCATGAACATCAGGCCTTCCAACAGCCTAAGGAAGAAAAACTTAAACACAATATCCTCTTGGATTCAAATTTCAAGGAAACTAAAAGAAATCATAACAACATTATAATCAAACATTCATCATAATACAATCACAACAATCCATGTGCATCAGTCAATCATGAAATATCTCAGTATCAGAGGAAAATAATATGGAGTAAGAAAGATGACTTAGATTAATCAAGAAGTCTCAAATAAAGACATAACCAAAGAACCAATTTTCTTCATCAAAATATTACAATAGCAGGGAGCCTAGCTCAACCATTCCACCATAACAAAATATCAGAACTAACTACTTATACTCAGAACTGTTGCAACCACCAGGAGTGTGATCGGACCATTGCATTCAAAGTTTTCAATCAACACCTACTCTATCATCCTATGCAGGCCTTGTTACATCATACACAAGCTCATCTCAATGTGGGCTCTGTGAGAAAATTCGTCCAGCAGGGAGATTTGGACTGACAATCGGCCCCCACAACCCTTATCTCCATGAATTGCATTTATGGGGTGAGACGAGGTCTCAACCATGACCCCCATTTTCAATAAATACCTTCATCAGGATCAGGATGAGGCCTGACACACATGAATGTTCCAGGCAGTGCTCGTGACTTCTTAGAGTCAATCCCGATGCCTCGAGGCCAAGCAGATCTTCTTTTGTGACCAAATACAGGTGCTTTCGGCCTTTGGCGCAGCTCCTCTCCATCGATCCATATTTAATGTGACATAGGGCCATGAACCTATGTAATTGTGCAATTGCAGGCACTACCAAGGGTGGTCTAAAAGAAAAATTATTTTTTCCCTGCAATTCACCATGAACTGCCATGCATCCCTTTCTAAAAACTATGGTTCCGATTGCAGCCTGCCCATGAGATTTTAAAACGTGCGCACCTTTCGACCCCAAAATTTGGCATGACCATTGATTTTGCAATCTAATATTAGGCCCTGTGATCAACAAATCATCTCTGGTGATTTTTAAATTGACGGATTAGATCTTCCCCTTCAAAACAACGACCAAGATTTTCTTCGCGGATCGGTCTTTGGGAATTTCAATTCTCAAACTCCATTTCCCTCCAAGTAAAACCTCTGGAGTTGAGAATTTGATGACACATGGCTCCCTGAGATCGACGGTTGAGACGCTTTTCGGGTCTCTAGACTTCGGGAAAATAAAATCTCAAACCTGGGCTCCCAAATACCATTACTTGTATATGGCGATATACCGATGCGTTTCCTCATGAATCGAACGACTGAGGATTACTTCGGGCCTTTATCCAGAGCTCACAGATTTCAGCCACATGTCCCCACTAATGGGTGGTCTAGATGATGTGATATGATGTTACATCTTTTGATGTGTCATAATAAATAAGGTGACATGGCCATGACAGGATGACCTAGAAAGAGTGCCATGTGTCATGCTTGATGAGAGTGTGTCATGTGCTTCGACACTTCGGGTCTTCTGGACTTTGGCACTTTTGAATGTGAAACATGAAGAACTTCTCAGAGGAAAATTCTCAAAGTGAGAGATTGGTTTCTGCGTGTCCCTACTGACGGATGGTCCAGACTCACTTCGGGACTTCAGGATTTGGGCTTCGACCCTTTGGAATTTTTACACACTTCCTACCTCAAAACTCCCGAAGCTTATTTTCCTGAACACTTGGATCGGATGCTACATGCTCCTTTCAAGATCAATGACTCATCTTGCTTTGGGATTTGACTCTTTTCATGGTGATATACATCGTGCAATTCTAAAACTCTGAATACCCAGGGGGGCACTAATCTGATTCTCACAGGGGATCTCTACCATCGCAAAATTGAGCCCCTCTGTTTGTATTTTAAGCCCAAAATGAGTTTCTCTGCATGCTATGCTCAGACGCTTCCTATGAAGACCATGAACTTGGATGACCTGCTTCCCTTGAAAACTATATGTGATAACACCTCGTATAGTTGAATGTGAGATTAGGACTTATCCTGATGAATTGGTTGAATTCGAAGTTCATGATTTTAATGATCCCTACCTTAAGAAGTATTATGCTTAGGTTGGTCACTTGAGTGTGACTTCTTGTAAATAATGTATATTTTTATTTATATATTTTAGTATCTTTTTGTTTTATGGATGTGTAGTTCATTTTATTTTTGCACTCTGGTAGATTTCAATTGAATCTAAGGTTTATGTTAGGTTCATGGATGGTGCTATCTGACACACTTGGAGGATTTCTTCCATAGCTTGGGTGATCTTCATTCCCACTAGTCAGTTGGTATCTTTTGGAGGTGTTTGTCTAGGTGAAGCAACCAATAATGTTTTTGATCACAGTGTTGTAATACAATTACTACGTTATGCATTGTCACATGGTATTTCTCTCCTCTGGATTAATCTATATGCTCAACTGGTAATGTCACAGTTAAATTGAGTGTACCACATCCATGATCCCACCATTCATCGTTGATTCCTTAGGGTACGTCTCTTAGAACATTATTTTGATTATATCACATATATTCATGTTCCTAGGAGATATAATCAATTAACTAATGCATTGGATAATCTTGTATTAGATTGGCATATTTCACACACACAAATATAAAAGCACACACATACACACACATGTAAATATATTTGTACAAAAGATGTTTACTCCATAGTGAAAAAAGATGTATATATATATATAATATGTCCAAATTAATATCATGGTACAAAATGTGGGCCATAGGTCTCAAACATGTTAATAATACATTGTTGGGCTTAAGCCCTCAATACATATGGGAGATACAAAAGGGTTCCCTTGGCATGCATAATTTCCAACACTACTCTAAGATCTAGGCCTATTAGCCCTAGTATAATATACTACGGTGTTTTCTAGACACCAGAATAGTTGCACCCATGCCCTGGGTACACCCACTATGTAAGTCTGCATGGATGGAGGTAGGTCCTCGAGCTCTTCCATGGGAACACTACGAGTGAGGGATTCCATGTTCCTCTCTACCCACCTCACAACTCTCTTATCCTTTGTTGATGGCCATGTCTCTGCTACGGATCCTCCTAACTGGATTTTCTCTCGCAAATGACGTCAAGTCTGAGGAAAGTCCACAGGACGCATTGTACCCACATCTGTACATAACAGGTTTTAAGTTAGTATTGTGACATTACCAAAAGCATATTTTCTTTTCTTTTATAAAATTGAAAAAGTTAAAAGTTAATTTTTTTTTAAATATGAGTAAGTACTTATATCACCGCGTGTTGCACCAGGGGGCATAGGCACCCGTGGGTCCCTCAAGAAACTAATACCCGCATATGGGTAGTCCTTGATGGCAGGAATCTGGCATTTCCACCACTCGAAGAACTTGTCTTCATGGGCCTCACGTACTCTTCATCCTCTTTGGCACGACATCAAAGCATCCCATTTGCACAGTGTTGGAAAGGAGGCTATGTGCCCCCGCAGACCCTCCCTCTGACTCATCCTTGGCACTCTTTCAAAGAAGAATGTGAAAAACATTGTATTGAATCCAAAGTTTCTCCTATGTCTCAACTTGCACTGTATCAGCTGAATTTTCATGTAATTGAGCATAGTGGTGCTCCAATCGAATATAACTAGCTGCATACATTGCACAATGCAATGCATCTGGGCTCACAAATCTTGGTGTAGAGTAGTGGACCTTGTCATCCTCCCAATAATATATAGTACCACCCTCAAACTCAAATTTTTCGATATTTTGTATCGACACTTAAGACCCCACCTTCTTTGTGTCGGCCTTGCAATACATATCAATGTAGTGGGCTATGTGATATGGCCTATGAGGGAATGTATCCAATTTTATCGGTTCACCCCTCCTAGAGAGATCGGTTGAGAAGTAGAGGTCTTCATTGGTGGGTGTTAGTGATTGACCCTCTATCATGAAAGCCTCTACATTTGGATTCTAGTACTCTACGAGATGGATTAGAATTCGTCATCGAGCTCTCATAAGAGGACATCGGAAAAATTTCCATAACCCACATTGTTTCAATGTTTCCATTATCATCAGGTTGTCATATACTATTTGGTCAACCTTTTCATGCTCTCTTTCCCTCCAGCATACATACATCCTGAGTCATGTCAACATTTTGGGAGCTAGTGCTTCTCTTTTTCAAAATATTTAAGCATGTACAGACCCTTTATTGGTATCAGTCGTGTATATATGCTTGTTGAGAGTATCTCAGCCTGTGTACATATGTGTGTTTACTGTGAAAATCACGTGTACGCATAGTTGAGCTAATTTTTTGAGTGCACGACCCCCAAATCCATCTAAAACTTGAAATGAAGGGATGAAATTGCAAGTGAAGGGAAAAATTACTTACTTGGACAAAGAATGAGTTGATTCCATCCATCAATTCTCTCCAAATGTCCATTTGAAGAAAGAGGGCTTTGGTTATTTTTGGAAATTTTCAAAGTGCAATGGTAAAAATGCCCCTTTTTACTTCTATTTATAGATTTTTGACCCAGTTTTGACCTGGTTTGACCTTGATTTCTTCTCTTTTTGTTCCTCGATGGATGTTATGATTCTTCTTGGTGATCTTTTGGTCCTTTAAACTTCTTGTTCCTTTGTATTTGGTATTGTTTGATGAATGTGTAATACTTTCTCAATCTTGTGATGAAGTTGCGATTTCTCCATTTTCATTTAGGATAGGTTCTCACTGCCTTGAATTTTGCATTCTATTGATGATTTCCACTTTTCCATAGGATCAACCCCATTGAAGTGTGACATAGAACCTTCTATGTTTATTTAGAAGTGTCATAATTAGGTGGTATAGCCTTTCCCTCCATGGATGCCCTAGGTAGATCCTTGTCTTGCACTTTTGCATCTATGCTGTGAATTTCTTATAGGCTTAGGAGTCATTTTAGTCCTACCGTGGCTTTCTGTTGAAGACTCACTCTTATTTCTCATCATTTTCTAGCCTATACCCAAGGGACTCCCTAAGAGCATGGTTTTTTTCTTTCAATATCACTTAAAATTTGAAAGCGACATCTAACAAGAAATTATTTATCCTTTTCAGCGTCATTCAGATTACTTAAGAAAAGGAACCCCCATTGGAGTATTCTTTAAGGCCTTTTCAGACTCTCTAAAATTGAAAATATTTTCAAGCGATCTTGTTTCCCTTCACGCTCGTCAAAGTGAAATTTGAAGACACATCTGTCCAACGATAGTTTATCCCTTTTTTAGTTCAGATGGCTAATTTTACAAAAAAGGCATGCCCTAGGAGCTACGGTTTGCTAGGAGAGTATTCTTATGTGTAAGTTGAACCCTTTTTCGGGCTTGAGGGACTAAATTTGTGAATAAGGGTGATTCTCCTTGGTTTTGGTTTATCTCTTTTTGGGCCTTGGAGATTACTTACTAAAAGGAAACCCTTTGGAGTCTTATTTAAGCCCTTTTTAGACTCCCCAAACAAGAAAATATCGTTGAGTGACCTTGTTCATTTCACACTCATTAATTGGTTAAGAAGGAATATCTATTTGGCATAAGTTTAACCCTTTTTCAAGCCAATAGATTACCCAAGAAAAAGGTATACCTCAAGAGACATGTATCGCTGAGAGAGTTCTCCTAAGTTATGTTTTATAATTTTTTGGGTGCGGGGGACTAAATTAC
>ML800543.1:140003-176216 GCA_009831015.1 Picea engelmannii
AACAACCAATCTTCCAACAGTTTCCCCTCGAAGAGGAAAGTGAATAGGAGAGGATCCCTTCTATAATAGGATACATTGTATGGTGTTTCCCTACCTCAAGTGTTTGGTAATAATAAAATGTGGTTTCTTCTATATTTCTCTATGGATCTATTGTGTATTCAATATTTGTGGTGATTATATTTGCAGATCTATTTTGGTTCTTAACAAAAACTATATAGGGGAAAGGGTACTTCCTCACACTAGTCAGAGTGCACAGTATGTGTACCATAGTACTTGTATTATAGTGTATTATAGAAGAAAACAAGAAGAGAATTAAAATAATTTGAAGGGTGAAGTGATGCATAAGGACAAATGACTAAGGAGATGAAACTAGAAAGGTCGTAGATATGGGGAAAGAGGAAGGAATTGTGCGCATGAAGGAATATTGAAGTGTGACAAATATATGTGGTGCAGAGGTCATGAAAAGAATTAAAGAGCATAAATGGTGGGAAAAACATTAAAGATCAATCATAACGACGAATTTGTGGAGACACGTATCCATAAATGGAAACTAACAAAGAGATTGTGACAGAATGGAAAGATCTCGACCATGATCTGTAGAATAAGTTGAATTTATTGTAGAGTATGGAAATAATTGAATTTGAAGTACAAGATGGATTAGACTACAAGTTTGGACGCGAAGAATAGAAATAGTTGACGACAAGTGATAAAAGCAGTTGAAGGGTCGACAAAAGGAAGTTATTTTCATTTGAGTATTCATAGAGAGAAGAGAGTCGAGTGAATGTAAAAAAATCCGAAGAATTTATTTTACAAACGAGTAGTTGCAAAGAAAAATTTCACCACCGAAGATAGGAGAAGCCCCATCATAGATGAAGAAACAGTGCACTAGGTAGAGATTGATTCTTGTGACCAAGGAAACAATGGGAGCATGAATGTTAGGGTAAACCCTAGTTCACTATCCAAGGGATTATGTACCACCAAGGAAGCCAACAACAAATAAGGTGAATTTACAGAAGGAGCCAAAGTATGAACTCATCAAGCCAGAAACTCCACAAGGTGTGATGGTTGAGCAAGATAATATTGATGCAGTAGGAAGCCTAAGGTATGTAGACCATGACTTGAAAGATGTGAATAAGTTTCCATAATTGGATCTGGACAAGTACATAAGCATAAGAATCACCTCGGATTCACAAGCAATCATAGTAAATCCATGGGAATGGGTGACGGCGATGGAAAATATAGGTATTCTCAACCTTTTTTATATTCCACATTTTGGCAAGAGCGCGAATATAAATATGTGTGTTAAGTTATTACTTAGTTGTGTACATAGAGGATTTATATGGTTAGATAGACTGATATCTAGAGACATGGAGTTTATTACATGGATAATCGGGTTGTAATCAAAAGGGGAAGACCCATCACTATTATTCATAGAAAAGACAAAGGAGAAAGCATTGGAAAAAACAATGAAGGAAAAATATGACACATTCAGAGGTGCACGCGGTATGGATGTTGCAAGCATCAATGATGATACAGTCTGGTTCATAATGAAGGTGTTGGCCTACAAGTTGTGGAGAAAATGTCACAAGGATCAAGTACCAACAAGTGTGATAGCCAAGGATGATTTTAGGGGCTAAATTTTGCTCATGGGCTAATTTTCCATGGTTTTTCCAAAAATGAGATTCGTTATTTAAAAAATGATTCACCCAAATTCTATAGGATAAAATTATTTTACCTTAAAAATCACCAAAATTTTATAAAAACTATATAAAATACTTAGAAATTTGAATATTTTTAGATATATATCGCCAAACATTTATAGTTGACATATGAAGGATTAGTAATATTCACCAAGGTTTCTACATTTTAAAATAGATTTCCATCCTTAAAATCATCCCTAGTGATAGCGACAACTGAGATGTGTGTCACAAGAGTTCAAATGAGGTGGGAAACATTCATGTTGAACCAATTCTTGATATATTGCAGGGAAGCTCAAGAAAAAGGTATGAAATTTCATTATCCTTGGATGTTAATACTGATAACATTAGTGGCTTGGAGGGAGCCATAAGACACTCAATTTATGGGATATGCAAAGAAGCCATATTTCGTAGTGAGACATGTAAACTTGTGGCATACTATGCATAAGGAGAGGCAACTAGATAACAACATTATGCTCCATGTATATAAGGAAATAATTTGGACGAGTATCCAGAATACACCAAGCATACTACTACATGTAGTAGAAGCATACAAAGGGATTACATGCTTCAAAGTTGGAAGAAATCATGTGTACATTCAGGCCAAGAAGGAACCAAAGAAGTCATGGTTGTTGTGAAGATACAAGTTGACAGAAGTTGATGTGGGATAGGTCATAGAATATTGGGAGGACAAATGGACAACCCAAGTACTAGAAACAGAGAAGCCAAAGAAAAAACAACCAGAAATAGAGGAAATATGATAGGATGAAGAAGAATAAGAATAGGGAGGATATGACGTAGGAGGAAAATGAAATACAATACCGCAACTGGGAGAGAAGCAGAAGGAACAAGATATAGAAAGATCAGTACCGCAATGAAAGAAGAGGAAAGTAATCATGACCAAAAGATCAAACATTGTACGAAGAGGCCCACAAGGTGAAAACAGAAGTAGCAGCTGCTCAGGGTATTGTCAAGCAAGAAGTACAAGAAAGTGTAAAAAAGTTAAAGACCCAGATTGCTACAGAGACAACCCAAGGAATTGTGCAACAGGAAACAAAAGAAAGAGAAAATATAACAGCTGCAAAGGAGACATTTCAGAAGTTCATGGAGACCTGGAAGAAAGAATGAAGTGGCTTGGGACAAGCCAAAGGTTATTTTTGGGGGTATGTTAGAGCAGGACATTTTGGGTAAGTTTTGGGAATCACGCATGAGAAAATTGTGCGACAAATCAACAAAGGAGAAACACACACAGAAGAGAGTTAACACATGTTTAGGAGCTAGCACAAGGAAGGTGGAAGTTAGTTAGTAGTAGTTAGACCATTTAGTCCATTTTGTAATGGGATAAGCCCTAATATAAATGTATAAATATGTATGGGCTGTGGGTAGAAAGTAGTTGATCAAGAGTTAAGTTGTTGGTGAAATCATAGAGTAAGCGTATCAACGAGTGGTATGAGTAGAGTTTGGGAGTATGATTGGAGAATGATCTATGTGTGCATTCATGAATGTGGAATCCTAGTTCTTACAGTCCCCATAGGTACCTCGGGTGATACTTCACCTTCTTTCGAGTGATGTTGAAAGGGTCGGTAGCTTGGGATTTGTTGGTAAATTAATGTTGAACCCCGAATCTTCCCACTACCCTCCCACAATTCCTATATGAAAGGATATTTCTACCACCATAGCCCCTAGTAAACACAATCACACTTGGCATTGGTGTACTAATGATCGAGATGGATCTCAGTGGCCATCCACCTTTTCCATTGAATCACCATTTTGAGCCCGTGGTTTTGATAAACCATTATATTCACCCTTTTGATGGGGAATGGAATGTAATGTCATCTTCATTTGTTAATTACAAACATCATCTAATGATTTCATAGTGGTCTTATATACATGCCTACAACATAGCGTTAATGCACTGGATCCTATTATAAATCCACAGTTAAGCGCACTGAGGATAGAGTAATAATGGGATGGGTGACTGCCCAGGATTTCCTAGTGTTTTATATGCCTATGGAATTTTATCAACTTAGTCCAATTTATCCCACATTCATCATGGGAATTGTTCTCCTCTCACTCTCTCATATATAATTGAGGTGAAGGAGGCCCTTTAAGAATGCAATAGAGTGATGTAAATCTTGTTTTGAATGAAGTATAGACAACATCTCTTTCTTTCAAATATATGATACTCCACTCTGCGAGTTTGTGTTCTACAACGTTTTTCTCTCTTGTTCATTAATAGAATTTGGTTTTCACTATATTTCTTTATTCTCTTCATTATCTCTGTCTATTTCCTTGTTATATATCGATTATATTTTTGTCTTCATGTCATTCTCAAAATAATCTGGATCACCTAAAGGCCAAAAAATAATACAAGTAGCTAGGGAAAATATGATTTTTAGTACACAAAATTGGCAATACAATGTCAATCCCTTAGTCCACTCAAACTAGATTAGAGAAACCAATAATTTTCTCTACTAAGTATGCAATTCATAATTTTAAATTTCTTGCACATATGGTAAAATATTATAACATTACCTTGGCCAACTAGCCCTCTCTAAGGTAGCCAATTCTTTTGTAACCCTCCCCAAGTGAAATAACATTTCCAAAATTTGGCTCTTGGCCTTCATCCTTCCCATTATAAGCTCATGAAGGGATAAATTGAGATTAAAAGTGAAATTACAAGTGTCAAGAATGAAGTGAAAGCAAGTTACAACTCATTCCCTTTGGCCCTTTTACCCCACTTAACATTAGTGGTCATATTTTCAAGTTTTTCCCCTTTCCCAAGGCTTCCTAAGCTCTAGGATGAGGTGATCATCCTCATAAAGAGACAATCCATTTACCTTGATTTTGTTTCCTTATCTTTCCATCAATGTCTCAACATTTAAGTTACAAAATAGTCTTTCAAATAATACCAATGCACATGCAACATCATCATAAACCATGGGCATCATAACAAGGAAGTACATCAACATGCATGTTATTCAAAAATAAATATAAATATCCAACCATGTCATTACTAAGAGAGGTTTATTAATAAGGACTTACCATGCTAAATCATCATAAAAAAAATTCGAAGTTACATAAATAAATTCCAAAATTATCTATGTCTATCATAACCAATCATCGATAAAAGAAAACAATGAGGTGATAATGAGTCTAGAAGATCATATCCTATCAGAATTTTTAAACAAAACTTAAATAACAAGTCAAACATTGGGGTGTTACGACACTTGACAATGTATCAACATTTTCACTAGTTGAGATAGTG
Source organism: Picea engelmannii (assembly GCA_009831015.1). Classification (NCBI taxonomy): domain Eukaryota; kingdom Viridiplantae; phylum Streptophyta; class Pinopsida; order Pinales; family Pinaceae; genus Picea; species Picea engelmannii. The sequence continues at coordinate 144,969 of ML800543.1, forward strand.
ATTTTCATCTTCCCTCCATTGATGGGTAGTAACAATGTCATGGAGAAGAAATCAATGAAAGAAACTATAGTTCAACATGGTTTTTCCTCTACTAGAATGGTGTGCAACATTCATGTGGTTGGAAATTGGTTTCTTTTCTTCAGAACTTAAAAACTTTTCTTTATCTGGAGGAGGAAATATTTCACTCAAATATTATTAAATATCAAAGGTATGGTGTTTTTTATGGTCTTCTCTGAGCATGGTTGTACTTGAAAAAATTTCTGGTATGAATCCGAATTATTTTCGGCACGAAATGAAAATGGAGATATAATAAAGAAATGTATAGAGATATATCATATATACAATATTATAACATATATTTACCATATAAATAACCATAAACATAGATATAAAGTAATACACAATTTATATTAATGAGAGAAATGTAAAAAATTGTAGAAATACATAGTGAAAGACTCGCTAGAATGGTGGCATCTTATCTATGAGAAGAGATGTGACAACTACTCACATTCACAAGAATTTGATTGCTACAATGAGGTTCCAAAGGAATTTTTAACATAAATAAATTCCAAAACCCTAACCCCGAAAATGAAAAGCCAATATTTTTGTGGACCCCATTTTGGGTAGTTTGGTGTATCAACTTCCCGGGGGTGTAACTTTGGCATACGATCTCCATTTGGGGCGCACAATAGCTTGTTGGAAAGGTATCGATGATGAGATTAATTTTTGGGTCTCAATCAAAGCCTTTGGATGTCATTGTGATTCTTGATCATGAAAATTCATCGTTTAGTCCCTCAAAAATGGCCCTAGAAGTTTGGAACCTGAAAAACTGCTAAAAATAGTAAATTGCCAAAAAATTGTTTTGAGCCAGTTGGAATAGGTAGGTGGCCACCAATATACACCTGGATCAATACTACATCCTTATGAAGCAATGGTCTCCATTGCATTGATTTCTCAGGGGATATAGGTAAGCGTTTGTTGAATCTGAGCCTTGGTGAGTTTCTTTCCTTGTTGGAGAAGTTGTGTTGCTTGGCTTGTGGAAGGTTTTCAAAAACCTGATGTTGGACCCTTTTAACTGGTTAGACTACATGAGATGACTATGTGTAGAAGGAATATTTGTCCTTTGCTTCAATATTTTCAACCTACTTCTGATGGATAAAAGGTGTTGGGACTAAGGTTGCAGTGGTTGCAGTGTCCTTTTGTTCACCTTTTGAACATATTGTGAAGAAGATTAATTTTTTAGTATGAGATACTACCTTATGTCACTATTTAGGTGGAAAAGTAGTTGGAGCTACCTTTGGTATTCTGTAGAGATGACCCCCTAGATTAACAATGAAACTATGGGGTCAAGACTCATAAATACCATGGTGCTTCCACATATATGGTTGGCCGAAAAGAACATCAAAGACATCTAGTGGGGAAACATCAAATAATACCTCATCCTTAAAGGGTTGGATGTCATATGAAAATCGATGTTGTTGTATGACACGAAGATCTCATCCTTGGTGAAGACACCCAATGTTGTATAGTTGCGAGTGTGGTGTTGTCAAAAATCCCAATTGTTTGATGACCTTTTCTGAGATGAGGTTCTTCAGGATTCATCTATAAACAATGAAATGAAATGGGGTCTCCACCCAAATATGTAAATGAAAGAGGCTCTCCTCCTCTTTAGGATCTGCTGGTTCTTCTAGTTGAATTGTTGCAGTCGTGACAATAGTAGTGGGGTCTGCATCGATGATCTATATTTTTCCATTGTTTTCTGAATTAGGGTCCGACTCCATTTATTTGATCTCGGCCAGCAATGATTGTTTTGAGTGACATTCATCAATGTTGTGCCAGGGACTTTTGTGGAAATTGCACCACTTTCCAGTGTCCTTCTTCATCTTTCCATTATCCTTTTTTTCTGTAGCTTGGATTGGTTTTTGGGAGGCTATTTTTTAGGGCTGTATTTATCATATTTTGGTTGTTTCGGATTTGCAGACTCAAACTCCCATTTGTTATGGTGTCTAAATTTCTACTCAATTTTTACAACATATCAATAGGTAGTTACCAGTGATGAGATGTTGAGAAAATCCATTTCGGTTTAGATGTACCTATGTAGAACCCCGTGGTATTTCAGAACCATATGTTGCTCGGAGTCTTTGATACCCAAATTGGTCTATAGGGTATGGAAATTATTTGTGAACTCCGTCACTATTTATTCCCTCTCTTGCCACAGTCTGGTTCATCTCATGTATTGGTCATCATAGTTACCAACATGGTAACATTGTTCCTTGATCGCATAAAAAAAAAATCCCAAGTGGGCTCAACATCATATCTTCCAGACTCCTCTATGGAAATTTTCTCCCAGCAAGTTTCCCACCAATGTTTGAAATGGGGGAGAGCCTTAAGGAGTGTGAAGGTGATCTTTTCCTTGTTGGAAAATATGTGAATAGAGAAATAACCTTCTAGCATATTTAACCATTTTTCTAGGTCATCCGCATCTATCTGACCTTCAAATACGAGAATATGAAAATTAAATTGTACCTTGAAAGGAGAGGTGCCTCCAAAGTGGCCTCTTGATGAAGACGTTCATTTTTTAATCTACAGACATTGAAGGATGTGGGAAAAATTCTGCATCATTTTGTCCCTTTGTTGCGTGAGATCTTGCTCAAGCAACAGATTAATAGAATATTTTGCTCCATCATTTTTATTTTATTCCTCCATGCAAGGTTTCTTAAATGTGTTAGAGAGATTGTACTCAAGAGAGACAATCTTCAGTCCCAACTTTCTATACCCGGACTTCATCGGAGACATGCACTGAAAAACAATCAAGAGCAACCTGTTATGATACCATTGATCTAGATTATTTTTGGCACAAAATGAGAGCGGAGATATAATAAATAAATGTATAGAGATATATCATATATCCAATATTACAATAGATATTTATCATAGATATAACCATAAACACATAGATATAGTAATACACAATTTATATTAATGTGTGAAATGTACAAAATTGTAGAAATACAGAGTGAAAGACTGGCTAGAATGGTGGAAGCTTATCTATGAGATGATATGTGACAGGTAATAACATTTACAAGAAGATGATTGTTAAAATAAGACTCCAAAGACATTTTAAACATAAATAAAATCCAAAATCCTAACCTCGGAAGATGAAAATCCAATAGTTTTGTGGACCTCGTTTTGGGTAGTTTGGTGTATCAACTTCCCGAGGGCATAACTTTGGCATACATTCTCCATTTGGGGTGCATGATAGCTCATTGGAAAGGTATCGATGAGGAGATTAATTTTGAGGGCTCAATCAAAGCCTGTTTCCATCATTGAGGTGCCCAATCATGAAAAATCATTGTTTAGGCCCTAAAAAATGGCCTCGGAAGTTTAGAACCCAAAAACTACTAAAAATAGTAAATTGCCAGAAAATTGTCTTGAGTCAGTTTGAATAGTTGGGTGGCTACTGATATTAACCCAGATCAATCCTCCCTCCTTAGGAAGAAATGGTCTCCATTTTTTTGAGTTCTTGGGGGAGAGGAGGAAGCGTTTGTTGAATCTGAACCTTGGTGGGTTGCTTGCCTTGCTGGAGAAGTTGCATTGCTTGGCTTGTGGAAGGTTGTCAAGAACCTGATGTTAGACCCTTTTAATTGGTCTAGCTACATGAAATGACTGTGTGCAGGAGGGATATTTTTTCTTTGCTTCAATATTTTCGACTTGCTTATGCTGGATAGAAGGTGCTTGGATTGAGGCTATAGTAGTTGGAGTGTCCTTATGTTCACCTTTTGAACAAATTGTGAAGAAGTTGAATTTTCTAGTATGAGATACTACCTTGTGGAACTTTTTAGGTGGAAAAGTAGTTGGAATTACCTATGGTATCTTGTAGAGATGACCCCCCAGAGTAACAATGATACTATAGGGTCGAGACTCATAAATATCATGGCTCTTCCACATATATGGTTGGACCAAAATAAAATCACAGACATCCAGCGGGGAAACATCACATAATACCTCATCCTTGAAGGGTTGGATGTTGAATGACAATCGACACTACTAGTCGACATGGACATCTCATCCTTGAAGAACCCACACAATGTTGTATGGTTGCAGGTGTGGTTTTGTCGACAATATCAACTGTTTGATGACCTCTACTGAGACGAGGTTATTTTGTCTTCTACTATCAATAATGAAATACAACGGGGTCTCATTCATCCACATCTGTGAATGGAAGAGGCGCTCCCCTTATTCAGGATCTATTGGTTCTCCTGGTTGAATTGTTGCAGTCGCGACAGTAACAGTGGGTTCTACATCAATGATCTTTCTTCTTCCATTATTTTCTGAATCAGATTATGAGTCAAGGTTCATATCCTTTTATTTGATCTCAGCCACCAATGATTGTTTTGAGAGACATTCATCAACTTTGTTCCAGGGGATTTTGTGGAAATTGCACCACTTTCCACTTTCCTTCTTTGTCTTTGCATTAACCTTCTTTTCATGTGGCCTAGACTAGTTTTTAGGAGGTTGTTTGTTAAGGTCATCTTTATCATACTTTGGTTGTCACGGATTTGTAGACCCAAACTCTCATTTGTTTTGATGCCTAAATTTCTGCTTAAGTTTGACATCATATCGATAGGCAACTCCCAGTTATGAGATGTCCGAAAAATTCATTTTGGTTTGGATGTACCTATGCAGAGCCCCGTGGTATTTCAAAACCAGATGTTGCTCATAGTCTTTGATACTGCATCTTGATGCGTAAGGTATGGAAATTATGTTTGAAATTTAGCACGGTTTGGCCCCTCTCTTGTCGTAGTGTGGTCCATCTCATGTATTGGTTGTCATAGTTACCAACAAGGTAATATTGTTCCTTGACCGCATCCACAAAAAAATCCCAAGTGGGCTCGGCCCCATATATTCCAGACTTCTCTATGGAAGGTTTCTCTCAAAAATTTTCCCACCAATGTTTGACATGGGGCAGATCCTTAAGGAGTGCGAAGGTGATATTTTCCCTGTTGGAAAAATTGTGAACAAAGAAATAACCTTCTAGCAAATTTAACCATTTTTCTAGGGTATCCGCATCTATTTGACCTTAAAATACGAGAATATAAAAATTAACTTGTACCTTGAAAGGAGAGGTGCCTCCAAAGTGGAGGCTTGATGAAAACATTCCTACTATTATCGATAGGCATTGAAGGATGTGGGAAAAATTCTCCATCATTTCGTCCCTTTGTCGTGTGAGATCTTGCTCAAGCAAGATATTAATAGAGTCTTATGCTCCGTCGTTTTTATTTTCTTTCACCATGGAGGGTTTCTTGGGCGTCCAAGAGCATTTTTCCTCAAGAGGGACAAGCTCGAGACTCAACTTGAAATACTCAGACCTCATCGGGGAGATGCATTGAAAAATGATAAAGAACAACTTGCTCTAACACCACTAATCCGGATTATTTTCGACATGAAATGAGAGCAGAGATATAATAAAGAAATGTATAGAGATATATCAGATATCCAATATTATAACATATATTTATCAAATCTATAACCATAAACATAGAGATACAGTAATACACAATTTTTATTAATTAGAGAAAAGTACAAAACTATAGAGATGCAAAGTGAAAGACTCGCTAGAATGGTGACAACTTATCTCTGAGAAGAGATGTGATGGCTACTCACATTAGTAAGAATATGATTGTTACAATGAGGCTCCAAAGACATTTTTAACATAAAGAGAACCCAAAACCCTAACCTCAAAAGATGAAAAGCCAACAATTTTGTGGACCCCATTTTGGGTAGTTTGGTGTATCAACTTCTCAGGGGCGTAACTTTGGCATACGATCTATGTTTGAGGTGCATGATAGCTCGTTGGAAAGGTATCGATGAGGAGATTCATTTTTGGGGCTCAATTAAAGCCTTTGGATATCATTGAGGTGTCTGGTCATGAAAAAACATTGTTTAAACCCTAAAAAATGGTCCCGGAAGTTTAGAACCCAAAAAACTGCTAAAAATAGTATATTCCCATAACACTGTTTTGAGCCAATTGGAATAGGTGGATGGTCACCGATATCCACCTAGATTATGTATTTTGTTAGGCATCATTCTAGTTGCATATGAGTGATACAATAGAGCAATGTAGCAATCCATTGGTGAAATTCCTCTTTGTATGTAGTGTCATTTGTAACTCTTCACTGGAGAGATCAACTTGCAATTGATTCCTTTCTCTTGAAGATTATGCTTTCTCAGGGTAATATTATAATTCTTGGAGGAATAAATCTGATGCTCACTAGGACCATATGCATTTGACCCTTTATATAGAAGAATGTAACGATTCTCCATTGCTTATTTTTTTGTACTTTCATATTGTGTATCCTATGATTACATACCCTTTCTAGGTAGTTTAAATTTTTTTGTTAGTGGCAATGGATAGTCAATTTAAGTATCTCCAATTAATTAAGTTGCTTCATCATGCAGAGCAAGTTGAGACGAGAGCCTTTTGTTTTGAAGATTTCATGTGAGAATGGAATTTTTCAAAACCATTTCAAAATTGTTTTACATACTAGTTATAATACATTGTATACTAGCTTCCCTTACCAACAACATTAGTAGTGCAACCAATATATCCCTACCAAGGTCCTTAGTACACCGAGTTTATGAAAGATGCATTAGAAGACACTGTTTTATGTGCTTCCCTGTCCTACACTAACAAGACTCCTAAGATCACGATTTCCTTGAAGGTAATAAATAGTGTATTTTTAAAGACTAATTGCAAAGCTGCCCATAACATCAATAGTGGGCTAAATCCAAGGTATGAGAGGGGAGATGGGAATGACCATTATATTGCAAAATGGTTGGATAAAATAAAGAAGAAGGTACCACGTTGCCCTTTGTTCGACCCACATCACGCCTACCGTGTTGTTTGAAATTTGACTGAGAAACATGATCTTGACCGAGGAACATGATCTGCCGTGCTGCTTAAAATATTGGGCAAGAACATGTTCTTGATTTCTTCAACATCACGTTTGTTTGATAGGGACCGTTCAGAAGGAGTGTTGTAATATGATTTGAGGACATGTTGTTTGATTACAGACATTTGTCTGGTGTGACAGGAGGAGGGTTGTTCCATTGATGGTGATGGCCTCTTACATGTTTTCCACTTGACAACTGATAGAGATAATTCATGCTCTGCATATTTGCCTGCCGCCTTACTCGCCGTGCTTTGACAACGACCGCAGATGATTTCTTCCGTTGTTCTTACTGCGTTGCATCAGAGAGCAACAATATCTGAGAACGATGATATCTGAGAAATATTTGATAGAGATCATTCATGCTGTTCATATTTGCCTGTCGCCTTACAAAATCCGAGAAATGTGTACTCTCTCAGCAAATGCTATTTTCTTGTCGATGTTATCCATACAATGTAAACATAAATAAATAAGTTGCATTATAAATGTAAATAATTAAAAATAAAATCTGTATTGTTTTGTTTAAAATGAACATTACATTATCATTTTGGATTGATGAAATTTTACATATTCGATGTTAAGATTGTATGATCTGGTAGTACTGGATACATTCGAGTGTGTTGAATTTATTTTTGTATTAAGAATAATAATTTAATTGATGATGATGATGGTTATCCAAATTGATTTTTCTGACATTAAGAAAAGAAAGAATTACTTGGATTTTTTAAAAATGTTATTTGGATGTTTGAAAAACATTAAGAGAAGTCTTTCAAGATCACTAAAGTTTTGATGGTTTAAAAAGTTAGAAGGATTCTAATTTAAGATCTAATTTTGGGATTAATCTAAAATTGCAATTTTAGCAAAAATTATCTAAAAATAACCATATTATAATGATGGCCAGAAAAAAGTTTAAAATCATACAAAATTTTCTTTTCATAAATAATAGTATAAGACGACAATAAATTTTATAAGAATAAAAACAATTTCTAAGTTCACATATACATCCACACAATGAGTGTAGGAGAGGAGGGGAAGACTTAAGCATGCTATTATGTTAGAACAAATTACTTTCCTATAGACATTTATATTAACATAAGTATCATGTTAAATTAAAAGAAATGGAGAAGGATAAAAACTTAAAAATTATAAAAAGTTAATATGGATGCCACGTAAAAGTTGAGATAACCATGTAAACTAAATAACTAGTATTAATTCATCATTATTATTCATTAACATAACTATCATGTTAAATTGAAAGAAATTGAGAAAGAAAAAAAACTAAAAATTATAAGAAGTTAATACCAATACCACTTAAAAGTTGAGACAACCATGTATACTAAATAACCATTATTAATTCATCAGATTTTTTTTTCTGATATTAATTTTTATAAATCATACATTAAGTTTATTTTGAGTCACCAAAATTTATAATAATTTAATTAATTAGTTGATGTCAATTAAATTCCATTGAAAACTTTAATAAAAATTAAATCAATAGCTCAAACATAACATGTTTATCTTCTTTAATACTTTTCATGTTAAATCAATTCTCAATATTAATTATAAGATTGAAAACAATAGTTTAAACATAGTTTATTATGTCCATAATGATAGATTAATATATTTTATTTAAGGGGATTAGAACTATAGACTTGCTAACATGAAATTAGTCAAATACTCAACAACATTAGAACAAAGATTCATCTTAATTTCCAATCTATAATGTATCTAGAAAGATTGATATATAGACATTTTCTCAAATTTTTTCAAATTCATATTAAACATGAAAAAATTAAACATCTCCATTATATCTATATTAACAATATTTTTAAATATAATTAACATTTTTAATGTAATAACAAAATTACGTATCTTCTTTCTATATTGAATATCTTTATTTTTATATTAAACCACAAAATATTAAAATTTTATGGTAAATCAAAATTCATAAAAATACATTATAAAATCAAAATACTAACATAAAAATACATTATAAAATCAAAATACTAATAAAGAGAAAAATTTCACCATTTCAAATACTATACTAGAATCTCTTGAGAAAACCTTCACGACATCAAACAAAATATATTAGACTAAAGAGACCAGCATGTTTTAAAAGAATTATAACATTTTTAAAATTTAAAATTTTTATTGGAGGTGGAAGCAACAATTTCATTCATAAATTATATATATATATATATATATATATATATATATATATATTAATTATAATTATAATTATTTGAATTGGATAATTACGCAACAACTCTATCCATATATATCAAATTTATGTATGTATTCATTTAAATATAAAATTGGATAATTTTTATAATTATTTAAATTAGATAATTTTGTAATTATCTCATTTTTGGTTTTTAATGTATTTAAATTTGAAATTACTCACATATATATTACAAAATTCCATATTTTTTTTTAAATATCACATATTTTAACTTTCATTTTTATTTTTTTTAATATCACGTATTTTAACTTTCATTTTTTTTTTTAAATATCACGAAAAACTTTTATAAGGTGTAAAAAAATGTTATTTATCTTAATTTTTTTATTTACAAATTTGGGAGTTTTTAAAATGTACATTTCAAAACAACTTTTAATTTTAAAAATAGAAATTCTCATGCATATCTAAGAAAATTAGGGATTATTTCCTAAATTTGTCATTGGATTTGTAAAGTTGTAATCTTAAATTCATAGTAGTGTTGCAAAGAAGGGGTTTTCAATAGAACATGCTTGTGAGGTTTGTTCACTTGAAATGTAGACCCGAGGTCTACTTATGTGTTCGACATAGGCATTGTAGTTTAACGTCAACATAACAATCCCAAGTTTACAAGGAAAGCCTCACCCAAGGCAGATATAGGGACTTTAAGACAACACAAGAACATTTAACAAGATAAAGGATGCACAGGGTCTTCACTTAGTGAACATGTTGTTGACTCCCAAAAGCGTAACATGGAATCCATGCATGCAAATTGGTTACAATGCCTTATTAATTATATATATTTAATAATAAGTAAATAGGTGGGACCCCGTTATGTGAATAATGATGAAGGAAGCCTCATCTTTTTATGCATTCATGTCTATTTTGAAAAAATGACTAAAAATTGAAACCGCTTTCCAATCAAAATGGGCAAATGATAGGTTTATTGGTGATTTGATTTAAAGAGGAAAAGGAAAAGATTTTTTTTTAATGATCATCTTGGTTTATTCTTACTTCACATATATTTTGACTATTGATTCAAACTCCAAGCATGGGCCATATATTGTTATGGCATATTGCACTTATGATTTCTTGTTATTACCATGCACCATTGTTAAGGTTTACAAGGTGGCAACCCTTCCCTAGAAAAGAATGTGGGACATAATATGTATTTTGTGCTAAGTGTTAATCACGTGCATGAAACTTATGGGTTAATGGAAGGTGGCAAATTCGATTTTGGTATTGAATTGTTATTTGGTAGCATAGTTGATTATGCATTGGAGGTCGGATGCGCTCGGACTTGGATATGGTTGATGGAATTAATGAAATAAATGATGTGCAATTACTACACGTCGCTCTAACCCTACCTCGAGGTCGTCAACCTCACTTGCTTCACAATTGTGTATTTTTCTTTAGCTGGTGTTGCCTTTGTTTTGCTTGGCCTTGGAAAGAATAGTTTTGCTTATTGATTTTATGGCATTCTACATATAGGTATGATGGTTCTCACCTCTCCATTCATGAAAAATAGCTCCGCTCAGAATAAAATCGTGAGGTTGGCTCTTAGATTTACTTCCAGACTATATTTTCTTCCAAAGCGTAAATGGATGTATGTTTTATCAGGACTGTGCGAATTTCTTTTAAGTGGAAGTTCCTCGTTGTTGACATTTAAATCTTCAAGTCAATGATAGTGTTCAAAAATCCTTTTAGTTCGGATTATGGGATTTCTTTATGTCGAGAATGAATATTTATTTTTTGCTATAACTGTTGGAAAACTTTATGGAATTTTTTTTTAGGTTTCACTCATCTTTGGTAATTAAAACTTAAGGGTTCTTCTTTCTCTATGAAATAAAAGAACAATTGTTTTTCCTAACAATCTTTAGAATACTCGTAGCTCCTTCAAAATACCCTTCAGTTGTTGTGAATATATGCATGTATTTTCCTTACGGTTGCCACGAGAAGTCTATGGAAGGGGTTTGTGTAAAGTTTGTGTTAAGAGATGGTTAAATTTTTTTTGGGTACAAACCCTTTGTGAAGGTTTCACCTTTGCATTTGCTCAAACCTTGATTCTTTTATTGATGTATGGAAATTTCGAACTCTGATATTGATGTATGAATAAGTGATTAACCCGAATGTGGGAAGATTTGTTATTTTCATTAAGTCCTAGTTAGTTGGTTGATTATCCACAGGTGTTTTGGTCTATTTTGAAAACTGTATAATGTTAAAATAAATGAACACTAGTTGTTGATCCATAGGAATTAAACCATCTCTTTCAAGATGGATTATTTAACCTAGTTGGCCATGGGATCCTCTATCCCCGACTTGAGAAACCTCCCTTCCAACCACACCAAAACATTTATGGTATATTTGTTCCCCCTCATGTCTCTATGCAACCAGAGCCACCTGCCAATGATGGTTTGCAAGAGATTGTCTAGCAGCCTATCTCTCATCACCATGGTTGGCCTACTGCATCTTTGTCGTTACCCCTTCCTCCACTGCCAAAAAATATAAATCCCCAAGATGATGATGTTATCTCACCCATATAGTCTTCCCATGCTAGTAAGAGGCTAAAAACGAATGTTCCCAAGCCTGAGAAAGATAAAGGAAAAGGAGTGGCCACTCCCTCCAAATCATCCAAAGAGTCCTACGAATTTGTGTCTTCACGTCTTCATCTTAAAGATGATTGTTCTCACGTTATCAGTCCAGTCCAACGTTGAGGTTCCAATCATCCTAAGGCTATAACAGAAAGATTAAAAGAGGAAAACAATGAAAGGAGGCCAAATGCCTCTCATAGTAAATACAGTTTTTAGTGATGATTAATGTTATTTTCTGTTTTGAGGACAGTCTTTTTACTTTGATAATGTTTTGGACAACAAGCATATATTTTGGCAGTTTTTTGGACAGCATAGATATAATACTATTCTTGGATATGGTCATATTATATTTTGCTAATATTAAAATATTTGATCATAAATATGGGAACGAGAGTTACAAGGAGGATATTTGAATCAAATGATTGGGGTTTTATATTTCATGATTGATGATTATTAAAATAAATAAATGGGAGTCACAAGGGATCCCACCTATTTAGTTATTATTTAATTATACCCTTATTTAATATATATTATTATTATTTGTCTCAACCAATTAGTTAAGCTAACTAGGCTTAACAAAAGAAAGGTAGTTGAACTACTATAACTTATTGAGAAGGAATAAAATCTCAATCAAATGAAGAGACAAAGGGAGAAAATAGAAGGAGAAATTCAACCATAAGGTTTTTTTATAGCCCTAAAATGCCCTACTCATGCATACATGGCCTTGGCCCTCTTACTTGCATATTTTTCCAAAGCACTACTGAGAAGCTCTTCTAAAAAAACCATTTTTTAGAAGATGTACATTCCTTGCACCATTACAGCCCACGTACATACACTTGTTGCATCACTACAACTAGCATACATATGCTTGTTGCACCCTTACAACCCATGTATGCTTGCAAAAGTTGCAAAAAAAAAAAAAGTTGCAAGGAATTCGTGGAAATTTACGGGATATTGAAAGTTTCCCAACTAATCCACCTACTATATCCCGTCACCCAACCGAATAACCATTCTTTTTTCATATAAAAGGAGGTGTTTGGATCTCATTTCACATCCAAGCATAAGAACAATGAAACTCTGTCCAATTTCACTTCCCCTCCTTGCCCAAGATATTGTTGTCTTTTGTGAGATATTGCCTCAACATTCCCTCATCATCTCCTTCTTCCTCCATTCAACCCAGTCCCTTCCATTGAGGTGATTGCAAGGTTGAGAGAAGAATTCCATTCAAGGTGCACTTGGAGCATGGTAAAGAGGAGCTCGGACCAGGTTCATGGAACGGTGGCCGACACAGATTGTAAGTTATAATATTTGTATGATGAATAAAAGAATCATATTTTCCTGTCCCAAATAATGGTTTTTTTTAGTGTTTTCATTGATTTATACTTAGAATCTAATATATAACCCTAAGTCATGAATAGAATAGCATTCTTGTAGTTTTTGTTTTCCTATCTTTGGATACAGGTCAGTCTTGGGAGGAGACATGCAGTCATTAGAACTACCAAGATTGAGGAGACCATCACCAAATGTGGGATCAATGGTATAGTTACCCACTATCTTCTCTTATTTTCTTTCTTTACATTAGTTTTGGTATGTTTTGGGTAGAGTAAAATTGATTGACTTTTATATGGTTATTCACTCTGTCTACATCTTGAACCCTGGTGTAGTTAAAGGGGTTTTTTTCTCGCTAGCAGAACTAGCGACCATAATGGGGAATGCCTCTAGGGTGTTTTAGGGGATTTTGGGTTGTTTGATTGGTTTGTTTTCTTTTCAATTTTCTTTCAAGTTTTCTGAGTCTGTCAAGGGATTATGGTCACCTCCAGGGTGCATACCAGTTGTAACTGCATTGTAAGACTACCTGATATTTTATTTTTTTGAAGAGATATAGAGGTGTATGTGCCCTGTCTTGGGTCAACCCACATACATACACGCTCTTCTTTGTAAAAAAACCCACGTACATACACAGGTTGTTGATGCAACAACCCATGTCTCTGTTTCATGAAAGTTTTTGAAAAAGAGGGAGTTTGCCTCTTTCCTGATTGAAGTTCACACTTCTCAGGGATTTCTTAGATTAGTCCAGAGTCTATGTTTAAGGCCATAGCCTGGGTATATGTTTTATTGGTATTCTTATGTTCACCCTTAAAAAGGTTTTAAACAAGTTGTTGAGTTGTAGATATGCCTTCATGGTTTCTTGATTGAATCCATGCGATCCACAGTGGGATAAAGGTATTTTCCAGTCGTGTTTCAATATTATGTTATCCTTTTTACTTGCTTTGAAAAAAGCAAAAGATTTACTTTAGTTTTTCTCTTTAAATCATTTCAAAAAAAAAAAAATCATTTCAGTTTGGTAAAGTAGTTAGAGTTGGTTATTTGTAAAAAGGAAAAAGAGTCTTTCTTTCAAGATATTTTTTTGATTTCTTGAAACATAAGTAGCTTGTAGTCAAGCGAAAGCAATTTTTACATTTTATTTGCAAGATCTTGAAAATTTAGTGAATACAAGTTGAGTTTACAAAGAGTTAGTTACAAATTTTTTTTTTAAATTTGACATAATTTTTCTTTCATGTGCTTTAATTTTATCCTCCTTTCGTCTGTTTACAACACCATTAGTTTCACTACTGTATCTTGTGAGTAAATCAAGCCTTTAAAAATAATTCTTAATATAAAATACACTCGACGTTTTCTGTTTGTAGGGTCAACAAACTAGTTTATGGTTTTAGGGCCTTGAATTAGGTTAGAGAGGAAACTCTTCAAGGCCATTCAATCAAACATTGTAGTCTGAGTTAGGGAGTGCTTAATTCTAGTGTCATAAAATTTATCCAGGACCCCCCTCTAAGACAGGGGATAAACATGAGGTCGCGTGAGGAAAGACATCAGAGATAACCCCTCCAAAGTTGGTCTGAATGTAGTGGGGAATGCATATTGAGGATTTGTCTCAGGAGTAGTACCGACTGCATTTGCCTATGGAGCTTCATGGACCTCGAATCCATTTGAGATCCTCTATTTTCTTATGGATCATTTTCTTTCTATACCCTTGATAGGCTTCAGACTTGTTATCCTTCTCATTGTGATCCACCCGATTGTCGACTGTACCCGCTTGGTGATTGATTGTGAGTTGGAAACTTAGTTGCCCATATTCTAGGGATTTACACAGGTGACTTCAAGTGTATATCACGGTACTTAGGGAAAACTTCGGATCACGCTTCGTAGAGTATACCCGGAGGGTGCTTCCATGTTCGAGTTGCACTTACACCGGTTGGTTGCTATAGTGTCGATTAGCATAACTACCCTTCCTACTAGATAGTCGACTACTTGATTTGTCTTTAGAAAAACAAATTAGTGTGTGATTGGTGTTTAAACGCTAGTGAAGCCTTACTGTGTTGGTTGATCATTTCACAAGGTGGAATATCAACACCTTCGCTAGTCGTGAAGGCTTTAGGGCCTATCATGGGTTACATTGGAGCCACCTTTGCCACCATTGCAGCGAAGACTTGACCAACAAGGTTAGTTCGAAGTGATCGGGTTGTAGGAAACTGTGCTTGAGCCCTCTCCGGGAGGAGACTATTCAACTCTAAAGGAACCTACAATTTATGACCTTGAGGACTAGGCTCTTAGGCTAGCCAAACCTCCGATTACTAACTTGTCGATGCCGATTTTGATTTAGGTTGTCCCTCCTGAGGTGACACCTTTTGAGCGCCATCTAGTCCTACAAGAGACAATGGAAGTGAATGATGCTACTTCGTTAGGGAGTCCTCATAATCCCATTACAGCTACAACCGTAGGGGGAATCCTACCTCCTCTCCCACCTTCATGAGTCTAGATCATAGTGGTATCAACTCCCTCTACTTCAAGAAGTGTTCCGATACCGTTATCAGCTTTGACCACCACTTTGTTTACTTAGAGTGCGACGGGTCCTCCCTTCTCATATGGGATGCACGACTTTGATTCGAACTTGGTTCTTACCTACTCCACCTTACATACCATGGGTATGGAGGCAGGGAGATCACATGCTCTTGTGAAAGGGTCAACTAGGGGCACTTCATTCCACTTTAATGTTATCCCTTACGGTGGGGGTCATGTACCTCCTTTGTCCCCCTCGCTCGATGGTTCTTTCTAGCAGCCAATTGGGCTGAATGTTAATTATAGCTTGTTTGGAGCAGGAAGCTTAGGACCTTTTTATTATACAACATTAGTGGGATCTATGCCATTCTCTTTATTCGACGCAATTGGGAACACTTATTTTTCTTCGATTGTTGTCTCGACTGGGGGAAACCCTGAATTTGGGCAACATAACTCGATGCAGGGTACTATTCCTTCACAGGGAGCGACGACTGGAGTTTTCTCCACTCAGGGTCTTTGGAATCCTTGGCAGGGAACATTTCCCTCGCAAGGTATTCCAGTCGGGGGAAACCCCTTCCATGCTCAATGGAACCCTGGGTAGGGCTCCATACCTATGCCTCTTAGATCAACTGGGTGCATCCCCTTCCAAAATCCTTGGAACACAATGTAGAGAGCAATCCCTACACAAGCTATGTCATCAAATTACAAGAGTCAGTTGTTGATACCCCAAAATACACAATTATCCTATGTTGGTCAAGGCCATGGTTTATACCAAAACCCTATCCAACCGTCCAACTTTTCCTGGAAACTTGGTGCCAATCAAACTTTAGGACCCTCTTTTCCTATAAATAGTACACAACCTAAACTACCATTTCTAGAAACAATACATCTGCCAGAATTGTCGAGATTATTGAACGACCCAATTTTTCATGATCTTCATTGGCCCCCCATGCTGACTAAGTCTCCCTCAAATATTCTGAAATTTGAAGGAAAGCCTAGTGAAGATCTGGGTGTTCATGTGACAATTTTTCATTTATGGTGCTCGTCAAACTCGCTAAGGGACGACTCTATCCAGTTGCACCTTTTTCAAGGTACTCTTATAGGGGGTTCCAGGAAATGGTATATTGATCTCGACCACTCGAGGTACTCTTACTTCAATGACTTGGCAATGGTATTTTTGAACCATTTCCAGTTACCTGTGAGATACGATGCTGGCACCGAATTGCTAGCCAAATTTGAGAAAATCAAGGATGACCACATCTTTGATCATATCTAAGAATGGTGGTGTCGAAAGAGATTAATTAAGGTCTAGGTCCCTCTTGATTTCTTTCTTGAGTGGTTCTTGAAGTATTTGGTGCCTCGTGTATCCAAGGACGTAGCGACTTCCAGAGTTTTTTCAGAAGAGGAGGCGATTATGAGAGCACAACATCTTGAACTGATATACTCTTAGTCTGGCATGCTCTATGAGATTTTTCCAGATGTGTCATGATCTACTATCGATAAGGCCAAGAAAAATTCCAAACCCCATGTTAATGGTATTGTGGGCTCAACGCAAAACAATTCCACAGGCATGTTGTTGAATCAGTTGCAACAATTGTCGATACAACAGATTGTGGCCATCCAGACCTTGAGTTTGTCTATTACACCTACCCAGAAGTTAGACATACACAGTGTGCATTCGATGGACTATAAGGTCAACCAACAACCTGAGGGAAAGAAGAAACAATGGAATAATAAGGGTAAAGGGGAAAAAAAGGCTACCAATAATGCTGGTGGGGGGGAAACGGAGAAGAACAAGTCTAAGTATCCATGTAATCTTTGCACAAAAGACCACCTGACTCATATGTGCCCTCAAATTGTAGAATATTAGAAGATATTGGTGCATCAACAACCTATTATGCTAACGAAACCTTTTCCACAAGGGAAAAACATGGCTCAAGCTTCAACATCCTCGAGTGCAGAAGGGGGTAGTCAGGGACCCCCCGCACCTACCAACGATAACCCAGCCACAAATATTTACATGATGAATGTTGAGGCTAATATAGAGACTAGGGCTCGAGATTAAGGAATATCAGAATCTGTTGAAAAGGGAAAAGAAGCCATGAACCCACCGACTCCTCTCCAAATTGAGAAGATGGCGGGCGCAACAATGACTCACATCCAAAAAGGTGCGTTTAAAAATATTCTCATAATCCAAACGCCAGGGGCACCTAGAACTACTCCATTGTGGAAGATTTGGCACAGACCCCTTTCATGATGTCTTTTTTAGAAATCCTCCAGAGTTTCCCTTTGCAGAGAAAAGATTTGTTATCCACCTTAGGATTGACAGAGACTTGTAACCCGTAAGTGATCATTTTTTATGTAACCGACTTGAAAACCCATATTCCTTACCACATTGCATTTGAGATAGTAATGTCTTACACCACGAAATATTTTACTTGGAAAATTGTTCATACAGTGGTGGATGAGAACGCCTCGTCTTGTGTGTTATTGTTGGCATGTTGGAAGGCCATTGGCCAACCCAGTTTGTCTCTGTCGCCTACTTTTCTTATGACATTTGACGATCGGTCGTTCTGACCACATAGAATCATTCCTTATTTTCCCGTGCATTTGGGAGGAAAAATTGTGTGTGTCGAAGTTGAAGTGGTCGATGCACCTCTCAACAACAACCTATTGTTAGGAAGGAGTTGGAATTATGTGATGCATGTAGTGGTTGCTACGGTTTTTTGGCTCTTGTGTTTTTCGCATGATGGTCAGATTGTGACCATTGACCAGTTGTCCTTCTCCCTTCCTGACCCTTCATCGGGGGCTTCCACGGTCCCGATGATTGATAATATGCAACCTGACATTGTCAATTTAGGTGCTAGTTTGTTTCCATCGTTGATGGGAACTTTTTATTACCCATCACCTTCTGGCGATGTCAAGCTTATGTTGGTTGTTCCCAACCAACCTAGGGAAACAATTCTACGATTTTTTTCGTTTAGAATGAGTTACTTTAATGATCTGTGGGCTCTACCTTCCCCACTAGCCTCGATGGAAGGGACAGGGCATCCTGGCATGGCCATGCCCTTGTCTGTGACTGAGGTTGCATACAAAATTGTCCAACAAACTTTAGCCAACCCCGATCCAAATCCCCCACAGGAGTTAGATCTAGTCCTCGAGCCTATTTGGGCTCAAGGTTCTCTCACCACTGAATATCCTTTAAACCTGGTCTTTCCCTCTGACGGGTCTATTCTCGAGGCATTTAATGGTCTTGATGGACCTTGGGATGATCTTCATCATATATCTTACTTCCTTCCCGAGTTAAGGAGAATAGAGGCAGTAGAATTTGTTGTATCACTACAATGATTCCAATAGATATCTCCAAAACCCCTGGCATTGTGGAGAATTTTTTTGTCGAAGTGGAATTCTCCCCTGAGGATATTTGAACTTATACAGATTTATTCAAGGAATTTCACGACGTTTTTTCCTGATATTACAAGGAAATGCCAGGCATAGAACCACAAATTTTTGAGCATGAAATTACGACTTATCCTGATTCCAATCCGGTCCGACAAAAGATTCATCCGGTGAATCCTTGAAAAGAGTAAACAATTAAGACAGAAGTAGAAAAACTGCTCAAATCCGGTTTTATCTACTCCATATAGTTGACGAAACGGGTGTCAAACCTAGTTCTAGTTAATAAGAAGAAGGGTACAATTCATGTGTCTGTGATTTGAATAAGGCCTGTTCGAAAGATAATTTCCCCACCCCGTTCATCGATCATATTGTCGATGAGTGTGCAAGTTGTGAGGTCTTTTAATTCATGTATGGTTTCTCGAGATACAATCAGATTCAGATATTCAAACCCAAAGACCAACATAAAACAACTTTTATTTGTCCTTGGGGCACATTTGCGTATTGTAAGATGCATTTTATCCTGAAGAATGCTAGAGCCACCTTTCATCGGGCCATGTTGTTTTCTTTTCATTACCTTAGGCATATAGTCGAGGTGTATCTTGATGATCTAGCATCATGCTCTCACAAGAGATCTGATCATCTCGCTCATCTTCGACTAATATTTGAATGATGTTGCTACTATCAGATTCGATTGAATCCTAACAAGTGAATTTTTTTCATGACGACAGGTAGTCTCTTAGGTTTTATTGTTTACAAAACAAGGATCATGGTCAATCCTCTCAAGGTTGAGGGATAGTTCAATTGCCTCCCCTGTGCACAATACCCGAGCTTTAGAGCTTATAGGAGAAAGCAAAATTTCTTCAGCGTTTTGTTACGAATTACGCAGAGATCACTAAAGGGTTTATGATTCTCTTGAAAAAGGGAATCCCATTCTATTGGGATGAAGCTGCTCAATGCTCCTTCGAAGCATTGAAATGTGCCCTGACGTCTTCCCCTCTGCTCCGGCCTCCTGTTTATAACAGATATTTCTTGTTATATTTGGTTGTTGCAGAAATGACCATCGACATGGTCTTTGTTCAAGAAGATGATCTTCTTGAAGACAATGTTATATATTACCTTAGTCGAGGCCTGGTTGGGTCATAAATCAACTATTCTCACGTTGAGAATCTTTCTTTGGCGGTAGTCCATGTTGTCCAACGGTTCAGTCACTACATTTTTCTTCGCAAGACCACTGTCATTGTCATTGTGAACCCTTTCCAATATGTGTTAACATGACAAGTCATTGGTGGAAAGATCAGTAAATGGATTGTAATCCTATAGGAATTTGAATTGGATTTTTTTTCCACAAAATCCAAAAATTCATTGGTCTTTGCCGAACTTATTTCGGAACTTTCGGTCGATTCTAGTGATATCACGCTCGAAGAATTGTCTATCAAAGGATATATTTTTTTAATTTCATCTTTGAACCCCTGGTATGGAGATATACTAGTATGTGTAAAGACTTTGAAGTGCCCCTCTTCTACTTCTTGTGATGAGAATCGACGCATTCACCATCAGGAACGAAACTATCTTATACTCGATGACACTTTGTATCGTCGAGGTGTGGATTGAATTCTTCGTCGATGCCTTATCCATGAAGAGACAAATATCATTTTGAATGACTGTCACACTGGAGCATCTGGTGGTCATTTGTCTGGGTTGGAAACAACCCAAAATATTCTACGTGCAGGTTACTTCTGGCCCTTGTTAATCAAGGATTGCGTTGAGGTGGTCAGGAAGTGCCACCCGTGTCAGATCTTCTGTCGAAAGATGCAGACACATCTTGATCCTATATTTCCTGTCATCATTTTTGGTCCTTTCACCAAGCCAGGGGGCATCATTACATCATTGTAGCAGTAGACTACTTCACAAAGTGGGTTGAAGCTATGCCAACGTTTAACAATGATGGTGAAAAAATAAATCTTTTCAGTTTTAGTCATATAGTAGCAAGGTTCGACATCCCAAAGGAGATTTTCACTGACTAAGGCAATCACTTCCAAAAAAAAATGATGACTAAGTTAATGTCAAAGCTTGGGTTTAGGAAAGAACATTTGTCACCTTATTACCAGCAAGTGAATGGTCAGGTTGAAGATGTGAATACATCTCTCAATACTATTCTTCAGCGGACGATCAATTATGCCAAGTCAAATTGGAATTTGATGTTGTATTCAATGTTGTGGTCCTATCAAACGTTTGTGAAGATTTCCACCAGTTTATCACCTTTTCAACTCATATACAGTATGGAAGCATTATTACCTATTGAGTGTCATATTCCTTGTTTAAATTTGGTAGTGGAATTACTGTCGGACACTTCACCACTTGAGGAATGCCTACTATATCTCGAGCATCTCAATGAGTAGCTTCATGATGTGACCTCAGCCAATGAGGCTCATAAGAAATTACTCAAGTGTCAGTACAATCGATTTGTTCATCCTCAGATTTTCTCCGAAGGAAATCTTGTCCTAGTCTATGATCAAGACAAAGATCCCTTGGGGTAAAGCAAGTTCAAACCCATGTGGTTCAGATCATTCATTATGAAAGAGGTCTTGAAGAAGGGCACTTACCGTTTGGTTGATTTTGAAGGAAATGCCTTGGCAAAGCCCAGAAATGGGATCTACCTCAAGAAGTATTACTCTTAGTTTGGTCACCTAGGTGACTTCTTGTAAATATGTATAGTTTCTTATACAGTTTTTATCTTTTTTGTTTTGTGGACGTGTAGTTATTTATATCTTGTTTTCCACTGTGGAAGGTGTCAAGTGAATTGGAGGTGTATTTTGGGTTCACAGATGACACTAGCCAACACACTCGGAGGCTTGCTTCTGCAGCTTGGGTGATTATGACACCTAGAGGCCAATTGCTATATTCCAGAGGTATTTTTCTAGGTGACACTACAAACAATGTTGCCAAGTACAGCGCAGTGATAGAATTGCTTCGTTATGCTTTGTCGCATGGGATTTATCACCTCTGGGTCTACCGTGATGCTTATCTTGTTATGTCCCAGTTAAATGGAGTTTATTGTGTTTATGATCCCACTTTTCACTAATTTTTCCTTAGGGTACATCTCTTAGAACATTATTTTGATTACATTATGTATATCAATGTTCCTAGGAATTTAATCATATGAAAGATACTCTAGCTAATCAAATATTAGATTGGCATGTTACACACACATAAAAAGAAAAGAACACATATACACATGTACATACATGTGTAAAATATGTAATCCATAATACATTAAATATGTATATATATATATCAAAAAGTGTCATGAGTACATAGGTGGGCGCTAACGCCTAAAAAATAGTGTTTAGTATACATCGCTGGGCTTATGCCCTAAAAAAAAATACATGTACAAAAGTTTCCCTCGACACATCAAAAGTCTAGCCTATCTAAGCATAGGACCTATGGCCCTGCCATAATGCACAATGACATTAGCTAAACGATGGAATAGTTGGATCCACATCTGTGGCACCCCCACTACATGAGGCTGCATGGAAAGTGGGAGATCCTCAATCTTGGCCATGGGAACGATGTGAGTGAGTGCAGTGAGGTTGTGCTCCACTCGTCTCAAAAATATCTCAACCTCTCTGGTTGGAGTTCCCCCTGCGGATGTTGGTCCACTGATTGTTGTCGGTCCTGCCTCTAGTCTAGGACATCGCTGAGTCTTCGCTAAGTCTTCTGGGCACACAGATCCCACATATGTACATAGCAGATACACAAGACTAAATACTCTATACACATATAAAAATGATATATATAAAAGAAATTAAAAATTAAATAACTTTAAAAACATGTTACATATCTCTCCTCGCTCCTCTCCGGGAGGCATGGGCATGTTTCGATCTCTAGAGAAGTTGATCCCGACATAGGGGTAGTCCTCGATCGTCGGAATTTTCCATGTCCACCAGTCAAAGAACTTGCCATCAAAGGATTCTATGGTCCTCCCTCCCCCTTATCGTGGAAGTAAGGATACCCATCTGTATACCTCTAGGAAGGAGGCCACATGCCCTCGTACAGTCTCTATGGGACTGAGACTAGGAACCCTCTTGAAGAAGAAGGAACATAAGATCATACTGAACCCAAAGCTCTTGTTGGTACACTATCGATGCTCTGTTAGTTGTATCTTCATGCACATAAGCATGGTCGTGCTCTAGTCAAATATATGTGCCTCCCGATACTGAATTTCACAGTGAACGTGTGCCTGGGAGGCTTGATGTAGGGTTGCGGATCCAGTAATATGCCCAATCAACAGTAAGATCACTTGCAGAGACAAACTCATGATCTTGTGAATCATCACCTAAGAACCTACCTTCTCAGTGCCAACCTCATAGTACATCTGGATATAATCCTCGATGTTGAAAGGCTCAGGGGGAATTGTCCTCAGATTGAATGGTTTCCGTCTCCTCGAGAGGCCAATCAGGAACTAAATTTCCTCAATCATGGGATTCAACGACTTGTTGAGGAAAAGATATGAATTATCTTACTCAGGAATTTTTGAATCTTGCTTGGCTAAGAAAAGATAATCGGGAATATAAACCTATGTTTTATAGCCTCAAAGTGTATTTCCCAATCCGCAAGTATTAATTACAAGAGCTTAGGATAATTTTTTAAATGAAAAGATTGTTGCAAAATATAATTTTTTTATATAATTTTCTGAACATATATAGATTACATAAAGTAAATGTGGAGATCAAAAGAAAAAATAACTAAGTCACAAATTAACACAAATGAGACAGAATAGCAATCACTTTATTTCATTCCAAGAAATAAAAAGTATCTTTCTCTTTACAAAAATCCTTATGAGGGCATGGACCAAGGTCAAACTTAGATATCCTTGATGAAAACCATACAAAAGGACTCTGAAAATAAACAAAAACTGAACTTTAAAATCTGGATCAGCTTGCCGCCCACTTGACTCTGCACAATATCCTTTATCAATCATGAAACTCAATCCATAAACAGACAAGTATACACAGACTGTCAAATATAGATCAACACCTCTAAAACAAGCATCTAAATGATGTGGTTCACCTTTGAACCTTGCTATCTATAATAGGACCCCGTTGTCAAAAAGAGAATTAGACCTCTAATGAACTAAAGAATGAATGAAAACTGGACTATCTTAATATAACTCAAGAGAAAACCTTAGTATGACTTATCCTTCTATTCTCCCCGTGTTCTTCCTTCTCATTTGGTTTTTATGCATTCCAAATTAGTTGAATTAGTTCAAATACCTCATTTAGTTAAGTTACTTAAACTTAACTAATTTTAGTTTAGGGGAAGTAATAATAATAATAATAATAATAATTAAGGGTCTTTTTATTAAATAATAACTTAGTAGGTGGGACCCCTTGTGACTCCCTTTTATTTCTTAACAAAAATAAACACAATTAGACAACCAATTAAACACATGCCTCCTTATGTATCCCATAATTATTTCCACAATTTGAAATTTAAATATCAGAAATATTTCAAATTATATCCAAAACATGTAAATATCCACAATATCCCCAAAAAAGGTTTGTTGTCCAAAACTTTATGCAGTCTATTGTCCTCAACAAATCAATTATAAACACATAAATCAAAATCCATATTTTCTACTTTGAGAGGCAATTCTTCTCTTGTCATTGTTGTCCCCTTTGGACTTCCCTGAATTAGCCTTAGGTTGGGTGGAACCTTGAGGATTAATCTCACTAATAACATGGGAGCAATCCTCCCTCAAGTGAATACAAGAGGACACTGATTTTGTTGAGTCACTTGAAGGAGAGGAGGGGGAAGCAACAACTTTACCTTTGTCTTTCACATGGGGAGCCTTGGTTTTGAGTCATTTTCTTGCATGGGAGGACTGTATAGGTGAGAGTGAAGGAGAAATTTGAGAATTTGGGTTTACAGGTAGAGGAGGAGGAGGCAATGACAAGTTTCACCAACCACGATGGTGGGAGACTATTGGGTGAACAATCTCCTTCCATCCATCATTCTCATGACTTTCTGGTTGCAAATATGCATGGGGAAGTAGATGGATGCCATGAACATTTTAGGGCTAGAAGGGAGACCTATTTGGTCTAGGATGAATTATCCCTTGCCTAATCCAATTGAAGAACCCATCTTGAAAAATCCTGTTCAACTCCTGAGGATCGACATCGAAATGAATTGAGAATATGGGCCTTCTAGGCCCTCTATTCCAGTTACCTCTTCCCCTATTATTTCTTCTAGGACTACCTCTGCTGGAGAAACTCATCTTGTATGCAACAATTTATTAGAAACTATCCCTTAACATACCATACATGACATTCTCTTT
The DNA here is from genome assembly GCA_009831015.1 of Picea engelmannii. Classification (NCBI taxonomy): domain Eukaryota; kingdom Viridiplantae; phylum Streptophyta; class Pinopsida; order Pinales; family Pinaceae; genus Picea; species Picea engelmannii. Next base: position 170,295 of record ML800543.1, read on the forward strand.
ATATGAAACAAATTTTGGCTCATAAATTAACATAAGACCCATAAAATTCAATCCATAAAATTTATTTAATAATTTCCAAATGAGCAGGGGGAGAAATAAGGTTCATGGGATATCTAGGGGGATTGTAATGAGAAAAAAGTGAGATCATGATAAGGGGTAAGAGCATGAGTAATACTCAACAATTCATTAAATAACTGACTGTGCAAACAATACCAAAATATATCAGCTGCCATCTATTTCCGTGTCATCTTTTACCAATGTCATACAAAGTTTTAATTTTATTTTAGTGAATAGGGCATGTAAAAAATGAATTTGGGATCGTGAGGGGCTTATAATGAGAAAACAAGTGAGAATATGAGAGGGAATAATATGGATATTGTTCATAAAAATAAATTATGTCAAACAACAACCATAACTATGTTCCAATAACAATCCAAAAAGAATCCAGTTTCAAGACCAAAATCATTTAACTGTCCCTTATTTACATACAGATTGCTTGTTGTCTTCAATAAAAAAAGTTTAATTTCCTTGAATTCTTCAATTATATCAATCTTTGCATCCTATACAATAACTATGCAAATATCATTTTCCATTCCACAATAACATCATAACCATTCAAGCCACAATCATGTATGTTGACCCTTTCCTTTTAAAACAAACATAATATGCACAATGATTCCAATTATCCATATCCAATGTTAAATTCTTGAAATCAAATAATAATAAACCCAGTACTAACCACCAATAGTCAACTTCCAATACTGACTGACAACGTCCACTGTCATCCAACAATAATCGGGCCTGATTTAATCACACACAAGTCAACAGAAATATAATCATTGACACCAATCTTGATTTCACAACAACATTTAACCAAAAAAAATGTATCCCTGAGCTTGATATCCGTGTACATTAACATGTACATAATCCATTTAAACAAAATATTCAATAAAAGACATATTCATATAATGCGCGAGGAGAACATAACCAAATCATACACCCAAGTGTCTCCTTTAATATTGACAAGACCAAGATCATATTTGATGAACCAATCAAACACACAGGTGCCTTTGAAACTTAAATGGAATCATGATCATGCTAGGATTTAACACAACAATGAGTGGAAAAACCATAATTGACCAAATGTAAAGTTCCTGGGATGTAAGTAACTGATACGCTCTTCCTTTTCAAAATAAATTTATCATAGAGGTAATCAATTATAATCTTGGAAGAATAGAGAGTCGTGCTCTTTTTTGTTTTTTAAATATCACAGTCTTTTAACTTATGACTCCAAAATCTTGACAAAGCTAAAACATTCCCAAGTAGAAACAAAACAATTTGAGCTCAACAAACCAGACACACATATATGCCTCTTAAAACTTTATTGCAAAGAGGAAATGAGGATTAGTTTAAACAAGGAATAATCCTTGAAAACACAGAGAGACCGTGTCTCTTCCAAACACCACAGAGGTCCATAGCCTTTGAAACAAATTTGACAGTGAGGCTTACCAACATATCAGTCAGCCACTACAATAGAGATGAGAGGATGAAACACTTAAAACCCTTGTCAAAATAATGCCAGAGCACAACCTGTGGCCATTCAATACATATACAAGCTTCCAATTAATATTTTGGGCAATACAAATATTGGACTGTGGAATGTGTTCGATGATAGTTACAGTGAATAAAAACCATAGCAAACAATAGCTTAGGGTTCGGCCAAATAGAGAAAGAACAATACCACTATCGACACATGCATTGCAACGTAGAGAATGAATCACAACTATGACCAAGATGAAAAAAAGGGGTGACAACACTAATACCCAAACTGGTGGTAAGACCCCACGTGAATAAAACTCAGAGCTTGTGGCACTATTTTCATCATTTTTCACAGAGAACTAGAATAAACCCTAAGATGACCGACATTTTGTTTTAAATCAATAACCAATGCACATGATTTACAAATAAATAACACTCATTCCTTCTTTTCAAAATGCCAACATTCCACAATAATCACAGATAACACCATAACACAACATTGATACCCAGTCGAAAAATCAAGAAAAGCATAGAACTCATGCAATCCTGAGCCAAAAAATTGATTCATAATACATAGGGACCATCATGGATGGAAAGAAAAGAGCTATACCTGGAAAAATTGCTTCAAGGAAGAATTTTCCTGTGTTTTCCCTTTCAAAACCTAAAATCGTGGAGCTTCCACAACCAATAGAGAAAAATGAAACTATGGCTAGGGTGACGGGCTTGAGGTTGGTTTGGAGAGACGTCTAGTAAATTCACATCTCTTCCGCACCTGACCCTATTCAATTCAACGTACTATCCAGCCCATTACCATAACATCAACCATAAATTCAATGCCATATCCATTGTATAGTGTGCCACTTGAAACAAATCAAAACTTTAATAATAACCATATGTTAACATTACCATATGTGCTTCCCATATAACTCTCTAACCAAAATACATAGTATAACAACCAGGTCCATCACTTCCCATTTGTCACTATTATATATACATGAAAGGTTTAAATATAATCTTTTGCCATAGCCTTAGGATTTATCCATAGTTTTTTTTCCTCTTTTTGTTTCGATCAAGCTCCCATATCATCATATTATCGTTTTGCATAAAATCATGTATAAGATTATTAATCAATGTTATAACATAACAGAACACCTGTAAAACCACACAATCCTCATATCCATAGCACTACCTTGTATTGCGAGTGAAGATCAACAACATTTAGAAACAATGCATCAACCAACCATGTTGTCATATGAATGCAACCAAGACTTGCATCACCAACTGTAGAAGACTGTGTATGCATTATCATAATATCAACAAACATATAAGCATAACACGTCCATCATATCACCTCTAGTCTACAAGGGGGTCCCACCTACTAGTTAATTATAATTATTATCATAAATAAATAATAGATCTTAGCAATCCTTTGAGGGCAATATTCATCGTCGCTATTTTAATTGTCAACAAACTGGCTAATCCACACAGAAGGTTGTTTCCAACATATTAAGAACTCATATTTTCTAGTTTCACATACCTTGTAAACATTATATCAAGAAAGTATATGCCATAATAATTATGCAACAAGGGGAAGTGAGCGGTTTAAGGGAAAAATGATTGGGATTTTGGGAATAAATCATGGAAAGTGCTAAGTATGAGGGGTTTTATCCCTGTATGCATAATAATTTGATTAATCATGTGAAATCATTCCTAACTTCAAGGAGAAAAATTTTCTGGTGTGCTCTTTTGAATCTTGGAGTGGATGGAAGAAAAGGAAAGCAGAAATAGGGAATAAAACCAACTATCTTATATAACAACAGTTGAAGAAGATAAAAATTTCAACGATGTCTTCAAGGGGAAACATTATGACAGTTGTGTAACCTGATTGTTATTGATTAACAATACTTTGCAGAATAACGTCATTGTGGAAAAACATATCCAACATTTTATTTTGACAAGAAAGGAAGTCAATAAAAGAAACAAAATAGCATAAATGAGATAACAACGATGTAAAATCAAAGAAAATAAAACAAACTATAATACAAAAAAAAATCCATACAACATTTAAACTTTCAAGTTGGTTCCATATAGTGCTTTAAATGGGAATCGTTGGTGCTATAGGAAAACAATTGCTCTTGCAAGTCCTTTAGGATATAGGAATTTGCACCCAGGACAAAACTGATCTTAAAAGGACCCAGCCATAACTTTTGGAACTTTGAATGCCTTCCTCTATCAGCATGAGATGAATCCCACAACAATGCCTTCTCATTAACCCTTTGATAGCTTTGGCACTTTTATTGAAATATGTTTTAACCATTTGTTGTTTCTTTTTATATTATCCAAGGAAAACGTTCTTTTCTCCTCTAAAGACAAAAGTGCATTCATTCTTTGAGAGATATTGGAAGAATTTAATTCTTCAACCTGTAGCATTAACCTTAGAGAAGAAAGTTTCATATCGGTAGGCAAAATGGATTCTTGGCCATAAACAAGATGGAAAGGAGTGAAACCAATGCTCACCTTGGTGATAGTGCGATCTTCCCAAATGGCATAAGTGAGGATAGTGTGCCATTGAATAGTCTTATCTTCAATGATCCTCTTAATAATTCTAACCGGATTATTGTTGGTAGACTCGGCTAAGCCAAAAGGAATAGGTTCATAAGAGAAAGTTCACAAACATGTAATAAAAGTGGTTTTATATTTATCTGTCCATTTTACCTTGATCTAATTGTAGCCAAAAAAAAAATTCAAGTAAGGACATCATTTGTGACCCTGCAACTTGCTGCAAAATCATTTCCATATTAGAGAGAAGAAAATGGTCTTTTATACTAGCCCTATTCAATGCGTGAAAATCAATGCATAATCTAATCTGACTAGACACTTTTTGAATGGGAACCAAATTAGAAACCCACTCAAAATACTTAACAAGGAAAATTATCCCAGGTTTCAAGAGTTTTTCCAACTCCTTTTGAATAGTTTCTTCCAGTGCAGGGTTAATGGGTCTTTATTTTTGCCTAACCATTTTTATTCCCGCCTTGATAGGAACGGCATGTAGTATAAGAGAAATATCAAAACCACAAAGATCCTCATAAGACCAAGTAAAAACATCTTTAAACTCACTAAGCAACTCACTGAACTTCAATTTTTCTTCATCAGAACATTGGGCACCTATCTTAACATTTTTTGGATAGTTGGGTGTCCCAATGTTCAAGGAAATGGTTTCTCCCACTTTCCTTTTCGAATCCTCTTCTTTATGTTTTTGTTTGTTGCCTACATCACTCAATGAAAATGAACTTTATAGAGGATTCAAGCCCTTCAAAATTTTGTTATCCTCCATTGATATAATTTCCTTAGGCTTATAAGGTTCATTTTATATGAAACATATGTTCTCATCACTAGGGAAGACCTTCCATGACTCTACATTGTCAGGGATATGTGGATGATACAAAGATTGAAAGGTGCAATCAGGTCTTTATGGCAGAAGTTGTGGAGTAGGAGATGCAGCAAAAACAACCAACCAATCAGCCATTGAGTTCAATTCCCTTTTAACATGAGTGATGTTGAAAGATAAAAAGTTTGATATAAGTGCCCAAATAGTTTGGGTGTAACATTTCATTAACTTGTTGCTAGGAGAATATATCTTACATACAAGGTTTACAACAAGTTCAGAATCCCCAAAAACTATAAGGTGACCACAACCTAAATTACAGGCATTTTCAATGCCTAGCAGTAACGCTTCAAATTCAGTGACATTGTTTGTGCAAGAAAACTTTAACCTATAGGAAAAGTTGTGAATTTTACCCACAAGAGAGTACAAGATAATGCCAACTCCATTTCCTTCATTGGAGCATGAACCATCAAAGTGCATATGTCACATCCCATTCTCTATGTCGATTTGTTCCAAGGTAGTGTTGTCCTCATCTGCAAAGATGGAATACACTCCTAGTTCCTCCTCGATGTAATTTACATTAGGTTGTGGAATTATTTCTATATAAGGTGAAATTCTTCCCTCTCTTAGGACTATAATGTTTTCACCATTCCGAGGAATGGATAAGTGTGTCTCGTCGAGTGAGAGGTATCCACCCATCAAATATTTCCAATATCTTCCTAATATGATCGAGTAATTACTCACTGGCATATCAATTACCTGAATATTAAGGGTTGTCCTTATTTCAGATGTGCACACAAAACCGAGGTCATGTCCTTGATTTCCCCTATGGTCGATTGTTTGAAACTATTATAAGAGAGAAAGATTTTGGTTTTCTCATTTGTACAAGACAAGCCTATCTCTTCCATAATAATCTTTGACATTACACTTGGGATCGAATCACCGTCAATGAGACAACAATGGGCTATTTTGTCCATAATCTTTACAGAAATAAAAAA
>ML800544.1:35665-56245 GCA_009831015.1 Picea engelmannii
AATGATGCCTATATCCCACCAAGAGGCCAATGATTTGAGTTTGTATGGTGGTTTGAGTCCTTTTTCATGGACTAGGGATGATGTTGTAGTTAAAGGCCTTGATCATACTTTATGGATTAAGCACCCTATTTTCATCACCTAATGATGGTCAAGGCCCCAAAATAAATCCCTACTACACAAAAAATCCTAATGGAAACTTCGTCCAACCCGTATGCAAAAGATCCCCTTTAAATGTCTCATGTTGTAGTTCATGGCTTTAATCATGGCCTATTAACCCAATAATATTTTTTCAAGGCCTAATTCCTTGGATTTATCCCCCAACCATGGTTAAATCCTTCATAGCCATCTTTGATACACAAAATATTATAACAATAACCATATCTCACTCAAAGGTTCATGATTCCCTATAGACAACATGTTATGTGGTTTAGGGAATTGATTATGTCCCTTAATCCCTAAAAGATTCATAAATGACCCAAGGGCCTTATTTTCCTCTCTTGACCATGGCTAATTACTTAATGCACATGTCCCTAGTGCAAAATATTTCATAATTCTACACATATTCAACTTGGAGGCCAAATATTTCCTCTAAAGGGGTTATGTTGAAGGTGATGTTCATGGATATTGAGCCTTACAAATCCAGTTATGGAATAAGGCCCTTATTGTCCTCCCTCCCGTTGTTATGGTAAACTCCTTGAGACCCATTCCTACTATGAAAAAACTCATTATAATACCCATATCCTACTTATATGACAAAGATTCACTTTAAAGGAACTATGTTGTGGTTTGTGGCCTTGTCCATGGCCCTTGTAGGTCCTCAAAAGATTCATTTAGAGCCTAAGGGAATTTTTGTCCTCTCATGTGCATTATCAAGGCATTGAGAACTATCCCCATTATCCAAGGAATTATAGGAGAAACCATTTTCCACTTGGAGGATATGGTAATATTAATATTAAAATTGCAGCCTAAAATAATTTTTTATTTTTTTGTTAAATAAATATTACTCGTCGCACTTGCGACGACAATCATACACCTGCGACAGATTTGCTTTATAAACAACAAAAGTGGTCGTCGCAAGTGAGACGACAACATAAGATGAATGTGATGAATTTGCTAAATAAACAACAAAAGTTGTCGTCACAAATGCGACGACAAGTTAAATTACGGTGATGCACTTGCTACATAACCAATGAAAGTTGTCGTCACAATGGTCATCGCAAGTGCGACGAAAACTTAAGTTGTTGCGACGAATTTGCTATATAAACAATGAAATTTGTCTTCACAATGGTCGTCGCAAGTGTGATGACAACTTAAATTGTTGCGACACACATTTTTATAAAAGTGTTTAATTACATTTTTATATATGCATATGGTGAAAATTTTGGTGGCGCACTTTGGCAAGGTAACAATGCAATGGTTATGTAACGATTAATGGAATCGGTGGCTCACTTACATACGCCATAACGTTGGTGGCTCATGGAAATATGGCTTGCGTTTTTATGGTGATTATGCTATGTTTTTGTTAAATGTTGATGATGCTATACATGATCGTTTAGATTGTGTAGTGGTTGAGCGATGTGTTTGAGTAATATCGAGAATGTAAACAGGGGTGGCGCATTTGGAAATTGAATGCAAATGGTTGAATTACTATGTGGATTTGGATTATGTTGTGGTTTAAATCTATTGATACTATCGATGCCTCTATTGATTAATGGTGATTAATGGGAGGCTCGTTGGCATGTATTGTGGAGTAAATGAGAGATGCATGGAGGCAACGTGCATTTACTACACATCACCTTTACCCTTCCCATTGGTCGCCATCCCAGTTGGACTGATGTTTGATCTTGCAGTTGTGTTCACACTCCGGATTTCTAGTAGGGTGAAACCACTCTACCACTTCTCATCTTAAGGATTTCGATTAACAGGTATGTCTCTTTTGTCCATTCTTGACGTCACTCTGGTTATGAAATTATTACGGCTCAGTTGTGTGGGTTTGGGTTGTCCTGACTGCTTCAACTGTGTGGAATTTTGGATTTGAATGAAAAATAGATGTTTCAGTTTAAGTTCGTTGGAATGTTAGTCTTCCTAAGAAATAGTTCTTTATTTCCACTTCGTGTTGATCGAAGGGTTTTGTTTAAAATCATGGCATGGTCAATCTCTTCACGGTTATCGGGTTAAATTAAGATCCTTGTTTTCTTATTTTGACCTTCCAAAGGGATTGTCTCTCGTCCACAAGCACCACAACCCCTTGCGCATATGCCTTTAGACTCAAAGTCTCACTGAAATTAGCCTCGTTCCTTCTGTGAAAAGCTACTCTTCCAACCCTTAACCCTCCAGGCTCTGGTTGCATAGGGAAACTTTTGTACCTATCAAGTAGTTTCCAATTATTTTGGTATGTTACCTTGGGTATGGGCTCACCAGTGCGTCGTATAACTGTCATGTTGTTATGGTTACCCATCACTGCCTCTCTGATATTAGCATAAACATTACATTGCTACTTAAGGTCACAGTCACCCACCTTATGCTAAGTAATTCAGTGTTTTTTAAATGGAAGGGCCTCTACCCCGTGTCGATTGGGTGCTAGGTTATGTATAAGCTACCATGGCTGGTTTTGTTGGTTGTTCCTCTACCACAGTGGCATTTGTTAGTTGGTATACAGTCACTAAGATTCACACTTTTGATTTTTCGGTTGGTGGTTGGCATTGGTTACGATTTTGGGGATTGCTCGCGCCGGTCACCTTCTGTATAGGGTTTTTGTAAATGAATTATTGGACTGAGTATATTACATCTTCTGTTGTCGGTTGAGTAAGCTCGAGTGTGCACAACATGGTCGACCACGATTGTCTAAATCGATGGCTCGACAAGGTCTATTGAATTCTATTGTGGTCGATTGTTGTTGTGTGTTATGGAATAGTTGCATCATGAATTTTCCTCAGTTACACACCGCGAGTTATTGATCACAAATTGGCGATTGTTGTTGACAGGCGTGTTGATTATTTGGTTCGAGTTTTAAGTCACCTTGAGTGTTTTTCTTTACATTGGCATGGTTACATCGCCCTTGAAAGGAGGCACAAGGGGTGTGTTTTCTTAACAAACAGATTATGTTATGATGTGATGATTTTTATCATTAGGGGAGTCACAAGGGGGTCCCACCTATTAGTTATTATTTAATTATAACCCTATTATGATTATTACTTTTCCCCCCCTTCCTTAACTAAAGTTAGTTAAGGTCCTATGTTATCTTAACTAATAAGTTAGTTCAACTACTCTAACCAATTTGAAATTGTTAAAAGTTGAACTAAGGGGAGGAAAAAAAGAGGATAGAAGCACCAAGCATGCTAAGGTTTTCTCTCTGAATTCATGTTGATATAGTTCATCTTTCATTCATTCATATATTCATCATAGCCTAATTCTCTTTTATGATAGCAGGGTCTTATTGTAGACAGCAATATTCAAGGTTGAATCAAATTATTCAGACACTTGTTCTTCAGAGGTGTTGATCTATCTTTGATAGTTTGTGTAGGCTTGTTTGTTTGTGAATTAGTTTTCATGACTGATAAAGACTATTGTGTAGAGTTGAGTGGGCAGCGATCTGTGGCAAGTTGATCCATATTTTAGAGTTCATTTTTGGTTTTCTGTCAGAGATCTTTTTGTATGTTCCATCGGGGATTTCTAAGTTTGACTTTGGTCCAATATTTCTTGTGAAGTTTTGTAAATACAATGACTCTTTGATGAATTTGAATGAAATAAAGGATTTCTTTATGTCTCACATATCTTTATTATGATCTTGGTGTCTTTCCTTATGTTATTATATTTAATTTCAGCAACCGATATTTTCAAAAAACACATAAAAAGTAATTTTCCAGCAAGCTTTTTATTGATAAAAAAACATCCTAAGAACTTGTAATTAATACTGGTGAGTTAGGATACATATTTTTGTTCGTTATAAACGTAGGGTGATATTCACGTTTACTTTTCTTTAGCCAAGTAAATTCTGAAAATGCTTGAGTAAGATCAATTCATATCATTTCCTCAACATTTATTTGGTGACCATACTGGGGAGATCTTCGATATCTCTATGGTTAATATTTATACTCGATCCTCATCGATACATTTATCTTTTTATGTTTTGATTCTTGGACTGTTTGCTATTAATGATTGTTCCTGTCGGAAGGCAGCCCAACCTTGAGCCTGGTCTCCAAGACCAGACCAGCATTGCTTTGAACCTGTTTCATACTATTTTAGACACTGCTAGGACCCATGTTGAGCTTAACCATACTTGGGCATCAATTGAAAGAGATATTAGTGTCCAAGAACAATTGGAGGCTAGACGTAGGTAGCCCAAAAATCAACAATAGCATTTCATTTCTTTGGTTTTGGCCTTTCTTTCATGTCCTTAGATTCTCATGCTTATAGAAGAAGAAGAGGCTTGTCACCTGAAATCAATCCTATTGCTGAGATAGGAAGGAGGAACGTTGTGTTATCTGCCCAACAAAGTCTTCTAAGGAGGAATTTGTCCGATTCATCCATCTCATCTTTCTTTCCCTCATCTACCATCCATAGAATGGCATCTAGTGGTGGCTCTGGTGGCACTGGAAGTGATCCATCTTCCCAATCTTCATCGTCATCGGTGATTGGTATCTTGTACAACCACCATATCCTAGTCCATTCTACTACAAACCCCACCAAATTCATTAAAAAATATGGTCTTTTCAGTTCAAAGAAGATGCCATAACCACACCATGGCATGTGTCCTCTCCTCTTAACCTAGAACCTGTTAATCGCCCGCTTCCGAAGTTTAAAGAGAATTTGCCTAAGTTTTCGGGAAATAACACTATCAGTACTAACGAACACCTAGTGGCATTTTCGAATTCTTGTCACAATATAGTGGATAATGACAGCGACACTTGCATGCGATTTTTTGTCAATTCCTTGGAGGGAAAGGTTGTGGCCAACTTTTTTGACCTTCCTCCTAAGATCATGTCTACTTGGGAGGAGTTAATTTATTGGTTCCTATCCACTTATGGACAGACCAAAAGCCATGTTGACAAGTTAAGGGAGTATAATAACGTCACTTACAAAGATGGTGAGACCATCAAGTCTTTCAACTTGCATTTCACCAAGTTGTATCATCAAATCCCCAAACTTATCTGCCCTCAGAACTAGGCCGCCTTCATGCATTACTACAATGCAGTACCTTCTCCTTACCACCATCGGCTTGAAGAAAAGGCCATTAAAAATATCGGTTATGCTCTGCACACTTGCTCAAAGTATGAGGAACAATTTGAATGAACTGGTTTACCCCAGGGTGAATCAGTTAGACAGACAGATATGTCTTCCCTCTTACAACTGTTACAAGATATGAACAACCGTATGATAGCTTTTGAGCGGAAAGGCACTATCAACCCTCTCAACCCTGGAGCTTCATCCTCTTCCACCTCTCCTTTTATAAGTCTGGTTGAAAATAATTTCCAACCGAAGGCTATCCTATCTCGGATTTGGCGTAACTTTTGCGAGGAACACCACGAAGAAACCACATGTGAGCTAAGGAAGAGTGTCGGAGACAAGATATTTGGTAAATGACTAGAATCCACCATCATTGTCCTAGATTTTTTCGAGCCAGAAGATGTCATGGTCATCAACACTAAAAACAAATCCTATGCCCCAAAGGGCAATTTTGACCCTTCTCACATTTCTTCTATCCCGAGTTCATCCTCAACCATGGCTACACCCCAGGATCCTAAAATTCCTGAGAGTCAAAGAAGCACTCCCCCTCCCCCCTCTTCCAAGTACAATATCCTTAATCAATTGGTCGACATTAAGGAAAATGTAACCCTCTTAGACATGGTTGTCATCCCTGAACAACAAATGCATCTGAAACAATTCATGGAAGGAAAAGCTTATGTTGTAGCCAATCTTTCTAAAGAGGTATACGCAAAGGATTTATCTGTAAATAAATTAGGTGTACATATTTTAGATACCCTGTAAAAACCCTCCTTTCTTTATTTCTGTAAAAATCATGAATAAAATTGCTCGTTGGTGCCTCACTGATGGCAGTTCGGGCCCAAGTGTGATGTAGAAGATTATTATGGAAGAATTAGGCTTGTCTTGTACAAATGAAAATGACAGAAGCATGCTCTCCTATAATAGTCTACAACAAACAACCATAGGTGAGATTAAGGATGTGACCTTGGTTTTATGTGCTCATCCTGAGATAAGGACAACACTCAACATTCAGGTGATCAATATGCCTATAAGCAATTACTCAATTATCTTGGGGAGAGATTAGAAAGCCCTAATAGGTGGATACCTCTCGCTCGACAGGACACATTTATCCATCCCTCGGAATGGAAAGAATATCATAGTCCTTAGAGAAGGAAGAATCTCACCCTACATAGAGAATGTTCCGCAACCTAGTGTAAACTATATCGAAGAATACCTAGGAGTGCATTCCATATTTGTCGAAGAGGATGATATTCCTCTAGAAATAATTGATTTAGAGGAAGAATTGTGGTGTATGAATTTTGATGGTTCACATTCTAATAAGGCTAACGGGGTTGGTATTATCTTGGTCTCCCCTGCAGGAAAGATTCATAATATTTCATACAAGTTCAAGTTTTATTGCTCAAATGATCCCACTAAATTCGAAGCTTTATTGTTAGGCATTGAGAATGCCCTTAATCTCGGTTGTGGTCACCTTTCAGTTTTCAGAAATTATGAGCTTGTGGTGAACCTGATACGTAAGACATGCTCTCTTAGCACCAAGTTGATGGACAAATATTCCCAAATTGTTTGGGAACTTGTCTCAAATATCCTATCCTTTGACATCACTCAAGTTAGGAAGGATTTGAATTCTATAGTTGATTGATTAGCTGTCTTCACAGCCTCTCCTACTCATCAACTCCTTCCTCACTGGCCTGATTGTGCTTTCCAATATCTACATCGCTCATACATTCTGGAGAACGAAGAACCCTGGAATGTCATCCCTAACAATGAAAGCAGTTCTATTGTCATTCAAAATAAACCTCTCAAGCCTAAGGAGATTGCATCTCTAGAGAATAACAAGATTCTTGAAGGCTCGAATCCTATCGAGAGTTCATTTTCCTTGAGTGTTGGAGGCAACAAAGAAGAACAGGAACAAGGGATGAGGTTTGTTGATCAAAAGTTTTTTGCTTGGTTTAATGTGGATCTTTGTGGTTTTGATCCAGGTTTTGTTCAGCGTACTATGAAAACAGCTAGGCAAAAATAGAAACGCATTAACTCTGGGCTAAAAGAAACCTTTTGAAGGGAGATGGTGGATTTCTTAAGGACCGAAATGTTTTTTTCAACGCACCATGATGGAGTTTCAATGTGGGAGCCTTCTTTGAAGATCCCTGATAATTTTAGGACCTGCACTAGTCTTCGAAATTTTAGGCAAGCAATTATAAGAAATCCTTTCCCTCCTCTCAATAAAGAAATGTTCCAACAACAGATCGTAGAGTTATATTTGGAGCCCCTACTTGGCAGTTTCTTTGGTTACAATAAAATCAAGGTGGAAGGGGAAAATTATCACAAAACCACTCTCACTACTAATCGTGATACTATGTCTTACAATTGTCTGCCCTCTAGCTTATTTGATACAAGTATCGCCTTGATAAGGCTTATACACATAACTTTCGATAAATCAATCTGTTCCCAATATTATCTTGATGATTTAATTGTATCTGTCAAAGGGTTGATAGTTACATCAGGTTTTCAAATGTTAGGCCATTTCTGGATTACTTTTGTCTTGGATACTAACTCGGAAATTTTAAAGGGGTTACAGAGACAATGGTACTCCCATACCATTAGCATTCCTCATTTGAATTATTGTGAGGGGCTAGCATGAAAATATTTTGCTAATGGTATTCTTCTGTATTCTATTAGTTTAGTTATGCTTCCCAATTTTGTGCTCTCTCCTTCTTTACAGTCTTTGATTTCTACTTTCTGGACTAAATTTTATTTCTGAATTGTTCTATCTCTATTGTTGTTGTTTTGATTTCTGGATTATTAAATCTGTTGGATTTTGGTCTTTATCATCTTTTAGAGTGCTCGAATTAGCATGTTGGATCATGTTTTCCACAGTAATTCTCCTGCAAGCATTGTTATTCTATAACAATCAAGCTTACGCAGCTGTTATGAGGTCATCTCTAAAGGACCCTTAGAAATTGTTGTTTCATTTTCCACTGTTGTTATATAAAGAGTTGGTTGTTTCCTGCTTCTTCTTGCCATTTCTTCATCCATTGATATCTTAAGAGAAAATCTCTAAATCCCCCAATTTCAAGTTGAGAGCATATTACAGACAAATAATTATGCACACAATGGTAAAACCCCTCCTACCTAACATTTTTTAAGAGTCATTCCCATTCTCAGTCATCTTTTATTAAATCCGCTCACTTCCCCCTGCTACATAATCATTCGAGTTATGTATTCTTGAGAGGACTATTCTTGGTCAGTGAAACCATGAGTTCTGAGTTCTAATCTCCTGATTGCAAATTTCCTTGTGGAGTTGCTAGTTTTTTTACGATTGAAAACGTCAAGGTAGTTTCGCCCGCAAATTGTTGCTAAAGCCATTATTATATAAGACTAAATAATGCTAGTAGGTGGGACCCCCTTTGTTTTGAAGATCAGATCTGTTTATTTTCAATAGTATCATGATATACTACAAAGGTTTACATGGTTGACAAGAATATCTTTGTTATTGATATGAGTAGAGTTTTTGTGATGATATCCCTTCATGCGACTATAGCCTGCTACCCATTAATGGTGACGGTGATACTACACCTGCATAACAACATATTAGTAAAGTTTCATTAATGACATTTTTAAAGAAGGAAAGGTATCACAACAAGTACAAAGGAACCCAGTCCTGCAATACCACGTATATAAATATTTGTTTTAGCTCTAGTTACAAGGAAAATGCTATAAAAGTGTGTAATTACATTTTTATATATGCATATGGTGAAAATTTTGGTGGTGCAATTTGGCAACGTAACAATGCAATGGTTATGTATCGATTAATGGAATCGGTGGCTGACTTACATATGACATAACGTTGGTGTCTCATGGAAATATGGCTTGCGTTCTTATGGTGATTATGTTATGTTTTGGTTAAATGTTGATGATTCTATACATGATCGTTTAGATTGTGTAGTGGTTGAGCGGTGTATTTGATTTATATCGGGAATGTAAACAGGGGTGGCGCATTTGGAAAAATGAATGCAAATGGTTGAATTACTATGCGGATTTCGATTATGTTGTGGTTTAAATGTATTGATACTATCGATGCCTGGTTGATTAATGGTGATTAATGGGAGGCTCATTGGCATGTACTGTGGAGTAAATGAGAGATGGGTGGAGGGGATGTGCATTTACTACATGTCACCTTTACCCTTCCCATTGGCCACCATCCCAATCAGATTGATGTTTGATCTTCCAGTTGTGTTCATGCTCCAGATTTCTAGCAGGGTGAAACCGCTCGGCCACTTCTCATCTTAAGGATTTTGATTAACAAGTATGTCTCTTTTGGCCATTCTCGACATCACTCTGGTTATGAAATAAGAAAACATGGCTCTTAATTTAACCCAATAACCATGATGACATTCACCATGCCATGATTTAAAAAAAAACCCTTCGACCAACACACAGTGGAAATAAATAACTATTGCTCAGGAAGACTAACATTCAAATGAACTTAAACTGAAACATCTATTTTTCATTCAAATCCAAAATTCCACACAGTTGCATCACTCACCCGTGATTCATATAGCCGTCATGTTGTTATGGTTACCTTTCACTACCTCTTTGATGTTACCATAAACCTTACATTTCTAATTAATGTCAGAGTCACCCGACTTATGCTAAGTAATTCAACGTTTTTTAAATGGAAGGGCCTCTACCTTGTGTCGATTGGGTGTCTGGTTATGTATAAGATACCATGGTTGGTTCGGTTGGTTGTTCCTCTACCATAGTGGAATTTGTTAGTTGGTATACAGTCACTAAGATTCACACTTTTGATGTTTTGGTTGGTGGCTGATATTGGTTACGATTTTGGGGATTGCTCGCGCTGGCCGTGTTCTATATAGGGTTTTTGCAAATGAATTATTAGACTGAGCATATTGCATCGGCATGCTCTATTGAGTTTTATTGTGGTCGATTGTTGTTTTGTGTTATGGAAAATTTGCATCATGAAGTTTCCTCAGTTACACATCGCGTGTTATTGATCGCAAATTGGCCATTGTTGATGACAGGTGTGTTGATTATTTGGTTCGGGTTTCAAGTCACCTTGAATGTTTTGTTTTACAGTGGCATGGTTACATCACCCTTGAAGTTTTCTCAATAATTATTGTTTCATTGTACATTCAATTATCATTCCATGCGTGGCATATGAGGTTTTGGTATCTTGATTATTTTTTGCATATACATGTGGGAATGAATATCGTTACAAACCTTGATTGGCTCTATTGCAGAAGTAGCAACTTTGTTATTATTTCATAAATATGCATTTTAAATATAGATTGGATGTAACAGTGGTGGAAGTAAATGATTATAGATTGGGAATGAGTGTTATTGTTGACTTTTATAACATGTAGAATGTGTGAATAAAAGGAACAGAACATCTTACAAATTATGTGAAGTACTTATGTTTTGTAATGGTGTTGTGTTGGATATTAATGGTCAATGAAATTAAAATACTACACAGGAATTATTACTCAAGTCATCTCACTGTTGGTTGATGCATATTTTCTTACTACAATATATGTTATGGAGTGCTTGATTGATCTCATGAAAAGTAACCATTTTTTTCCCCCTTCATTATCTCATTTTTCACAAATTATAAACCCCCCACATATCCCATATTCATTTTGTTCACCCCCTATTCTGATATCGATCACAGCTAAGGGAAATTATGTGTTAGATTGGGTAAAAGTGGAAAAGTCTTGTGTGGATTGTAGTGAGTTTTATTGGTTGCTACAGTTGATTGTTGTTATCATTGAGCAGTGGCCATATTTATTCCCTTTCATTATATCATATTTTTGATAGTTACAACCCCTCATGTATCCCTGAGCATTTTTTCACCCCCCCCCCTGCTCAATGATTGAAATTAGAACATTTTTTATGGATTGGATTGCATGAGCCTGATACATTCTGAGCCAAATCTATTTCATATTTTTAAGGAGTTGTCATGCATGGTTATTTAAAAGACTATTTGCTAATTGTTGAAATATGAAGGATGATATTTTTCAGTAGGGGAATCCATGGCTGAGGAAACAGAGGTAGAGGTAACTCGAACTGAGGCCCAATGAGGCCTAGCTTCTCAATTCATTTTGATGATGATTCTGAAGAACTGGGCCAATTGTTCCACACTGGATTATTTAATTGGATTGGACAGGGGATAGTCCAACCAAGGCCTGAAAGGCCTCCCTTCCAAGCCCCTCAAGCCTCCAGTATATCGGTGCCTCCTCATGTCTATTTACAGCCTGAAGTCCTAGAAAATGATGGGTGGCAGGAGATTGTCCACCTAGTTGTCTCCCAACATCGTGGTTGACCAAACTTATCCTTTCATGCTCCTCCACCTTTAAACCCCATCTTCCCAGTTATCCCTAACCATTCGCCAGTGAAATCTTCCCACGCCAACAAGAGACTGAAGATTGAATCCCATCATGCATTAGATAAAGGAAAGGTCGTTGCATCCCCTTCTTCACCCTCTGATGACTCTGAAAAATCCATGTTCCCACGGATGCATCTGAGGGACGATTGTTCCCATGTGATTAGTGAGATAAATCCTAAAGGATCTGCCTAGCTCAATTCATTTTCAGGGAAGTCAGGAGGTGACAGCAACAACCAAGGGAAGGTTGCTTCACAGACTGGAAAATATGGATTTTAGTTCTTATTTTATTTATTTTTTATGACAGTTGACTACATGGATTTTGGACTGTATGTTTTATTTTGGACATATGAGTATTAGTCTGAATTATTTTTAAGTTTTATAGATAAAATTTCCAAAGAAAAATATGATTGAAAGGAGGCATAAGTGGTGTATTTTCTTAACAAATGGATTAGTTTATGATGTGATGATTGTTATCATTAGGGGAGTCACAAGGGGGTCCTGCCTATTAGTTATTATTTAATTATGACTCTATTATGATTATTACATCACCCCCCCCCCTCCCCTTACTTAACTAAAGTTAGTTAAGGTCCTATGTTAGCTTAACTAATAAGTTAGTTCAACTACTTTAACCAATTTGAAATTGTTAAAAGTTGAACTAAGGGGAGGAACAAAAGAGGATAGAAGCACCAAGCATGCTAAGGTTTTCTCTTTGAATTCATGTTGAGATAGTTCATCTTTCATTCATTCATATCTTCATCATAGCCTAATTGTCTTTTGTGATAGCAGGGTCTTATTGTAGACAGCAATATTCAGGGTTGAATCAAATCATTCAGACACTTGTTCTTTAGAGGTGTTGATCTATCTTTGATAGTCTGTGTAGGCTTGTCTATTTGTGAATTAGTTTTCATGACTGATAAATACTATTGTGCAGAGTCGAGTGGGTAGTGATGTGTGGCAAGTTGATCCATCTTTTAGAGTTCAGTTTTGGTTTTCTGTCAGAGATCTTTTTGTATGTTCCATTGGGGATTTCTAAGTTTGACTTTGGTCCAATATTTCTTGTGAAGTTTTGTAAAGACAATGACTCTTTGATGAATTTGAATGAAATAAAGGATTTCTTTATGTCTCACCTATCTTGATTATGATCTTGGTGTATTTACTTATGTTATTATATTTAATTTTAGCAACTTATATTTTCAAAAAACAAATAAAAAGTAATTTTCCAGCAAGCTTTTTATTGATAAAAAAAACCAGCCTAAGCACTTGTAATTAATATTAGTGAGTTAGGATACATATTTTTGTTGTCTATAAACATAGGGTGATATTCTCGTTTACTTTTCTTTAGCTAAGTAAAGTCTGAAAATGATTGAGTAAGATCAATTCATATCTTTTCCTCAACACCCCTTGCGTTCATTCCTCAACTCTAGGACTTAAGAGGTTCGTGACCTCTTCTCACCTCATAGAGACTCTGTGCATAGCAGCACTACCCCTCATGAGCTTAAAAAACTCTGTCCTCCCAGAGACTCTGGGCAACTGGGAGTGTCGACGTGCACCCGTGAATACTGTCGCCAAGGTTGGAAAACTCACAGTTCGTGGCTCTAGCTTAAACCACCACAGTGCTCAAACATTTATGGGTACAAGTCATTTACGAACCATATAATTTCTTATTTGCCTAATTAGACTATCAATAAGGACTCAAATAAAAGAGATACAGTATAATCATTAAGAAAACATGCATATCCTTGAAAACGTTCATAGTATATCCAATTTCATTACGCAGTTATAGCTCAATTACACAAAGTAGGAGAATACTTATCTATTACAAGTTGCAGCCATCTAACTGAATGTGGGTGTTCTCCTTTCCATCCAACCATAGGCTTAGAGGCATTCATTCTTATCACTTTGTCCACCCCCGTTCCAAGCCATGATATCACTAGGGAATTTACGCCATCTCTCAGAGAAACTCTCTTTGTCACAGCGACCCTGTGAGGTTTATTAGATGCTTCCTTGACATCAATATCGTGTTTGGGTCCTTCAGGCCATGTTCTCGGCACTTCCTTTGGGTTCACACATCTCCCTTACGATTTTGTGCTCTTCTCTTGTGTCTCTACTCTTATTGTCTTTGTATGTATCTTACCTTCCCTCCTCTGGAAGGTTTCTGACCTATCTTGTTCCTTCTTTCAGAAGGAAGCTTGGGTCTGTAGGTCTATGTGGTACTTCGAGATGAAATCCTGCAGCTAGACCATGCTTCCATTCATGGGGGTGGTTTATGATTCAACCACTGGTCCTTTCTTTATTAACTGATTTCTTTCCTCTAGAGATATCATGGCCCATACTTCAAGGCTTCACCCCCCAACAGTTAGTTATGGGTAGCTTAATGATAATACATTTGCATTGTCCACGTGCCTTAGCATGGTAATATTATTTTATGATTAATTACAAGCTGGGGGAAACAGGATTGTTACATATACAGTCAAAAAAAGCATAAAAGTGCCTCAATTTTTATGCCCAACTTATGTAAAGAATAGTACCCCTGATGTACGGGGTTTCCAGCAATAAGAAAACACCTAGAAATGTGTGCCAATACTCATCCTCAATTTTTGTGCTTGTTGTAGTGGCATAGCCATTATAATAAATGTTGTAGAGTCCTCCTAAAACTGTATTGTATGGTCCTCCTTTGTTGTATGGTAATGGACTATATTTAATGCTGAAAATCTCCTTGGGATGTGTGCCACCCTCTACTTGGTATCTACTACAATCCTCCTTTGTTTCTCCTCTTTTCCTTTTAGCTCTATCTCTCTTGGAAAAGTATCTCTTCATTGTCCCTCTCAATCTCCCTTGAAAAGTTCACCCCCCTCTCTCTCAATGCTCCTTTTATTTACTCATTAATGAGTAACTTCCCTAACCCTAGATCTCAATGGATGAGATTCAATCTTGCTCCACAAGATCAATGGATGTGACTTAATCTTTCATTGAGTTCACTTAAATCACTTAAGTAACCCAAAATTTATAAAGCCACTTTTACTCATTAAATAATGAAAGACCCCACTTAACTTTATAAAATCACTTTATAAAGTCAAGTCACTAAAGAGAGACTTTTTCTCAGTCACTTATACATGATGGGCACTGCCAATGCATAAGTACCTCTAAGCTACAAAAACTAACATTAGGGACCAAGAACCCCATATTAAAAACTTTCTTGACATTACACAGATAGAATTTTATGAGAGATTCAGGACAATACATACTGCACTTAACTTTGGCCAAAGATCTTTCCATAAATGCAAGCCTTGGACTGCTTGAATAAACACAATTTGCAATACATGTTGTTGTAGATATCACATTGAGTATGGTTATTATTATGTCACACACACAGAGATATATATATATATATATATATATATATATATATATATATATATATATATATATATATATATATATATATATATATATATATATATTGTATTGCATAACAGCCTTGTGCAAGAATGATCAGTTATATTGTTGTCGTCGTCATCTAGAGACTTTATTCACAACATCTTGTGTAAAAGGCTAGAGGGTTGTACATTTTATCAAAAACCTTGCTTAGATGGGACATGCCCCAGGTGCAATGGAATGGTATTATTGATCAAGTGCATCCATGTAAGCGATGAGTATGAATTGGGTAAGAAGGAGGTTTCCTTGCAAAGCTTTAAATATGTCGCATATGATATTGATGGAGGGAAGGAAAGAAAAAATATACAATTGGTGTCTTATCAAGTACGATTATGTGACTTCATGAAGGACTTTGTCAAAAATACATGACAATACGTTCAACATGTTCATGTGGCTCGATGGAAAGAAGAGCATTTTAGAATATGCATAGATACATTTCTCGTTGGTACCATCTTATCAGTGGTTGATTTTTCTAAGAACTACGCCCTTCAACTGCAAAATTAGATCCAAAGACAATATTATCACTCAGAATGGGTCAACATAATGTTCCATATCACATATAGGCATGGGTCGGATAGTAACAAATAAAAAAGAGTTATATTGAAGGAGTATCACTTCTACATAAGTGATTATCGGTGCCATGACTTAGCATGCGTACAACATTGCTTTCAGTTGTTTTACAACCACCTTAAGGAGAAGAACATACAGATGAATCAACATTTCATTTGTTCATATGGTTGCGCATGTGAGAGAACTCTAGAATGTTTATTTTACCTAGAAGGTGAATCAACAGGTTGGCTACCCATTGGGTTAGGGTGAACCTGTACAAACATAAAACAATGTTTAATTGTGACTTTAGGTTAGGACCAACCTAAACATAACGCAAATTTGTATCTATTAATTAAATTTTCTTTCATTTAGATCCCCTCCTACTAGGGATGACCTCATCATCATCAAATATAACATCAAAATTTGTCCTTCCAAGTGAATTTGACCTTCTTTTTGCTTAATTAGTCAACCATTAAGGTCATTTATTTTCTTCTTTTGTAGCCACAATGTCAATGAAGCATGTGGTATGCCTCTAGTGGACCTTGTTTGACCATAGAGATACTTTCTAATGCCCAAATAATTTGGTAGAAGTGGGGCTTGTTGCAGGGATGGAGGTGACTAGGGGTTGTTCCCCTACTACATGATGCTCTGACAACTCTTTAGATAAGACGATGGAATGATCATCACTCTGAAGATATTTATTTTCTACAACATCGACCAATAATTTATTGCCTTATACCTTTCAACCAACTTATTGAAAATCATGTCCATGGGATTATTTGATAGGCTTGCAAAGTGTCATCAAGTTTCTTCCTTCTTTCCATGCAATTTTGAAGAAAAAAATCCTCGTCGTAGAATTCTTCAAGAGCCTACTCACAATCTCAAAATCCTCCAAATTGCTTTGATGAAACTTGAAATTGAAGACACAACCCTTGGACAATCTTTACGAAACCATTAATGTGTTGCAATTCCTCTCAACGTACAAACGAACAATTTCATCATAAAATCCTTATGAATAACGTTTAGTTCTTCCATAAAATCCCTAGTCATGACCTCCATTTGTATTGTCAGTATCTGAGATGGAGATCCTAAGGTGCTAAGTATGTAATGGTGGGGTCAGTTGTTAAGATGATGGGGAGGTAGGTTTTAAGGGAATGTGTTTCACTTATTTTTTATACTAAATGCGAAAAGAATTCATCATAACATCTTCATGAATGATGCTCATGCAGCTAAATGAACATGAAATATGTGTCACTTATCATGCAACATCGATTAGGTAGATACCCTATCTTACCACCACTTCCCTTGCCACCCTTAAGTCCTTATTTAATTCCATAGGTTTATCATGCAATATGGTTTAGCATGTTTTTTTGTTGTTGTCAGGATTTGGTGGTCTATGCTTGTCATGCGACATGGATTAGGTAGATACCCCTGTTCAACCCTAGGTTTATTTTATTCCTACAAAACTATTATTGTTTCCCTATAGTATTGGGGTTTAGGATGGCCTTATGGGAGTTGACAATGCAACACATGGGGGTTAGCAAAAATTAGAGTCATTTTGTGTCGTGTCGTTCCTCTTCCTTGAGTAGAGGGTGCCTAGTTGGTTTATCCTAGTCTAGTATTTGTATTTTTCTATACCATTTCTAGAAGTTATGGCATTGCTCAAGTTCAAGTGAGAATTTTTTGTTTAGGTTCATTATGCACAAATCCAACAAATAACAAGCTTAATACTATTTTTTTCTTAGATCCATATGATAAATTTATCATGTCCTTAGTGTTTTCACATTTTTAATATGTCCTTAATATCATATCCAAAATCAAGAGGGATATCAAATTAAATTAGGTGGTTGACCACTAATATTGGTAATTGCACCCTAGTCTAATTGTGCATCGAAAACTAAAGATATAAAAACTTTATTTAGAACTGTGAGTATGATGATGGACTACTAACGAACAACACGTGCACATGCAACTGAAGGTACAACCAAATAGGTACCTGTCAGATATTTCTTCATCGAGTAAGGAAAGATTATGACAAATAGAGGCTAGAAATGTGACTGCATCTAGTATATATGATAAGAAAATAAGGACCAGAGGTGAAAAAGTCAGAATAAAATTTTGTAGACGCATGAAATTTTTTCTTGCCGAAGGAGGATTGTGATCTTATGATGATGAGAGAATAGGAGACATAGATGTTCCACTCAGGTATAAGCATCTGGTGAAGCAATGGGAACCTAAGGAACTACCTCCTATAGATGTTGACTTCATTGTCAACAATAGGACATATGGCATTGCACCATCCTCCCTGCATGGCTTGGGGCTATTTTCCATGGATGGAACAATTGTAAAATACAATACAGTAACTGAATTGATGGACTATGTCAGACCGTGTTACAATTATAACGATTGGATGTGGTTGGTCTGGTACATGCAAAGTGTGCGGAGATATGCACTCACAGCAAATTATATACAACTAATAAACAAGGATAAAAATAAGGGAGTGACTATCTATATTGATGGAAAGCCTAAAGCTTTTGGCAATATCGCAGGGTTTATAAACAGCACACGACTTGGGACAACAAACAAACAACTGAATTGCATATTTGAGGGACATGAAGAGAATCAGGTAATCCTGTGCGCAATAAAAAAGATAGCTCCCAGGGAAGAGTTATTAGTGGATTACCATTTCAATCGAATAGAAACATTGACTAATAGTGTGCAGGCTCTTATGCAACACCTCTTTAAGAAACCTCTACTTATTGCATTATATTTTTTTATTATCTTTAACATTGTTGTAAATATTATCTTTAACATTGTTTTTTTGTTATCATTAACAATTTTTTTGAATATTTGGGGGTTCTAATTATATTTTAATGTGGCAGGATGATCATGGAAAAGGGTCAGCCGCAGAACATGTAAATTATTATCAATTTCCACTTTCATTTTACGTTGTTTTTATTATTTGCTTATATAATTTTATTGAAATAACATTGTTTTTGTGAAATTATATGTAGTCAGCAGGCCATGTGGATCATGATTCCACCAATGAGGAGGGGTTTTATTCTTTCATTGATTCGATGCTCTTATTAAAAAAAAAATATCATTAAAGCTAACAAGGAACTTGTTATCTTGTTAGATCGTCCAGAACAAACTCTAGACGTCAAAGAAAGGATCAAGCTCCTTATGTCACAACTTAACACATATAAGGTAATAACCATAATTTTATTTATTTATTTTTAATGCACTCATATGTTCAAGTATGATACTTTTTTCTTTAACTTTTACATTATCTCATGAAAAAATATTTTCTTTTTTATAAAGGAATATTTGGAGCCTGTTCAGCCCGATGTTGGTAGTAGTGGCGCTACAGAGACGCTACAAAGTCCTGATGCAGGCGGTCATATAGCTGCTAGAGAACTATTTGCTTCTCCATATTCCACACCTCATTTAGATAGGAGCCATGACATGCACTGACAGGCATCCACACCTCGATCAAAGTCTAGAGATGGTGGCAGAGATGAGGATCATAGTTATGTGGTTGAGATGGTTGCATTTCCTGGAGCTAGATGTGTGACAAGCACGGGGACCCTTCCGTGCACATTTTTGGTCGACGATAATGGACTTCCATTAAAACAATCAAGACTCCCGGGTAGTTTTAATTCATATTTTAATCATTTAATGTTGTCCTCATACAGAAATAATCTAGATTATTAATTTTAAATTAATGATCATATATTTTTGTGTGTAGGAAACGACCTTTTTTATAGGCACGTAAAGAGCAAGGACTATATTTGTCTCTCAAGGATATAAAGAGTATATAATGGATAGTGAATGATGAACTATATTTTCTTCCCACAATGTTATAGTCAATGACAATGATATCATTTGTGGAAATGATGGATGACATTACCTATAACTAACGCAATGTAGGACTCTTACACTTCCCATGGCCTGAAGATTGTACTCAACCCATGCTCCCATTATTATGTGAAAAGAGTTTCCCCACCAACCTCTTACATAGATTCAAGGATTGATTGATAAGTCAAAGAAGGTATATGGCTTCATTTAAAGCACATTATAGAAAAATATGAGTTCTGAGAATGTCCTTGGGGATAAAGGATTTATTTTCCCATGCATCCCCTTTCATCTTCAACTTTAGTGGAATCATAGTGCCTCTCATGCCTTCATGTGTTTTCTATCATGGGTTGCATCACCATACATTGAATCACTTTGAAGGCCTAATTACTATTTAACTATTTGAATGAAGGTCAATTGAGTTGTGTTAGAGTCTTAGGATTGTGTTTTGTATTTGTAAAATACACCATGTGAAACTCTTACATCAAAGCCATACATTGTCATTGACCTATTGAAATAAGAATTATCAAATAGTTGTTGTACCACCCGAGCACATATTTCAGTTTAGACACATTTTCTTTGAGTATTTCATCTTCTATATTGCATTATTTATTTTATATGTAACCTTGTGGGTTAAAAATATTTAAGCAATTTTAAACAATAGTGAACTCCATATCCTCCAGCCATTTCCTTAGGCTTCATGGCCTCCCTCCATTCTTATGAGAACTTCAAGCCTTAGCAATTCTCTTGAACCTATTGTATGGTATACGATGCACTAGATACATATGGTTAAGATGGATTTTGATTATGTATGGGGTGCTCAAGCATGGGATGATATTTTATTAGGTAGACTTCATATCTAACCTTATTTCACAATGTATACCAAAGGCTAAAACTCCCTTAGATAGTAGTGCACTTGAGTTTTACATGGCATCTTATCTTATGTATTATGTATGTGTGAGCTAAGACTTCTCTTGTTTCAAGCCCACCTAGTATCCTTCCTTTGCACTTGTACATGGTTATTTCCTCATAGATGTTTAGCTATTATTCATTCATTTAACCTTTTAATGTCTTTGAAAAATGTAGGTTTGAAGGGTGGCCACCTCCATGAT
>ML800544.1:84909-100856 GCA_009831015.1 Picea engelmannii
GTAGGGTGATATTCACGTTTACTTTTCTTTAGCCAAGTAAAGTCATAAAATGCTTGAGTAAGATCAATTCATATCGTTTCCTCAACATTTATTTGGTGACCATACTGGGGAGATCTTCGATATCTCTCCGGTTAACTTTTATACTCGATCCTCATCGATACATTTCTCTTTTTCTATTTTGATTCTTGGACTGTTTGCAATTAATGGTTGTTCCTGTCGCAAGGAAGCCCAACCTTGAGCCCGGTCTCCAAGACCAGACCAGCATTTCTTTGAACCTATTTCATACTATTTTATACACTGCTATGACCCATGTTGAGCTTAACCATACTTGGGCAGCGATTAAAAGAGATATTAGTGTCCAAGAAAAATTAGACGCTAGACGTAGGCAGCCCAGAAATCAGCAATAACCTTTTGTTTCTTCAGTTTTGGCCTTTCTTTCATGTCCTTAGATTATCGTTCTTCTAGAAGAAGAAGAGGCTTGTCACCTGAAATCAATCCTATTGTTGAGATAGGAAGGAGGAACATTGTGTTATCTGCCCAACAAAGTGTTCTAAGGAGGACTTTGTCTGATTCATCCAGCTCATATTTCTTTCCCTCATCTACCATCCACAGAATGGCATCTAGT
Organism: Picea engelmannii; assembly: GCA_009831015.1. Lineage (NCBI taxonomy): Eukaryota > Viridiplantae > Streptophyta > Pinopsida > Pinales > Pinaceae > Picea > Picea engelmannii. The sequence continues at coordinate 85,535 of ML800544.1, forward strand.
GGTGGCTCTGGGGGCACTGGAAGTGCTCCATATTCCCAATCTTCATCGTCATCGGTGATTGGTAGATTGTGAAGCCACCATATCCTGGTCCATTCTACTACAAACCCCACCAAATTCATTAAAAAATATGGTCTTTTTCATTTCAAAGAAGATTCCATGACCACACCATGGCATGTGTCCTCTCCTCTTAACCTAGCACCTGCTACTCGCCCGCTTCCGAAGTTTAAAGAGAATTTACCTAAGTTTTCAGGAAACAACACTATCAGTACTAATGAACACCTAGTGGAATTTTTGGATGCTTGTCACAATATAGGGGATAATGACAATGACACTTACATGCGCTTGTTCGTCAATTCCTTGGAGGGAAAGGTTGTGGCCGACTTTTTTGACCTTCCTCCTAAGATCATGTCTACTTCGGAGGAGTTAATTTATTGGTTCCTATTAGCTTATGGGAAAACCAAAAGCCCTGCTGACAAGTTAAGGGAGTATAATAATGTCACTTACAAAGATTTTGATACCATCAGGTCTTTCAACTTGCATTTCACCAAGTTGTATAATCAAATCCCTGAACTTATCTGCCCTCAAAACCAGGTCGCCTTCATGCATTACTACAATGCAATACCTTCTCCTTACTACCACTGGCTTGAATAAAAGGCCATTGAAAATCTCGGTTCTGCTCTACACACTTGCTCAAAGTATGAGGAACAACTTAAACGAACTGGTTTACCCCAGGGTGAATCAGTTAGATAGACAGATATGTCTGCCCTCTTACAGCCAGTACAATATATGAACAACTGTATGATAGATTTTGAGCGGAAAGGTATTGCCAACCCTCTCAACCCTGGAGCTTCATCCTCTTCCACCTCTCCTTTTATAATTACGGTTGAAAATAATTTCCAGTCGAAGGCTATCCTGTCTCGGAGTTGGTGTAACTTATACGAGGAACACCACGTAGAAACCACATGTGAGGTAAGGAAGACTGTGAGAGACAATATATTTGGTAAACGACCAAAAGCCACCATCGTTGTCCTAGATTTTTTCGAAACAGAAGATGTCATGGTCATCAACACTAGAAACAAATCCTATGCCCCAAAGGGAAAATTCGACCCTCCTCGCATTTCTTCTAGCCCAAGTTCATCCTCAACCGTGGCTACACCCCAGGCTCCTAAAATTTCTGAGATTCAAAGAAGAACTCCCCCTCCCCCCTCTTCCAAGTACAATATCCTGAATCAATTGGCCGACATTAAGGCAGATGCAACCCTCTTAGACATGGTTGTCATCCCTGAACAACAAATGCATCTGAAACAATTCATGGAAGGAAAAGCTTCTTTTGTAGCCAGTCTTTCCGAAGAGGTATACACAAAGGATTCTTTTGTAAATAAAATAGGTGTACATAATTTTAGATACCCTGTAAAAACCCTCCTTTCTTTATTTCTGTAAAAATCATGGATAAAATTGCCCATCGGTGCCTCATTGATGGCGGCTCAGCCCCAAGTGTGATGTAGAAGATTATTATGGAAGAATTAGGCTTGTCTTGTACAAATGAAAATGACAGAAGCATGCTCTCTTATAATATTCTACAACAAACAACCATAGGCGAGATTAAGGATTTGACCTTGGTTTTATGTGCTCATCCTGAGATAAGGACAACACTCGGCATTCAGGTGATCGATATGCCTATAAGAAATTACTCAATTATCCTGGGGAGAGATTGGAAATCCCTAACAGGTGGATACCTCTCACTCAACGGGACACATTTATCCGTCCCTCGGAATGGAAAGAATATCATAGTCCTTAGAGAAGGAAGAATCTCACCCTACATAGAGAACGTTATGCAACCTAGTGTAAACTATATCGAAGAAGACCTAGGAGTGTATTCCATATTCGCTGAAGAGGATGATATTCCTCTGGAAAGAATTGATTTAGAGGAAGAATTGTGGTGTATGAATTTTGATGGTTCAAATTCTATTAAGGCTAATGGGGTTGGTATTATCTTGGTCTCCCCTGCAGGAAAGATTCATAATCTGTCATACAAGTTGGAGTTTTATTGCTCAAACGATGTCACTAAATTCAAAGCTTTATTGTCAGGCATTGAGAATGCCCTTAATATATGTTGTGGTCACCTTTCAGTTTTCAGAAATTATGAGCTTATGGTGAGCCTGATACGTAAGACATGCTCTCCTAGCACCAAGATGATGGAGCAATATTCCCAAGTTGTTTGGGAACTTGTCTCAAATATCCTATCCTTTAACATCACTCAGGTTAGGAAGGAGTTGAATTCTATAGATGATTGATTAGCTGTCTTCACAGCCTCTCCTTCTCATCAGCTCCTTCCTCACTGGCTTGATTGTGCTTTCCAATATCTACATCGCTCATACATTCTGAAGAATGAAGAACCCTAGGAGATTGTCCCTAACAATGAAAGCAGTTATGTTGTCATTCAAAATAAACTTCTCAAGCCTAAGGAGATTGCATCTCTAGAGAATAACAAGATTCTTGAAGGCTCGAATCCTCTCGAGAGTTCGTTTTCCTTGAGTGTTGGAGGCAATAAAGAAGAAAAAAAATAAGGGATGAGGTCTGTTGTTCAAAAAAAAATTGCTTGGTTTAATGTGGATCTTTGTGGTTTTGATCCAGGTGTTGTTCAGCGTACTATGAAAACAGCTAGGCAAAAACAGAAACTCGTTAACTCTGCACTAAAAGAAACCTTTCGAAAGGAGATGGTGGATTTATTAAGGACCGAAATGTTTTTTTCAACCCACCATGATGGAGTTTCAAGATGGGAGCCTGCTTCGAATATCCCTGATAATTATAGGACCTGCACTAGTCTTCGAACTTTCAAGCAAGCAATTATAAGAAATCATTTCCCTCTTCTCAATATAGAAATGTTCCAACAACAAATCGTAGAGTTATATTTGGAGCCCCTACTTGGCAGTTTCTTTGGTTACAATAAAATCAAGGTGGAAGGGGAAAATTATCACAAAACCACTCTCACTACTAATCGCGATACTATGTCTTACAATTGCCTGCACTTTGGCTTATTTGATACAAGTATCTCCTTGATAAGGCCTATACACATAACTTTCGATAAATCAATCTGTCTCCAATATTATCTTGATGATTTAATCGTATCCGTCAAAGGGCTGATAGTTACATCAGGTTTTCAAATGTTAGGCCATTTCCGGATTACTTTTGTCTTGGATACTAACTCAGAAATTTTAAAGGGGTTACAGAGACAATGGTACTCCCATACCATTAGCAGTCCTCCTTTGAAATATTGTGAGGGGCCAGCATGAAAATATTTTTCTAATGGTATTCTTCTGTATTCTATTAGTTTAGTTATGCTTCCCAATTTTGTGCTCTCTCCTCCTTTACAGCCTTTGATTTCTACTTTCTGGACTAAATTTTATTTCTGAATGGTGCTATCTCTACTGTTGTTTTTTTGAATTCTACATTATTAATTCTGTTGGATTTTGGTCTTTATCATCTTTTAGAGTGCTCGAATTAGGATGTTGGATCATGTTTTCCACAGTAATGCTCCTACAAGCATTGTTAGTCTATAAAAATCAAGCTTACGCAGTTGTTACGAGGCCATCTCTAAAGGACCCTTAGAAATTGTTGTTTCATTTTCCACTATTGTTATATAAAGAGTTGGTTGTTTCCCGCTTCTTCTCGCCATTTCTTCACCCATCGATATCTTAAGAGAAAATATCTAAATCCCCCAATATCAAGTTGAGAGCATATTACAGACAAATAATTATGCACACAGCGGTAAAACCCCTCCTACCTAACATTTTTTAAGAGTTGTTCCCATTCCCAGTCATATTTTATTAAATCCGCTCACTTCCCCCTGTTGCATAATCATTCGAGTTACATATTCTTGAGAGGACTATTCTTGGTCAGTAAAACCATGAGTTCTGAGTTCTAATCTCCTGAAAGCAAATTTCCCTGTGGAGTTGCTAGTTTTTTTATGATTAAAAACGTCAACGTAGTTTTGCCCACAAATTGTTGCTAAAACCATTATTATATAAGACTAAATAATGCTAGTAGGTGGGACCCCCCTTGCTTTGAAGATTAGATCTGTTCATTTTCAATAGTATCATGATGTGCTACAAAGGTTTACATGGTTGATGAGAATATATTTTTTGTTGATATGAGTAGAGTTTTTGTGATGATATCCCTTCATGCAACTATAGCCTGCTACCCATTAATGGTGATTGTTATACTGCACCTGCATAACAACATATTAGTAAAGTTTCATTAACGACATTTTTAAAGAAGGCAAGGTATCACAACAAGTACAAATGAACCCAGTCCTGCAATACCACATACATAAATATTTGTTGTCTATTGTTAGCTCTAGTTACAAGGAAAATGCTATAAAAGTGTTTAATTACATTTTTATATATGCATATGGTGAAAATTTTGGTGGTGCACTATGGCAACGTAACAATGCAATGGTTATGTATCGATTAATGGAATTGGTGGCTAACTTATATACGTCATAACGTTGGTGGCTCATGGAAATATGGCTTGTGTTTTTATGGTGATTATGCTATGTTTTGGTTAAATGTTGATGATGCTATACATGATCGTTTAGATTGTGTAGTGGTTGAGCGATGTATTTGATTTATATCGGGAATGTAAATAGGGGTGGCACATTTGGAAAAATGAATGCAAATGGTTGAATTACTATGTGGAGTTCGATTATGTTGTGGTTTAAAAGTATTGATACTATTGATGCCTTGATTGATTAATGGTGATTAATGGGAGGCTCGTTGGCATGTACTATGGAGTAAATGAGAGATGGGTGGAGGCGATGTGCATTTACTACACGTCACCTTTACCCTTCCCATTGGTCGTCACCCCAGTCGGATTGATGTTTGATCTTTCAGTTGTGTTCATGCTCTAGATTTCTAGCAGGGTGAAGTTGCTTGGCCACTTCTCATCTTAAGGATTTCGAATAACAAGTATGTCTCTTTTGGCCAATATTGACATCACTCTGGTTATGAAATGATTTTGGCTCAGTTGTGTGGGTTTGTGTTGTCATGAGTGTTGCAACTGTGTGGAATTTTGGATTTGAATGAAAAATAGATGTTTCAGTTTAAGTTTGTTGGAATGTTAGTCTTCCTGAGAAACAGTTATTTATTTCCATAGTGTGTTGGTCGAAGGGTTTTGTTTAAAATCATGGCATGGTGAATGTCTTCATGGTTATTGGGTTCAATTAAGAGCCATTTTTTCTTATTTCGGCCTTGCAAAGGGATTGTATCCCTTCCACAAGCACCACATCCCCTTGGATATATTCCTTCAGCCTCGAAGTCTCACTTAAATTATCCCTGTTCCTTATGTGAAAAGATACTATGCCAACCCTTAACCCTCCAGGCTCTAGTTGCATAGGGAAACTTTCGTACCTGTCAAGTGGTTTCCAGTTATTTTGGTATGTTACCTTGGGTATGGTCTCACCCATGATTCATATAGTTGTCATGTTGTTATGGTTACCTGTAACTACCTCTTTGATATTAGCATAAACCTTACATTTCTACTTAAGGTCACATTCACCCGACTTATGCTAAGTAATTCAGTATTTTTTAAATGGAAGGGCCTCTACCTTGTGTCGATTGGGTGCCTGGTTATGTATAAGCTACCATGGCTGGTTCAGTTGATTGTTCCTCTGCCATAGTGGCATTTTTTAGTTGGTATACAATCACTAAGATTCACACTTTTGATGTTTCGGTTGGTGGCTGGCATTGGTTACGAATTTGAGGATTGCTCGCGTCAGTCGCATTCTATATAGGGTTTTTGCAAATGAATTATTGGACTGAGTATATTGCATCTGTTGTTGTTGGTTGATTAATCCCAATTGTGCGCAGCTTGGTTGACCACGATTGGCTAAATCGATGGCTCGGTATGGTCTATTGAGTTCTATTGTGGTCGATTGTTGTTGTGTGTTATGGAAAAGTTGCATCATGAAGTTTCCTCAGTTACACACCATGTTTTATTGATCGCAAATTGGTCATTGTTGATGACAGGTGTGTTGATTATTTGGTTTGGTTTTCAAGTCACCTTGAGTGTTTTGTTTTACAGTGGCATGGTTACATCGCCCTTGAAGTTTTCTCAATAATGATTGTTTGGTTGTATAGTCAATTATCATTCCATTCGTGGCATCTGAGGTTTTGGTATCTTGATTATTTTTTGCATATACATGTGGGAACGAATATCGTTACAGACCTTGATCGGCTCTATTGAAGAAGTAGCAACTTCGTTGTTATTTCATAAATATTCCTTTTAAATATAGATTGGATGTAACAGTGGTGGAAGTAAATGATTACAGATTGGGAATGAGTGTTATTGTTGACTGTTATAACATGCAGAACGTGTGAATAAAAGGAACAGAACGTCTTACAAATTATGTGAAGTAATTTTGTTTTGTAATGGTGTTGTGTTGGATACTAATGGTCGATGAAATTAAAACACTACACAGGAATTATTACTCAAGTCATCTAAATTTTGGTTGATGCATATTTTCTTACTGCAATATATGTTATGGAGTGCTTGATTGATCACATGAACAGTAACTTTTTTTCCCCCTTCATTATCTCATTTTTCACTAATTACAAACCCCCCACATATCCCATATTCATTTTGTTCACCCCCTATTCTGATATCGATCACAGTTAAGGGAAATTATGTGTTAGATTGGGTAAAAGTGGAAAAGTCCTGTGTGGATTGCAGTGAGTTTTATTGGTTGCTACAGTTGATTGTTGTTATCATTGAGAAGTGACCATATTTATTCCCTTTCATTATATCATCTTTTTGCTAATTACAACCCCTCATGTATCCCTGAGAATTTTTTCACCCCCCCTGCTCAATGATTGAAATTAGAACAATTTGTATGGATTGGATTGCATGAGCCTGATACATTATGAGCCAAATATATTTCATATTTTTAAGGAGTTGTCATGCATGGTTATTTAAAAGACTATTTGCTAATTGTTGAAATATGCAGGATGAGTTTTTTCAGTAGGGGAAGCCATGTCCGAGGAAACAGAGGTAGATGTAACTCGAACTGAGGCCCAATGAGGCCTAGCTTCTGAGTTCATTTTGATGTTTATTCTGAAGAGTTGGGCCAATTTTTCCATGTTGGATTCTTTAATTGGATTGGAAAGGGGATAGTCCAACTGAGGCCTGAAAGGACTCCCTTACAAGCCCCTCAAGCCTCCAGTATACCAGTGCCTCCTCATGTCTATTTACATCCTAAAGTCCCAAAACATTATGGGTGGCAGGAGATTGTCCACCTAGCTGTCTCCCAACATAGTGGCTGGCCAAACTTATCCTTGCATGTTCCTCCACCTTTAAACCCCATCGTCCTAGTTGTCCCTAACCATTCGCCAGTGCAATATTCCCACGCCAATAAGAGACTAAAGACTGAATCCCATCATGCATTAGATAAAGGAAAGGTCGTTGTTGTCCCTTCTTCACCCTCTGATGACTCTGAAAAATCTATGTCCTCACGCATGCATTTGAGGGACGATTGTTCCCATGTGATTAGTGAGATAAATCCTAAAGGCTCTGCCCAGCTCAAGGCATTTTCAGGGAAGTCAGGAGGTCACAACAGCAACCAAGGGGAGGTTGCTTCACAGACTAGAAAATACAGATTTTAGTTCTTATTTTATTTATTTTTTATGACAGTGGACTACATGGATTTTGGACAACATGTTTTATTTTGGACTGCATGTTTTATTTTGGACATATGAGTATTAGTCTGAATTATTTTTAAGTTTTATGAGCTAAAATTTCCAAAGAAAAATATGTTTGAAAGGAGGCACAAGGGGTGTGTTTGCTTAACAAATGGATTATGTTATGATGTGATGATTGTTATCATTAGGGGAGTCACAAGGGGGTCCCGCCTATTAGTTATTATTTAATTATGACCCTATTATGATTATTACCCCCCCCCCCTTCCTTAAGTAAATTTAGTTAAGGTCCTATGTTAGCTTAAATAATAAGTTAGTTCAACTACTCTAACCAATTCGAAATTGTTAAAAGTTGAACTAAGGGGAGGAAAAAAAGAGGATAGAAGCACCAAGCATTCTAAGGTTTTCTCTTTGAATTCATGTTGAGATAGTTCGTCTTTCATTCATTCATATCTTCATCATAGCCTAATTCTCTTTTGTGATAGTAGGGTCTTATTGTAGACAACAATATTTAGTGTTGAATCAAATCATTCAGACACTTGTTCTTCAGAGGTGTTGGTCTATCTTTGATAGTCTGTGTAGGCTTGTTTGTTTGTGAATTAGTTTTCATGATTGATAAAGACTATTGTGCAGAGTCGAGTGGGCAGCGATGTGTGTCAAGTTGATCCATCTTTTAGAGTTCAGTTTTGGTTTTCTGTCAGAGATCTTTTTGTATGTTCCATCTGGGATTTTTAAGTTTGACTTTGGTCCAAGATTTCTTGTGAAGTTTTGTAAAGACAATGACTCTTTGATGAATTTGAATGAAATAAAGGATTTCTTTATGTCTCACCTATCTTGATTATGATCTTGGTGACACTTCTTGCCTTACTCTAAGCACGATAAGTTAATGGAGACCATCAGTAATAGAAGTGATCCTGATGGTTTACTTGAATGACCATAGGTATGTAAAACGAATAATTGAGCAAATATTTCAGATTTATGAATCATTGAAATTTTGGCTTCATTTTATGGTTGTTATGGTATTCTTGTATTTTGTGGTTCTTTTTTGTTGTTAGGGAACTATGTCTATTCTTCCCTTGCCTTTCCTTTCCTTGCTTTCATAGCCTTTACTTTCCTTTCCTTGCCTTGCCTTGCGTTTCCTTTCCTTGTTTTGTTTTGACTTGCCTTTCCTTGACTTTCCTTTCCTTGCCTTTTCATGCCATGTCATGTCATGCCTTGCATTACCTTGCATTGCATTTCCTTGCATTACCTTTCCCTGCCTTTCCTTGCCATGCCATGCCATGTGTTTCATTGCCTTGCCTTTCCCTTCCTTTCCTTTCCTTGCCTTGCCTTACCTTTACTTGTCTAGCCTTGTCTTTACCTTTCCTTGCATTGCCTTACCATTCCTTGCATTTCCTTGAATTTCCTTGACATGTCATTCCTTGCCTTGCCTATTCATGCCATGCCATGACTTGAATTGACTTTCCATTCCATGTCTTTCCTTTCCATGTCATGCCTTGACTCTCCATACTATGCCATGACTTGACACTTCATGCCTTGCCTTGCCATGCCATTGCCTTCCTTTCTTTCCAAGCCTTGCCTTGCCTTTGCTTTCCCTTGTGTTGCCTTGCCTTTATTTGCCTTGCCTTATCTTACCTTGTATTTCCTTTCCTTTCCATACCATGCCATGCCATGCCTTACCTTGGCTTTCCATGACTTTCCTTTACATGTCATGTCATGCCTTTCCTTACCATGCCATGTCTTTCATTTCCTTTCCTTGCCTTTTCTTTCCTTTGTTGCCTAGCCTTTCCTTTTCTTTTCTTTTCCTTGCGCTTCCATGCCCATGCATTGCCTTTCCATGTCATGCCTTGCCTTTCCATGTCATGCCATGCCTTTCCATGACATGCCATGCCATGCCATGTCATTCCTTGCCTTGAATTTCCATACCATGCCTTGCCTTGCCATGCCATGACATGCCATGCCTGACTTTTCATGCCTTGCCATGCCATGCCATGCCTTGATATTCTATTCCATGTCATGCCTTGCCATGCCTTTCCATGCCATGTCATGACATGTCTTGCCTTGAATTTCCATGACATGCCTTGCAATTCCATGCCTTGCAATGCCATACCATGACATGTCAAGCCTTGCCTTTACATGCCATGCCTTTCCTTGCCTTTCCATTTCATGCCTTTCCTTGTCATGCCATGCCTTGCCTTGCCATTCCATGCCATGCCATGCCTTTCCTTTCCTTTATATTTCATTCCTTTCCTTTCCATGCCATGCCTTTCTATTCCATTCCATGCCTTGCATTACATTTCCTTTCCATGCCATGCCATGACATGCCTTGTATTTCCTTGCCATTACTTGCCATGCATTGACATGGCATGCCTTTCCTAGACTTTTGATGCCATGCCTTGCCTTGCCTTGCCTTTCCATGCCATGCCTTGCCTCGTCGTGCCATGCCATGCCTTACCTTGCCATGCAATGTTTTTCCATGTCTAGCCTTTCCATGTCATTCCTTTCCATGCCACGCCATGCATTTCCATGTCTTTCCTTGCCTCTCCATGCCATGCCATGTCATGATTGTCCTTTCCTTTCCATTCCATGATCGTCCTCGCCTTGCCATACCATGCCATGTATTTCCTTTCCTTGACATGCCTTGCCTTGCCTTGCCATGCCATGTCACGCCATGTCATTTCTTTCCTTTCCTTGCCATGCATGCCATGCCTTGTTATTCCTTGCATTTCCATGTCATGCATTCATTTCCTTTCCATGCCTTGCATTTCCTTTCCATGGCATGTCATGCCTTGTCTTGTCATGTCATGCCTATCCTTGCCTTTCTATTCCATGCCATGTCTTACCTTGCCTCGCCTTATCTTTCCATGACATGTAATTCCATGCCTTTCCTTTTCTTTTCATTCCACGTCTTTCCTTGCCTTTCCACGCCATGCCTTTACATGTATTTCCTTTCCATGTGATTCCATCTCTATCCTTACAAGGTGTTAAATTGTCAAACATATGTAATAAGCACTAAGAAAAACCCTAGTTTCAGAGATCCTCCAACAAACACTTTTTTGGGAAATGGAATGGCAGCGAAGGGACCCCACTAGCTGAAACTTGGTGCCCTAGATCCAATGCAACCAACAGTTTGTCCATCCAAGTCCCAGGTATATTTGTATTGTGAGTTTCAACTCACCTCCTTAAGTCATTCGGGGACATGTTGGCAATTTGGTTCAGGGGCATAAAATCAAATCTGAGTAGCATAATGGAGTTTCATAAGCTACTGCATGTTTTTTTGGCCAAAGCCCATGCGACCAAACTACCCACAATCACCCAGCACAATGTTCTTGAAAATGGAATCCTTGTTTAGAAATTGCAGTATGCCTCATTGAGCAAAACCCTAGTTTTGGAGATCCTCCAACAAAAACTTTTCCAGGCAATGAAATGATAGCAGAGGAGACACACTATTTAAAACCCAATTCCTTGGATCCAATGTAACTAACGATTTTTCCATACAATGCCCACTTAGAGATTTATTATGAGATGCAACTCACCTCCTCAAGCCATTCAGGGACATGTTGGTAATTTGGTCCGGGGGCATAAAATCCAAACCAAGCATCAAATAGAGTTTCGTAAGATCACACATGTTTATTTTTCCAAGGCCCATGTGACTATGCTACCCACAATATCTCAGCACAGTGTTCTTGAAATTCAACCTCTTGTTCAAAAATTGCATTATGCCTCATTGAGAAAAACCCTAGTTCTGGAGATCCTCCAACAAATGCTTTTACAGGAAATGAAATGATAGTGGAGGAGCCCCAATAATTGAAACTTGGTGCCCTAGATCCAATGCAATCGACATTTCATCCATCCAAGTCTTGATTGGAGTTTTGTCGTGAGTTGCAACTCACCTCCTCAATCCATTCAGGGGCATGTTGGCAATTTGGTCTAGGGGCATAAAATTCGAACCGAGAAACATAACGAAGTTTCGTAAGCTCCCACATTTATGTTTTTCCAAGTCCCACATGACCATGTTACCCACAATATCCAGGCACGGTGTTCTTGAAAATTAACCTTTTGTTAAGAAATTTCACTATGCCTCATTGATCCAAACCCTAGTTCCATAGATCCTCCAATGAGCACTTTTCTAGGAAACACAATGACATTAGAGCAGCCCCACTAGCTGAAAATTGATGCCCCAGATACAATGCAACTAACGATTCATTTATCCAAGGCCCAATTAGAGATTTATCATGAGTTGCAACTTGCATCCTCAAGCCGCTCAAGGACATGTTGGAAATTTGGTTTGGGGGAATAAATTCCAAACCGAGCAGCATAATGAAGTTCTGTAACCTCCCAAATGTCTATTTGGACAAGGCCCACGTGACCATGCTACCCAAAATCTCCCGAAACAATGTTATTGAAAATTGACCTCTTGTTCAAAAATTGTAGTGTGCCTCATTGAGAAAAAACTTTAGTTCTGGATATCCTCGAACAAACACTTTTCTAGGAAACAAAATGATAGCGGAGGAGCCCCACTAGCTAAAACTCAATGTTGTGGATCCAATGTAACCAACGGTTCATCCATATGAGGCACGGTTAGAAATTTATCGTGAGTTTCATCTCACCTCCTCAATTCATTCAAGGACATGTTGGCAATTTGGTCCAGGGGCATAAAATCCAAACCAAGCAGCATAACAAAGTTTCGTAAGATCTCACATGTATTTTTATCCAAGGCCCATGTGACCACTCTACCCACAATATCCCAACATAGTGTTCTTGAAAAGCGACCTATTGTTCAGAAATTGCAGTGTGCCTCATTGACCAAAACCCTGGTTTCGAAAATCCTCCAAAAAATGTTTTTCTGGGAAACAAAATGACAGCAGAGGAGCCCCACTAGCTGAAACCCAATGCCCCAGATTCAATGCAATCAATGGTTCGTCAATCCGAGTCTCAGTTAGATTTTTATCATGATTTGCAACTCACCTCCTCAATCCATTCAGGGACAAGTTAGTAATTTGGTCCTGGGGAATAAAATCCAAATCAAGTATCATAACGAAGTTTCGTAAGCTCTCACATGTTTGTTTGGCCAAGGCCCATGCAACCACACTACCCACAATCACCCAACACATTGTTCTTGAAAATTGACCTCTTGTTCAGAAATTGCATTGTGCCTCACTAAGCAAAACCCTAGTTCTGAAGATCCCCCAACAAACCTTTTTTTGGGAAAGGAAATGATATCGAAGGAGATCCACTAGATGAAACTTGATGCCCCATATCCAATGCAACTGATGGTTCATCCAACTGATGCTCAATTAGATTTTTATCGTGACTTGAAACTCACCTCCTTAAGTCATTCAGGGACATGTTGGCAATTTGGTCTAGGGGCATAAAACCCAAACTGAGTAGCATAACAGAGTTTTGTAAGCTCTCACATTTTTTTTTGTCTAAGAACCATGCGACCATGCTAGCCAAATCGCCCGACACAGTGTTCTTGAAAATCAACCTCTTGTTAAGAAATTGCATTGTGCCTCACTGAGTAAAACCCTAGTTCTGAAGATCCTCCAACAAACACTTTTTTGGGCAATGGAATGACAGCGGAGGAGAACCACTAGATGAAACCCGGTGTCCTAGATCCAATGCAACCAATTGTTCATCCATCTGAGGCCCGGTTAGAGTTTTATCATGAGTTTCAATTCATCTCTTCAATCCATTTAAGTACATGTTGGCAATAGACCTAGACCCAAATGATGACCATGACATAGACCTAGACCTATACCTAAACCATGACCTAGACCTACACCATTACCATGACCTAGACCATAGACCTAAACCATGATCATGACATAGATCTAGACCTCAACCTAAACCATGACCTATACCTAGATCAATACCTATACCTACAACATTACCATGACATAGACCATGACCTAGACCATGGTGAGACAAGGAATGACAAGGCAAGTCATGGAAAGGAAATGTCTAGGTATAGGTCTAGGTATGGAAATGCAAGGCAAGACAATGCAAGGGAAAGGAAAGGAAGAAATGACAAGGCTAAGCAAGGCTAGACATGGAAAGGCAAGGCAAGGCAAGGTCTAGGTCTACATGTTATATCTTGTTATAAAAGTTATTGAGTTGAAAGATTAGTTTTTATTTCTTTGATTTTAAATGAGGCCTTGAAGTTAAGTTCTTTTTCATGCAATCCAAAATAAATTATGGATCAGTAGTATAATGAGACTACACCATAAGGATGGAATATAAACCTATTTAGTGACATCCCTTTCTATGTAAATCATATTAATTATGATAATCCATGTTTCACAACAATGAAGATACCTAAGATATAGGAATAAAGAGAGCTTATGTAATGACATTGAAATTCTCATGCAAGTATTTTGATCTAAGATAGATGGGATAACAAGTTGTAGAATTACATGCTTAATGAATCCTTTGATTGTAATTTTAAGGTATTAAACTTGTTCATTTAGTACAATCATTATTTTTTTAAGCAAAATAAAAAAGGTATGATACACAAATGCCATTATTTTTTTATTAAATTAACTTGAAAACAAATTTAATAGAACTTAATTGACTTTGGAAATAATTTAATGGTGTTTATGATTATAGAGACAAATTTCTTGTGACCAACTCAAAGGAAAAGAAATTATTTATAACAATGAAAAGAACTATATTTTTACAAACAATTAATTTTATGAATATCATAATGAAAGTACCTTTTATATTAATTGTGGTTAGGAAAGGCAATACAAGGGAAGGGAAGGGAAGAAAAAGCAAGGCAAGGCAATGCAACGCAATGCAAGGCATGGAATGGCATGGCATGGCATGGCAAGGAAAGGAAATGAAAGGCATGACATGGCATGTCATGGCATGGAAAGGCATAGCATGGCATGGAAAGGCATGGCATGGCATGGAAAGGCAAGGCAAGGAAAGGCAAGGAAAGGCATGGCATGGTAGGGAAGGGAAAGGAAATGCAATGCAAGGCAAGGCAAGGCAATGAATGGAAAGGAAAGGAAATGCAAGGCATGGCATGGAATGGAAAGGCAAGACATGGCATGGCAAGGAAAGGAATGGCATGGCATGGAAAGGAAAGGAAATGAAAGTCAATGCAAGGTATGGCATGGCATGGCATGGAAAGGCATGACATGGAAAGGCAATGCAAGGCAAGGCAAGGCATGGCATGGCATGGCATGGCAAGGCAAGGCATGGCATCGCAAGGAAAGGAAATGCAAGGCATGGCATGGAAAGGTAAGGCATGGCATGGCATTGCATGAAAAGTTGACAAGGAAAGGCATGGTATGGCAAGGAATGGCATAGCATGGAAAGGCAAGGCATGATATGGCAAGGCAAGGCCTAGCATGGAAAGGAAAGGCATGGAAAGGCACGGCATGGAAAGGCATGGCATGGCATGGCAAGGCAAGGCAAGGCAAGGCAAGGCATCGAAAGGTAAGGCATGGAAAGGAAATGTAAGGCATGGCATGGCATGGCATGGAAAGAAAAGACATGGCATGGCATGGAAAGGCAAGATATGGCATGCCATGGAAAGGCATTGCATGCCATGGAAAGGCACAGAATGGCATGGCATGGAAAGTCAAGGAAGGGAAAGGCATGGCATGGTAAGGCATGGCATG
>ML800544.1:101800-129046 GCA_009831015.1 Picea engelmannii
AAAAAAAATTATTTCATTACATCAAAAATTCATAAATCTATCCAAATTTTGTGAAATCATTGCTAGAACCTAAAACATCTTTGTATATTCTTCAACAAACATCTCCTATAATAAGTGAATTTAATAAGTGGATTTATTGAATATTGTAAAGGTAATCGTAGTTTATATTAGTTAAATGTAAGTTATTGAATGTACAAACTCATAAAAATCTACATTGATGTGTTAAGTGATCCTTCTATATTTCAATGTATGAGTTTCTCCTTCAAATTATTGAAAACAATATTCAACTTATCATACTAAGAGATCTTAAATTGAAGGTTATAGGAGATTTTGAGTTTGACATTTCATCTTCTCATCATGTCCTCATTATCCCAAATCCATCGATAATCCCAAAGTGTGCATTGATGTCAACTCATGAATTATTTTGTTCATGTTCATGTTCATAATGTTCATGTAGGTTTCTCCCTTTATAAAAAAGTGTAGATCTATATTTCCTAGGAATATCCTTGTAGCGGTATTTTTATGTGGGATTAGTTCTTAGAAGAATAGAGATATGAAGTAGTTTATATTTATTGTTTTAGAGAATTATCTTTTGAGAATAGATTTCTTTAAATCTATTTAGATTAGTTTTATTTCTTGCAATTTTATATATAACAGAAAGAAGTGTAAATCGAAACACTTTCAAATTCATATATTCATCAACACAAAATGCAGAAACAATGAGATTCATTAAAAAAATGTGCCATGAAATGTGTGTGTGTTTGTGTGTGTTCAACATTGTCTAAATTGTACATTTTTTACAAAATGTCACATCATGCCCAATATACAAAATGGAAGAAAGTGCCCTAACATAAAAACAACCATATGGTGGTCTAGATACAAAATGATAGTCATTGGTCACTCATTGACCACTGCCACCCTCACCACCCCTAGGAGCATCCTGGAAATCAATCTTTCTTCTCTTTCTCTAAGAATCACCTCGATTGGTTTTGCGCCTGGACGTGTTTCGTCACTCCGAAGACTGCACAAAGAAAAAACATTGTTATAAGTTTTTTTCCACAATGAATTAAAATACTTACAAAGTGATACTTTGTAATTCAACATAAGATAATTCAACGCATATGGTACTAACAATCGTGAGGGTGTTACCCTCCTTTGTGACCCTAATCTCTCAGTGATGCTACCCTTCTTCGGTTATAAGGATCAAATCATGAAATTTAAACAAATATGCATAAAATCAATTCCATTCATGATATATAAAATTGATCATCAACACATTATTTCATTGTGAATATCTCAAGATTCGATGAAGAATCGTTGGCAAGTGGAGCGCTCGACTGTACAACCTGTTCTGAGGAAACATCTATTGTGGAAGCCTCGATGGATGGTGCAAATGGAAATGGTGGGGGGGGCGGGGGGGGGCATACGGGTGCATCCACTGTGGATGTATGTGATGGAAGAGGTGGTGTGGATGGGTGACCTGTGGGTGCATCCATTGGGGATGCATGGAATAATAAATATGGTGGGGGTGGTTAGTGATGAACCCCCAAGGGTTGTACAATCGATGGAAAAACGCTTGGCCTAGAAATAGGTAAACCAAAATCCGTGGTCAGTTTCCTAAGGACTAGACTAGTATTGTAACTGACAAAAATATCAACAGCCTGCATACATATTGAAATAATATTGTTATTAGTACCAAATAGTAAAATTCAACAACACAAATACAAACAAATTGAGATTTAAATGAGATTTAACTCAACATATGATACAATTGAAGCAGGTGACTTGTCCATCCTAGGTAGACATTGCTCGACACCACCTGGTCCCGCAACCTGTAGAAACACAAGAACATTATAAATTTGAGGATGCCAAAAAATAAATAAATCAATATGGTGAATTTAAAAAATATGACACATACCTATGTATGCAGTACACCGAATGAGAATATTGCCTCTACTACTACATCAGTGGTGGAGACAGTCATGGATGCATCTATTGGTGTAGAGGGTCTGTTATATGAGCGTAGCAATTGCAAAACATCATACAATAAAATATTGAAATAAATACACATAATACTATATAAATATATAAAAATGAAGAACATAGAGATGGTTAATATAATAACCTCCTCCATGAAGCTCTCATGTCCATTGGCCTCCATAGGCCCATAGCAAGTCTTCCCGCAACGCGAGCATCTGTGAGGCTCACATGAACAACTTCTTTGTCTATGTGCCCTCTCCTCACTACACTTTTCTCTAGGGGTTGAAGGTCTGACCACTTTGTCAACGTCGCCAGTAGGCACCTCCCGCCAAGATAGTGCAACAAAACTACCATGTTGCACTATAATCTAAGTCAAGGATGATAGAGTTGCATGTACCTGTTGCAATCCCTCTACAATGGGAGGATGTTGAGAAGGGGGGTTAGGCTTTCGCCTAGGGAGACAAGGACCTAACATGGGATCATGCCTAGAACTCTCTCGGTCTGGCATGGACTCTCAACCCACCCCCTGGAAGTCATCAATCTCGAAGTAGTTCACATGGTGACCCAAAATAAATTATGCCCATAATTTTCTCAAAAAAAAGGCACCTCCTATCTATTATTGCAACAAGGTTTAAAAAATACCATGAACCACCTATCCATCTAGATATCATTAAATTGTGGGTGGATACACCAATCCAAACAAATGTGTTTCTTGCTGACAAATGTTTGTTGTCTAGTTCAAGGATCAATAAAAAGAGACATCATAGATGGTTTATATCTAGTCCAATGTTATAAAACTCGAACATTCTAGCCCTATATTTAGAAATAGAAGTTAATTTCCCTTGGGCACTTGCAATGGACCTCACAATGGCGTCGAATGAAGTGGCCAAGGACTCTCTACTAGGTTCTCTTGTCCCCCTTAATTCATTTACAAGTTTTCTCAATGTGGCCAACCCCTCATTAATTTGTGTGTTTATGTTGGGTGGTTGTGGTGGATTAGGGTTTTCTTCGCCTTGGTCTTCCTGTGGGCAGTTTACATTGTCTATGGGTTCCATTTTATAATATATGTTGCAATTAATAAGGCATGGCATACAAATTAGGTCAGTTTTTTTAAATTAAAATAGAAAATTACAAAAAACATCAATACATATTTTAAGAAATTAAAAAAAAAAACATAAAATAATCATATTTCTTGTAAATTCTCTATAGTTATTTTTAAAGGGGAAATGCTAGACAATGTAAGAGGCGACTCTAAATTTTTTAAATGATATTTCTCTAAAAGATTACAAATTTCTATAATTTAGATTCTCTTAGAATATATTAAATTAATTGAATAAAACTAAAAATTAATATAGTGGGAGGAAAAGAAGAGAAATCAAGCATACCTATCTTGACTAGGACACGGTGGCAATTGCCCTTGCTCCTCCTCTCTATTTTCTCAATGAAGCTAAAAATGTGACGCGTGATGTGTGAAAATGGGCACAAATCGCACCCGTGGTCCGTTAAAAATGGCATGACAAAGGAATGTGCACGCATGTCTGCCAACGGGCCTATGTGGCACGCTGAGTGGAGATTCGAGCTTTTCCAAAACTATAGCATCAGGAATGTGTGTGTGTTCCTAGGAACGTGCACATGTTCCTACGAGAGCACGCTCATGCTGACCTCATTGCCACTTTTCGTCCACCAACTTCGTGCACTCACCTAGTAACAACTTCTCCTCATAATCACTTGAAATACACTTAGTTTAGTATCATCCTCTTCATCTCTTTGATCCATTTTTAGAAGTATCATCCTCTTCATACTCATTTTGACTAGTAAGAACAAAGAAAAGGTGAAAATAGAAATGCTAGAGGGGGCAAATAATTCTCTGGATAAGTAGTGATCCCAACAAAGAAGAACAAAATAATAACACACGGCACCCCATTGAGTGATCTCGTCGGTGTTTTCTATTGCTGAAGAGTGATTAGCTGGCAAGGATTAAGGTGTGCATGGATAATGTGGTGCTAACCGTGATAGTCCTAAAGCACCCTAAACCTTAACCTCCTCAACCCAAATTAATTGATATCTTAAGTTGACATTTTAGTCGGTAAGAGGATGTCAAACTAGGCTTTCCCATTATCAGTTGGAAAACAATAAACATCTCCCATTTCATTGATAAAGCTGTTTAAAATGTGTGTATCTCTATCTTTTCAATAATACTATAACTAGCACAACCACATAAGTAAAAGTGGTTGATATATGTCAGATCTATTAGTTTTGAAAGATGTAAGATGGCACCAATCAGCATATGATGATGAAAATTTGTGTATATACTCATAGATAGAAAATAAAGAATGTAAATTTCACACCATGTTAGTTGAGAGCAATTGAATGGTAATGCTAAAAAGTTGAGTTCTCTATCTACATGGTTAGTGTTGTGGGTCTCAATTACTCATCATGTAAGGGTACAAAAGTACCGAACCTAAATTCTACAATGAAAATGAGGTAATTCAATGTTGCATTGTATGAAATAGGGGTATAAGGATGTAATGTTGGTGGAGTGATGAAGGGCCAAAACTAGAGCTAGTGCTATATAACCTAATCCTTCATTTTTTAGAATATCCTTATCCAATAGAATGAATAACACCTTGGATGTCTCCATGCATCTCATTGATGGAGGCATATAGTAACCAACATAAAAAGAGGGTTACAGATAGCCCTAAATAGAAAGTGAAGTGTTGGATTTGTTGGACTTCAAGCCTACAAATAGTTGTTAATCAATCACATACAGTAGAGACGAATAGATGGGGGGAATGGTAATATTTATTTCTCAACCAAGTAATGGAGAAATGAATACAATTCTCAAGAAACTCCTCGTGGGATTCTACATTTAACCAAGAGAGATCTCAAGAGTTTCCAGCATACAAAAATTCAAACACTTGATAAACCTTCAAACGAATGTAATGGCAAGGGTATGTGTTGTCACAACCAAACAATCTCCACCTTGACAATAATTTCTCGATAACTTTCCCAACAAATCAAACATCACCTTCCAAGCCAAGAGAAGTCAAACATCATCGCAGCTTCTCTAACAACATTGGTTGCACGAACATGTCTGCATAGTTTTCATTAGTATGGACCACTCCAACTCCACTGAATCAAAATCTAAATAACACACTATCCTTATCCTTATAGAATATCCTTATCCAATAGAATGAATAACACCTTTTATATCTCCATGCATCTCATTGTTGGAGGCATATACTAACCAACAGTAAAAGAGGGTTAGAGATAGCCCTAAATAGCAAGTGAATTGTTGTAGTTGTTGGAATCCAGGCCTACAAATAGTTGTTAATCAATAACATACATCAGAGATGAATAGATGGGGCAATGGTAATATTTGTTTCTCCACCAAGTAATGGAGAAATGAATACAAGTCACAAGAAACTTCTCATGGGATTCTACATTTAACCAGGAGAGATCTCAAGAGTATCTAGCATACAAAAATTCAAATGCTTGATAAACCTACAAACGAATGTAATGGCAAGGGTATGTGTTGTCACAACCCAACAATATCCACCTTGACAATAATTTCCCGATACCTTTCCCAACAAATCAAACATCACCTTCCAAGCCAAGAGAATCCAAACATCATCGCAACTTCCCTAACAACATTGGTTGCATGAACATGTATGCATAGTTTTCTCCAGTATGGACCACTCCACCTCCATTGAATCAACATAACCACAAACTAAATTGTTGCAACAAATGTAGGTGATACTTGTTCTTCTCAGATGTTGAAGCAATCATTTCCATGATCTTTACCCGGTTATGCCATGTGTCCACTGACAACACCAACATCATGTGAAATATTTGAATATTCCATTGCAATCATCAACCTTCCTATTTTATTGTACACGAGACATATAATCCTTTTCTTCTTTACTATCTAGAAATAAACTTGAAGAAATATTACAATGGAAAGCTAAAGTTACATTTACTGGTTTCACAATTTTCATACCCAACCTCGTCATTATCTTCTCCATATACATATTTTGTGATAACCACAGCTTCCCATTTTTCCTGTCTCTGTGTACTTGTATGTCCAATATTTGTTTTGTTTCTCATATACCTTCATCTAAAACATCATGGCCAACTGAGCCTTTAACCTATTGATCTCAACCATGCTTTGCTTGCAACAGGAATATCATCAACATAATGCCAAGATAATGAATATGTCATAAACACAATGATCATACTCACTTCTTAAGAAACTTTGGATCACCATGAAGGAATCACACATCATGTACTATTTCCTGGTTACCTTAGGCTATATAATGATTCCCTGAGTTTGCAAAGAAATCTCCCTTTGTGATCTTGAACAACTTCTCATGGTACATATCTCTGCTACCGATGATTTTTGGATAGTGGGATCCCATAATTTTCATCCCTTATCTCCATCACCATAATCAACAGAGATATAAACTTTATTCTCTTGACCAAAACCTGCCAAGATAGATAAGTGAGCCTTCACCTCTCACCTCCAGGCTACTTTCGATGGAGTAATCAATCCATGGGTTCAAAACACGAGCTACCAAAAAACCATGTGCCCAAAACCATGAATCTTGACCTAACTCCCCCCCTTTCCATGACCAAAACAGGCCAAACTTCCCTCAAATTCAAGGTATCTAGGAATATCACATGCTCCCCCTATCACCTAGGTCATCTAGACTTTACCGATGACATTTCAAACCCAAGGTATGCATGCCTAACCAAGTCTTATAATCGTATTCTCATTTACATAACTCCACCTAAAAATTTGCATTAAAGACTTTCACCATTATTTTGAGTCTAAGTCAACCCATCCACACTCTTCTTCCATGTTTGACTTACCACCATCACCACCAGATTTAACTCTTCCTCCTCCAGCAACTCATCATAATGGTCCATGATCATCTCATTGAGGAATTTCGTCAAACACTTCATGTGCATCCTCCAAACTGTAGAACTTGGAATACATAAGAAATATACTCAAGAGGGAACCTTGCTCTAACCATTTCCATGGCTTCCAACTCTATAGCGTCTCCCAACTTTCTCCTTGGCATCCAGTATCCTTTCAAACTCATAGGTTTTTTCCTTCTCACTGACATAGTGAGAA
The DNA here is from genome assembly GCA_009831015.1 of Picea engelmannii. Taxonomy (NCBI): domain Eukaryota; kingdom Viridiplantae; phylum Streptophyta; class Pinopsida; order Pinales; family Pinaceae; genus Picea; species Picea engelmannii. Next base: position 108,918 of record ML800544.1, read on the forward strand.
ACCCTCACTTCCCTTGCAACAAAATATCCTTCTCTGTGTGCTAATGAAAATCTTACACCATCTCTCGTAGACCTTCACCAGACCTCAGCTAATACCACTTATTAGACTTCAAGCTTTCAAAAAATTGTTAATCAATAGCAGATAAACAGAGAAGAGAAACAATCACACACAACAAAGACAAATAGATGGGGGATCCTCATGAAGTCTCAAGAATCTCCTCATGAGCTTCTACATTTAACCAGGAGAGGTTTCCAAGCATACAGAAATCCAAATGCTTGAGAAACCTCCAAACGAATGTAACAAAATGGGTATGTGTTTTCACAACCTAATAGGAGTCATGGTGAAAGAGTTGAATGGAATTTCCAATCCTATGACTATGAATTTCGTATATATAGTTCTTGGGTGTGTGGATTACCTAGATTAGGTATTCCTATAAAAATACTAATTTTAGCAATGTCTGAAAGTTGTTTTGTTGTGTTATGATATAGAAGTATTAGATGACATATAACTATTTTGAGATTGAAAATGTGCCTCCAAGTGAAGGGAACCATTTTTGTCCTAATAACCTAGTCTTCGACATGAAGTTGGATGTCCTTATCAAGGTGTAACTCTATATCACAAAAATATAATGAATTCTTTTGAATGTGGATGATAGATGAATGTGGTGCCACATTTGATGTGTTCTTGTGTACTATGCCAAAGAAATAGAGTGTCCTCTAGATTAGTGATATGTTCATCGTTATAATTCTGAGAGATGCATCAAGTGTTATGCTAAGAGGCATGAAGAAAGTAGTGTTGTTTTTTACAAAGAGAGTGCCTTATAAGGGGATTGGTTGTGCATTAGTTGGACTAGTCAATCCATTGAGAGAGGGAGACATCTCATTATGAAAATGATATATGTGTACACTAGGTGAGTCTAGATTTTGATTGGTGTGTCATTGTGTTTGAACATGCTCCATATTTATTCCGGAACTTTTTGTGTGTATTAATTTGGTCGCTGGTGAGAGCATAGGGGTGACAAAATTAAATGACTAGATATTGATGCATAGAAGGGATTGAATATGCGCCATTGAGTAATTGATATAAGAGAGTGTATATAGGGTAATTGTAGGGAGGGGAAGGGTTGTAAAATGGAGCAATAAGCATTAGGGGAGGGTTGTATTGAGGGTGTTACAGGATATTGGTTGTGAGGATGGCTAGGGATGAAGATTAAGAGATATGGATTGCCAGGTAAGTGTTGTATCTTTATCCATTGGAGGAAGAATATGTAAAGATATATATGTATGCAAGTTAATTTGTTGAAATGTGTTATGTTGAGAAAGAGAAATAATAGAAATGGTTAATTTATATTATTTTTCATCTTTGAAGAGAGTATAGGTATTATGGTTAGCATCATAGAGAACCCTACGTAATTTTTTGCATGGGATACCTAGGATAAAATCAAAACAATCAAGTGGTGAAAAGTCACAATTTTAGTGTCTTGAAAGGGTATTTTGGAAAGCATTACTCTACAAGGTATAGTAATTCATATTGGAGGACCATGTTTTTGTAAAACAAAGATAATATGGAGGGGGATGCTTATTTGTGGGAAGTTGTAGGTGCTACACAAAGTTGGAATAATTTGAGCTTCTTTTGGTTTCCACTAGTAGGTGTAATAGTGGCTAGCTAGTATTTAATCTAGAAATAAAGTGTGAAAAGTATGTCAGGAGATTGAATGGTATTGTCTTGAATGTGGAGAAGGAGAAATGGTTTAGTTATGTTAGGGATTTGTAAGGTAATGATTTTTAGATGTGATGGAGGGGAGGGCTCGATGGGGGGTGTCTAAGCATATTGATCCAACATGATGTTTTAAGACATGACAATATATCCTGGAATGTGTGACTTTGTTGGAAGTGATGTCCTTGATTTGGTTTGGAGGATGAACAACAAGTGAATTTGTGAAAAGGATGTTGGTAGATTGAATGGTATTTTCTTGAATGTGGAGAAGGAGAAATGGCTTATTTGTGTCAAGGTTTTGTAGGGTAATGATTTCTAAATGTGATGGAGGGNAATATTTTAAGACATGACAATATATTACAGCATGTGTGACTTTATTCGAAGTTATGTCCTTGGTTTGGTTTGGAGGATGAACAACTAGTGAATTTACGGTTTTGAGGCAGAGTGGGAAAAGTTATTGGTCTATTAAGAGGGTTCAAAGGATTAATGTTGGAAATAGGGTTAGGGTTACTAGAGTGATATAAAATAAGGTAACATGGTAAAGAATGGTTAAAGTCTTGGTTAATGCAAACTCTTTCAAATAAATCAATTTAAGAAAAAAAAAAACAATAATCCAAAACTAAATTTGAGAATAATTACCTCATATGGATCTGGAAGGTGTAGTTGTGTGAACACGCCCATGTGTTGTAGTTCTAAGCTTGATGAATTTATAACCACTTGCACATGATATTTTATCGATATCCTAAGGGACAAAAATGCTACATAATAGTGTCACACAATGGATTCCATGTATTGATGGACTTTGTCACAAATTTGGAAGTAGCACATTAAGTTCAATGTAGAATTCTAAATTGACTTGTATTGACTTGTTCACCAAGTTTGAATGATTCCTTCTAGATAGTTATTTGTAAGGAGCAATATTTGTGCCTTGGAAAATATAGAAGTGCAATGTGAGGCTACCAATATAGGAATCTAAGGCTTGTCCATTCATTTGTCCTCCATATTTTGGTAAAGTAATTTTGGTATCTTGTTGTAAAATTTAGTGCTTATGTCTTTTTATTAGCGTTACTATTAACAATTTCATGAGATTTGGATGCAATAGTGCTTAAGATGATTGGTGTCTATGAAAAATGATTCTCTACGAGGACCCTTGGTGAAATTCAAATTATATTTATAATTTGAGTAGAGGAGGGGGTTGCAAACCATAGCTCTTGTAGAACCCTACCACACTAGTTGTTGACGGGTGCTATACTAGGGCAGAGAAACTAGATAATCCTCACTGTAGGCTACAAAAATATGGTATGGGGAAATGATTTTCATTGAATAACTAGCATAACAAGTTGCCAAGGGAAATATGGGTGGTGTCATGACCCCACAAGACACATGATCATATATTGTGATCATTCACCTCCTGAGGGCATGTGGCACTGTGATGGTTATTACTTGGTTGCTTGGCACACCAAGAATACATTGTTCGAACTATGCCTCTTCACCTAGAGCATACCCATACTTCGTTCTAGGCTACCAACGAGTCACACTCCTACTCTAATGTAACTCTGTATTACTTAAACAATTCTTAACATAGTTTAAAACTTAGTCTTTTTAAGCATTCATTCATGAACATGAGAATCCAAGAGAACAACAGTGGAACAAATGAAGACAAACACACAAATAGTGTGGGTGGCACAAACCATGCCTAGCACATGGATAAGTCTTTGTTATTGTGAAACAATTACAATAAGGGCACTACCGGCTTAGTTTACAAATTCGACAGAGTCACATGACTCACCTCACCTCACCAAGACACTCAAGAACAAATCTATCACACCAAGAGTCTCTACCACAACCATCTCTGCAACCACCTGTGATGCACCTCAGATGTGTCTGTTGGGTACCATTGTTGATGCTTATTCCCACCATAGAATCCATGTTTTTACCACCATTTTCCTTTCATATCTCTCATATTTCCTCCATATTAGCTTCAAATTGATCATCTCAAGTACATTTGTCATTTGCTTTTTATGATTTGAATTTTTGCAAAATTTAGACATTAAAATTAAATTTTTAGCAGAAATTACGGGAAGTTGCAACTTCCTGTAATAGCTATGAGGTTTATATACTTGCAGGACACCTGGGTGAATTCTGAAACATGTCGAGTGATCTGTGATGACCATAGATGGATAAAATTATACTTGCTTACAGAGATGGACTTCACACGTTCCTAGTCAACGTTGGTCAAGCTAGGCCACTTATGCAGAAAATACCATGTTTTTAGCCAAAAATTAGGACAGTTTTGGATTTCATGGGATTTCTCCATATGTTATGGATCTGAGAGATGGGGTTCGACCTCATTAGTATATTTTATGGATCTTAGCAATTGATTAGATTAATTTTAGCATTTTTGGTTATGAACCATTTGTATAAATATCCCAAGACTTGGATAATTAGGATATTTTTCTTCTTAATATAATTTGCAGACTTTGGAGTTTTGGAGATCAGACCTGTGTTGATTATTTGAATGAGTTTTTTGCATTAGTTCATGTTGTTAGTAGATTTATCTTAGTTTATTTTACTTCAGGTGTGCTAGCAAAGATTTGGAGGACCCCCATTACCAAGCTTGTGCACTCAACTCTACATGTTTTCATAGTTGTAATAGTGGTATGCTTCTATGTTTGTTGTAGTTTATTTCCATTACTTAGAAGCTTTATTTTCATTAAGATAAAAAACTGGACTCAATGCATGCTTGCTTCAAACAATAAAGTATTGTTAATTTCTATCACGCTTTTAAATGCTTTATTTTCATTAGAAATACTTGACAAACTTGATTGGTGATAAGTTTGGTGAAATACTATGAAAAGACCTTTTGTAAAGAAGCTTAGTTTTCCTCTTACAGCAACTATTTCTTGTATACTTATTTTTATTTCTATGCAAGTGTGTTCAAAACTAGGTTAGATATAAATTACATATACGTTGGTGTGCTTCAAAGTTCTACGAACTCCGTATTGATATTAAAATACATGATTTAATTTACATCACTTAGACCAACAGTTTTATTAATCCATGATCTATCTTCTACTCAATTTCTATTTGAAAGCATGATAAAAAAAAAATAGAATCCCTCTCTGTTTTCAAAATGTTCAATGGAAGTCGAAATTATGCCATTAAGACGAAATCATCAACAATTTTTATAGACTTACCCAACTGAAGTCGTCTTCTTAGAGGGATATGTTTAGATATGGCTTTGGGCAAGAGCGATTTTGGATGACAATCGTAGCAGCAGTGGATTCGTATGCAGCACTACGTTCAACGCAACTTGGAGTATGAGGTCATGGGCCAGCAAAACGTGGATGGTTTATAAGAAAAATGGGCGCAGAGCAGAGGTATCAGATGAGGTCGTTGGGAAGCAAAGGTTCAGATTCACTGATACATAACTCAAATAATGTTGGGGGACAAGACAAGTCGTGGAGGTCAAGAAATGAACTTGGAATTCGTGGCAATGAGTATTATGAGTGCAATTACAATCTACAACATGTACAGAGTCATCATATTTTAAAATGGGTGATCTCTTCAAAAGAAATAACTATAGGTATCTTTTGTCATGTTTGGAGGCTTATATCATGTTTTTCAAAAATATTTGGATTACTAAAAAAACCCTTTTCTCTTATCCATAAACGAATTCCCTTTAAAAAAAATAATCTTTTTTACTCCATGATTCAACCCATTCAAACCACAAACTCTCGAACAGAAATACATTTACTCTCATGTCTTCATGAAAGTGATTTCCTCCTTGATTGATTTTCATCCACATTTGATATTTTAAACCTTTCTTTTGCATAATGGAACCTTTGCTTCAAACTTTGTAGTGTATGCCTTGATATCAAAATTCTCTTTATTGAATGAGAATTGGTCACTTTCACTCCCATTAAACCAAGATTTCTGAACATAAATTAATAATTAATTCACTCACATGCTCTGTCTTGGCAATGATTTTCTTCTTGATTCTCATTCAAAACTTGCTCTAATTTAGTCCTTCTTTGTCATTTATTGTAGAAGTACTTTTTGAGTTGCTTTGAAGAAGATAAACCATTGAACATTTATTACATGTTCTTTGGTCGAAAATGGAGTATTGTGTCAAAGAACAATATTGTAATTCTCATTCAAAACTTTTTGTAAATTAGTCCTTCTTTGTCATTTATTGTAGGAGTACTTTTTGAGTTGCTTTGAAGAAGATAAACCATTGAACCTTTATCACATGTTCTTTACTTAAAAATGGAGTATTTTGTCAAAGACCAATGTTGTAATTCTTTCTTTGTTATAAACATTTTTCCTCTGTTGGATAAATTGAAATACTCATCTTTGATGCTTAAGGATAGGAGAATAGAGGAATGGATATATATGGAGTGATGGACTATGAAGGAAATGGAATTTTTCAAGGTAATGAGTGTAGGAAAATGATTAAGGAAATAGGTACTTTATCACTACTTTAAATGAAGAATTTAAAATGAAAAATTTTGAAGACATTAAAAAGAAATTTTCTTACAAACTTTTAAGTTGCTCCTTTTTTATTGTGCATTGTGATGTAATTGGACAAATTTCTTCTTGTTGTTGGAGTTGGAGAAGTTGCTTAGTCTTCAAGTCTACAACATTTTCTTTCATTGAATTTGGAGTTTGATGCTTAGTCTTCAAGTCTTCAAGTTTTCAATATCTCTAGTTGAAGTTGCAAATCTTATCTAACCAATTACTTTTGTTGAAGTGCTTTCAAGTCCATCTGTTGGTTGAATATATTCAAAAGGTTGTGCTGATGTAATTTTCCCCTCATCCTCATCGGTAGACTTGTCCTCAAGTGTCTTATTGCTGATAAAAAACTAAAATGTACAAAAATAACTTTTTGAAAGAAACTCTTCAAAATAAAATAGTCTTTTACAGATGTATTGAAGACTTTCTAACTTGGAAATTCATCGGTAGATATTTTTATTTAGAATTCTCATTGGCCAATGTTACTTGGTTTTCCGATGAGAATGCAGGTTTATATTGTGCCAAAAACCTGGATTTTCACAACTAAACCCTTTTTTTTTTTTTGTAATTGTAGGATGGAAGAGAGGGGTGATGGTAAATGGATGGATGGAAAGTGAGTAAGAAGTGATGGTAAATGGATGGATGTAAAGTGAAATGAATAAGAAAAAGTGAGATGGATGAATAGATAGAAATTTGGACTTCAACGTGAATCTTGGAAAAAGGAAAATGGCAGAGAATATGGTTGATGAATGACATTATGAATGGTATAGGTTTTGAGAGGATTTTTTTATGTGACTTTGACATGATACGGAACTTGAATTATTCTTTTGATGATTGATTTCATATCTTTTTCCTTGATCTCAATTCATCTTCAAGTATGTGTTGGTCATCCACTAGGAGTTTTTTGTAGCAATCTCCAAGGATTTTGAGCTTCTTTGATGAAATCAACATCAGATTATGTTCCAATTTGCTTAACTTGAATGTTTATATTTCATACTCTCATGTATGAATATCAAAATCTTTGACTTTGAAATTTACTCCCTCATAGATTTCACCTTCTGGATCCTTTCTTGACCTGTAAAAGCTTAGCACTTGTCCGCAATAAAATGTGAGATGATGGAGGAAGAGAGGTGTACAGTATCTCTTTATCCAATACTTAAATAAACAAGTGATAAGTAAAATAAATCCAATGAAGAAAGAAAAATGCATTTGTTTACCTGTTGAGAAGTGGTGGCCAACCTAGACCTCCCGAGGGTATCTTGTTGAAAACTTCTTCATTCTTGGTCCAACTTGAGTGATTCGAAAGATACATTAAATTGGATTCATAGGGATACTTCAGGTAGAAATAATTTTTCAAAGTGAGTTTAAATGGTGTGTCAAACCTACTAAGGAACAACCTGCTTGATGGAGTTGTTTGTGAATTGCTTTATAGACCAACAATCATGAATTTGAGCATAACTTTTTCATTCAAGGATGGATTGATGTGATTCCACTTGGAGATTAATTTAGACTCATGTATATACCTCAAATAGAAACATGTTTTTAATATATTTTGATTTGATATCTCAAATACACTGATGAACAAACCTAGGAGGAAAAGTTTTACCATGTTGGTTTTAAGACAAGCGGTTACTAAATGTGGCATAAATTTTCAAATGAACTCCAAATGGGATGATTAAAATTGTGTCTTAAACAAGACTTGAAGATATGTCTCCCTTAGAAACATGTTTTGAAAATAAGATGATTTGATATGTGAAATATGTCGATGAACAGTGAATATGTAGAATTGTCACAATGCATATTTTATGACAAGCAGTTAGTAATTTTAGCATAACATTTCCGTATGATGTCGGATTGAGGTGATTCAAATTGGATTCGAAACTAGATTGTAAAGTGTATGTCCCCTAGAAACAACTTGTTAAAATATTCCCATTAAATCCCTCAAAACATGGTTTTACTAACTTTGTTCTTGAATTTTCTTCTTGAGACTTAGTAACTATTTTGGCCATATCTTTTCCGTTTGAGATCCAAATTGAAAAATTCAAAATTGTTTAGAAACTATATTTCAAGGGATACTTTGTGTAGAAACATATTTTAAAGATGAACCCATATGGTCCTCCAAAATAGGACTGTCCCAACTACATTTTGTCATAAAATCCTATCAAAATGAGTTTTATTCATGCAAATATTGAACTAACTTTATTATGCAATTTTTTATTTTTTTTTTAATTTATTTATTCATTTATTCTTCTATATTATCGTATTCTATTTGGAAAAAGAAAGAATTCCCTCAAGTATAAGAGAATTTCCAATGCATCCATTTGTGTAACAAGATCATAAGTAAACTCATATCCAAGTTTGAAGAATATACCTTAATGAATGCTTGGACATGAGAGATCAAGTGTTCATACAAATTTGATGCCAAGAAATGTTGAAAAATAGAATGATATTGTGGCCTGGTGACTATTTGGAACCAAGTTTCGATGTGATCTTTGTCTCCTTCACTCTCCTTTGTTGTCACACCATAAATTTATTCTAAAATTTGTTCATTATACTCATGAATGCACAAGGGATCTTGTGATTGATAGGAAAGAAATTATTCAATCTCTGGATCTAATGTTTGATCTTCATCAGATGTGGCCAATGACTCTTTGTCCTCCTTACAAGGATAACTAGAAAAATCTTCTAGGTTCACCTCTTGTGGATTCTCTTCATAGATGGATTTCTCCTCTTCTATCTTTTGAAATGAACATGCATCCCTAGTGACAATTCTAAATTGTGGATAAGGATTTAAGAAGATCCTTGTGGTGGCATACCCTCCTTCAATGAATAAATTCTTTAGCATCCTCTTTTTGAATTTCGATAGGTCTTGCCTTGCAAATGGATTAGTAGTTGGAGGTTTTTTTTTTTTTAGTGGTTTGGGGGTTTTGTTTTAAACTTCTAAACTAGCTCTATCTAAATGTGTTTCCCCGGAAATGGCACCAAAAATTTTGGTCTAACTTATGGATGTAAATTATATCATGCATTTTAATATCAATCCGAGTTCGTAGAACTTTGAAGCACGCTAATGTATAAGGAATTTAGATCTAAACTAGTTTTGAACACACTTGCATAGAAAGAAAAATAACTATACTTAACAAGACTTAGTTGTTGTAAGAGGAAAAATAATCTTATTTACAAAAGGTTGTTTCATAGTATTTCACCAAACCTATCACCAATCAATTTTGTCAAGTATTTCTATTGAAAATAAAGCATTTAAAAGCATGATAGCAATTAACAATACTTCACTATTAGAAGCAAGCATACATTGAGTTATTTTACAAGAAATCACTTCACAATGTGTTACTGAACTTATCAACAATTAAGTTTTTTATCCTAATAAAAATAAAGCTTCTAAGTAATGGAAATAAACTACAACAAGCATAGAAGCATACCGTTGTTACAACAATGAAAACATGTAGAGTTGAGTGCAGAAGCTTGGAAATGGGGGCCCTCCAATGCTTTGCTAGCACACCTGAAGTAAAATAAGCTAAGAGAAATCTACTAACAGAATGAACTAATGCAGCAAACTCATTCAAATAATCAACATTGGTCTGATCTCCAAAACCCCAAATTCTGCAAATTATATTAAGAAGAAAAGTATCCTAATCATCCAAGTCTTTGGATATTTATACAAAGGGTTCATAACCAAAAATGTTAAATTTACTCTAATTAGTTTCTAATATCCATAAAATATTATAATGATGTTGAACCCCATCTATCAGATCCATAACATATGGGGAAATCCCACGAAATACAAAACTGACCTGATTTTTTGATAAAATCAGGGTATTTTATGCACAAGTGGCCTAGTTTGACCAGCGTTGACCAGGCATGTGTGAAGTCCATCTATGGAAGAGAATAGATTTTTATCCATATGTGTACATTAAGGATCACTCCACATGTTTCATAATTCACCCAAGTGTCCTGCAAGTATATAAACCTCAGAGCTATTACGGGAAGTTGCAACTTCCTGTAATTTTTGCTACAAATTTAATTTTAATGTCTAAATTTTGCAAAAATTCAAATCATAAAAAGTAAATGAAAAATGTACCTGAGATGATCAAATTGAAGCTAATATGGAGGAAATATGAGAGATATCAAAGGAAACTTGTGGCAAAAACATGGATTATATGGTGGGAATAAGCATGAACAATGGTACCCAACAGTGCCCACAACAACAGACTTGTTGTCCCTTCATTACCTCATACTTTCACCAAGATAACACAGATTTCGATTATGTCTCACACATGCCTCCAGCAAACATTTGTTTCCATACTTCCCCAAAACATCCCAAAACGTCCAACTCTTGGCTACTTGTCTTCCATCTTGGCAACTCTGCCTCAATTTGTTGCCTCAGACTTGTTCTCTAAATCTCTTGCAAAAAATGCTCTATCTTCCTTTGGTTGTGTTCCCTTGCTCTTATATGGACTCCAAGGGTCACTTGTGCAAAATTTCATATCTCTTGAGTCTTGGGGGTGTTGTTGTTGGGCCCTCCATTTTTTAGGGATGCCCGATTTTGCAAAAATGATAAAGTTTTGCGGAGAGCACAACAACTCAACGAAAGACTTGATGTGGAGGAAAAAAATTGGACGAGAAGAAAGCTAACTGCAAGAGTGTCAGCATTGAAAACAGATCATGCACCAGTTGGACAAGTAGTGGTGATGCAGGAGCATCGCCAGCGTCAAGCGAGCGTGGGGCAGGCGTCAACGCATCTTGACATATGATAAAGTTATTTGAATCATTTTGAAAATTTGATGTGCCAAACATAAATGTAATAATTAAAGAGGGAGGTGTACTTGTAATATTGTAAACAGACCTTGAGCGTCCCGCTCTCGTCTGAAGTAGATAGAAGCATTTATGACAGTTAATGCAAGTAGGTAGAATTGAATTCCTAGATTAGACAATTTTAGAAGGAACGAGGAAAACGGGATATAGACACCCTCACTTGTATCATTGTAGGAGACAGAGCAAGAGCATAGAGGAGAAGCAGAGAGCTGTGTAGCAGACTCCATGTACAGAAGTTCTGAATTAATACAAGAAAGTTGTGATTCAGACTCATGGTGTTCATGTATTCTCTGTGTATGCATTTTTGAATGTTATGCTCATGAATGTTTTACTCTTTCTGTCATGCAATTGTTTTTATGCTATGTATGAATGATTTCTTGTTGAATGTCTAAAATCTAAGAGAGAGAGAGAGAGAGTAAGAGAAATGAGCTTCAATTGTTTCTCTATCTGAGCAAGAGTTCCTGCAAGGAGTGCAGTTGAATTTGTCTGCAAGGAGTGCGTCGACAAAGTGTTCAGAGGTTTGTCTCTGAAAGCTCAGGAGAGATAGCTTTTGTTCTCATTCCTCGGGAGTGCATTTGGGCACAAGAGTCGTGCAAAGTGTGCACAGGTTGAAGATAGTTTCGAGGTTTGAAACCCGAGGAGTTGTCGACAGACTATTGTTGCAAGGAGTGCGCAAAGTCGGAGGTGTTCAGCACTTGAAGTATTGGAAGGATTGTCGCAAGGAATGCGTGCAGGAGGTTCTCGAAAGATTTTGAAGTTGTGGAAGATCTCAGAAGGATTCAAACCTGATAAGTCGTCGAAGGGAAGGAACGAACGATCAAAAAATCATGTGTGGAGGATTTGCGAAATCCTGTCAGCCGTCCGATCTGATAGAGAAGCAAGGAGGTTACGGCCATTTCTAGAGTTTCAAGCTCAGGAGATCATGAGCCATTGGATCCTCACCCAATTACCTATCAGCCGTAGGATCTGACTGGAGTTGCACGAGGGTTAAACTCTCACAGATAGAGTGAAGGTCCCGAAAGGCATCAGGATATCGAGGTGTTGGAGCTCGGGATATCGGAAGTCCTGTGGACAGGAGATCGGGTTACTTTAGGGTGAAAACCCCGATTTTGATCTGGACCGTCCATCTTGAAGGGACACGTGGTGGATATCAAGCACCCGTCGGTATTTCAGCTATCGGGGTTTTAAGTTGACAGGGAACTAAAACATCGGGGAATCGCAAGTCATGAAATCCCGAGATTGAATCTAGACAGACCATTTGTTGAGACAGGTGGCGATAATCAAGAGCTCGTCAGCATTTTTCATGTTGGATTTTTGGGATTCAGGAGGACAGGAGGACATCGGCATTTGACTTCGCGAAATCGTGAATGATTGTGGACCGTTCATCGGTTGGGACACGTGGTGGAGATAGGTGAGTCCATCGGCATTTTGGGAGTTTCGAGGACAAGAAGTCGGAGCATTTCAGCATCGAAAACTCTAAAATCACGAGAAGCGATCAGAACCATCCATCATAGGAAGACGTGTGGTGGAGATCTAAGCATTCAGGAAATTTCCCAGAAAGAAAGCCATCTATCGGCATTGCGGGATTCGAAAAATCGGGAATCCTGAGGACAAAGCATTCGCGCATTTCGGAAATCCGAAGTCTGGAATCCCGATAAGGTGGAAAGCTCTATTGTAGGGCCAACTGACGTCATATCGGGATATCGGGGATTCCGAGGACAAAGTGTCCATGCATTTCGACATTTGAAAGCCTGAAACCCCGAAAGGAGATAGGACTACGGTCACATAAGGGGAGGTCGTGTGGACCAGGAGTCTAGCCCAGGGGACTAACTGAAGTTGAATCATCTCGGGATATCGAAGATCGGGAAATCGGGAAGGAAAAGGTTTACGACATCAGGGATTGGAAAACCCTGAAGTCTGAATTCTACTTTTCTGTTGTGAACGGAGAAGCGATTAGGCCTAAAGGCTGTAAGGAGCAGAAAAACCCTGTGGGTTGATTTTATCAGAGATTCTGAGGAGGGATCAAAGAGCCACTTCGGCTCGAAGGTGGAATTAGAATGATCCTTAAGACCGGGAGGTCAGTGCAGAGGCCTTTGTCGAGGCAGAGGATGCGTCTGCGTCAAGTGGAAAGGGAAAAGAGATATGAGTGCATGCAAGGAAGCATAATCAAGAAAAGATGGCATAATCGATATTTCAAGAAGCGCCCAAGGGAAAGATATAAACATGGAGTTATGTAATGGGAAAAGGGTTAACCATTGTCACTATTGTTTCCTTAGAGTTTTTGTAAAGGATTCTTAAATGTCATTGTGTTTGTGCAGATGCTCAGAGTCTGTAATGGGTATATGGGACTAGATTCTACTATGTAAGCTAATGTATAAACTAATGTATGAATGTCTTAAGATGTTTCTAAGATATTAGATTATTCGAGCTATTAAAAAAAATTATACTGTGTGTGAATCCATAGTTTCTATGTTGCGCAATTATGCATGTCCTGTGTGTTTATCATAGAATTATTGTTTATGAATATCTTCTTGTGTATATATGTATGATGATGTTAAACCTGATGATGCATTCTATTTAACTCACTTCACCACACACACATCTCGGCTACACTTCGAGTGAGACCTCCTTCCCTTGCAGAAGGTTGAATATGTCAGCACTCCTAGACTACAGTGGTATCTTTGTTGGCAACCTCCGAGAACCTCGGTCTCCAATTTTGCGCCAACAAATAGTTTTGTTACCAGGACCTTAAGATTTAAAAGTGAGTTTGTAGAGGATACCTCATGGGATATTCACATATGATGTTGAGAATTGGTGGGAAATAAGGTGTGACGAGTTTATACAGAAAGAATTCAAGTTATGCCATAAAATATTTAGAGGTGTGAAGAGCATTATTTTATATTCAAAACCTATGAGTGACCAGTATGAGATATTTTGGATTTGATTCCCTGAAGAGGTATTGCAGTGGCTAGAGATATTGCAAGAAGCATTGGAATATAAAGATCGAGTCAAGAGAATATGTAATTGGATAGTTGAGCATTTTTCATCTCTTAATTAGTTAGATCATCAGATCTCTTGTGTTGTGAACTTCTGGGTGTAGACTACCCTGGAAGGATATATTATTGAGTTTGTTGTGGAGAACCACCAATCTTTTTCAAAAGCATAAGTTGTATTCCACAACGGAGCCAAAGGAAGATTGTTGTAGGAAATCCCTCTATGGATCAATATTTTGTTAGAGGAAGAAGGGATGTTACTTGTCCCCTTAGTTGATATGGCAGTGTAAAACCTTATGCATAGGGGGAAGCTGGTTCGAGGGAGGGTCATGAGTCCGTAAAGAAGGAGTTTCTGGAGATGGGGGGTCGATGAGAGAAAACTACAAGAAATGAATGATCTCTAAGGAGGATTGAGGTTGTTGAAAAGAGTTGGTGGAACAATATGAGAAAGGTAATGAAGATACCTGATCAATCACAGAAGGATATTGATTGTGATGGTAGTCGAAGAAAATAATTAGAGAGATTGTGAGCGTTGTAAAGATGAGGAAGGTTGGCCAGTCGATGGTTGAAGGAGAAATTTTGGGAGAGTGGTGAATATTCTATAGGAGACAGAGAGGAGAAGACAACCTTATGAGAGACAAATGAAGCAGTAAAGATAGATGCCACCACTGAACAAGATTACTTAGCCGAGACCTCAGAGGGAGTTACAGGAGAAACGGAACCCACAATGCAAGAAAATGTCAGACTGCATCATGATGTAGAAGGAACCTTCCAAGAAAACACGACCTCGTAGATCAAAGAAAATCGCTTTGTAGGTAAATTCCCCACCACCAAGTCACCTATTCCCTCGGCGCCATCTGAAAATATGGTAAATTATACAATCAATATTTATGTGGTTTATGTCATTTCTAACCATTCTAGTCCAGCAAGTTCAATTACTAGTAGTATCATCAGTGTGGCGAGTGTTTTAGTTGTATCACAACAAGGACCTTCAGGATTCATATTAATAAGGTCTCCTAGTCCATCAATGGTGCACGTAGGATCTCTTACCCGATACCCAATTTTTTGGGGTAAAGTTAATGAGGATGTTGAGAAGCATTGGATTCTTTATGAATCCATCTGGAGGTCTTGCGGAACTCTAGACACAAAAAAATTGGTTGAATTCCAAACTACTTTGGCAGGTCGAGCTCTAAAATGGTACATAAAATCTGTCGATCCAAGGAATAATCAAGGGAAACCTTTATCTTTAACCCAGGTGAAGTAGAAGTTTTTCGTGGAATTTTTCTTACCTCGGTCCAAGAAACAAGCTCTATCCGAGTTGCAGGAGATAAAACAAAGAGACGGTGAGTTTGCATGGGAATGTAACCAAATATTTAAGGATGAGATAGGGAAACTAGCAAACCCTATCCATGAGGATCACCAGTGAGAATGTTTTGTTCAGGGGTTGTTACCATTAACCTGAATCCCATTGACTCAACAAAGAATAACTACTTTGGGAGAGGCATTGGAACAATACATGAATATCGAGGCTATGGCAGGCTATCCTAGAAACTTTGTGAGTGATGAGACCACATGAAGATCATAATGTATTGTAACTGCAAGGACATATCTCCACATTAATTAACAAGATTCGAGATTTAACCCTTCCAAGATAAGGTCAACTACAGGTATGGTGTATTGGTTGTTGCACCAAAGGTCATATAGAAAATGAATTCCCAAGCTTGAGGGGTTCAGAACCCCCCACTCACTCGATGGAGACTCCACCATTAGGCCCATCAGGATGAGTTGCACAAGTCATCGTTGTAGTGCCATTTCATGGTCATGTTCAATACCATGCTTTCCTAAATCATCAAAGGGGCCAAAGAAATGAGTATTGTGAGATATGTAGAATTCATGGGCACTCCCCTAGGAACTTCCCCATTCTACAAAAGTACACCTCTATTCCAAATACAATATATTGTGAATTATGTGGGTCCCCTACTCATTCTACCAACCAATGTATATTTATGGATTCTCTCGCTGACATATTAAATCGTTCCACATTTAGAGTGAATGAAACTCCTCAAGTGTTTGTAGGAGGTCGGCAAGGGGGAGGAAATTTCAAAGGTGGATGGACTGGAGGAAGGGGACTAGGTCATTGCTACAACTGTGATGAGCAAGGGCATCTTGCAAGAGATTGTTTGCTTCTACAAAGACCATGGTGTGCACATTGTAGAAATAATACCCACTCCACCGAAGATTTTCCTAATCTTATTTCCAAGTGGGAAGACCATGCAAGGAAAAGAGGGGCTAATCTCATCAATTTTAAACCTAGATTTGGAGTCGAGGGAAAAAATCCAATATTAACATTGCCACTAGAGGAGGAAATAATACCAGTGTCGATCTTGAAAGTCCTAATCAGATCAAAATCCAAAAGGTCATACTTGAGAATACCAAGTATGACCTTGTGAGGTAGAAGGGATTTTTCAAAGATATGGTGGAGATGTTCATGCAATTGTCTAGTTCTGCAATGTATGGGTTATGGAACCAAGTTATAATCCAAATCTTCTCTAACCAAGAGTTAATGGAGAATCGCTTACTTAGATGGAGCCTCCAGGTAAGTCACAAAATGTTGTTGATTTGTGGTTACAACTATTTTTTGACATTTTGGATGATGAACAACTTACTGGAAAGTTGTAGAACATGCTTAAAAGGGCCTTGGGAAATGAAGGAAACTTGGAAGAGTCCATTGTTGCTAACCTTCCAGTAAGGAATGCAAGTAGAATACAAAGAAGTAAGAGGAGAACTGGGAGGGAATTTCGGTTGAACACCCACATTAATGACAATGAGAATAGGGAAATTATGTTGGACATAGGTCCCGATGTGAATATCTTTCCCATGAAAACTTGAGAAGTGATGGGTAAGCCCGAACTTGCATATTCTCCTATTTAGTTGCGGATGAAAAATCAATATTGCATTTATCTGGTTGATAGGCTACAAAATGTGAAAGTGTATTTGGCTTGCGTCAAAATAGTAGGAGACTTTGAAGTCATTGAAATAATGGGGGAAAAGGATTTGTACTTGGCTTTGTTAGGAATCAACTAGGCCTATGAGAACTATACTACAATGGATCTGAAGAAAGAAATTATGACCTTTGAATTTGATGGAATGAAAGTAACCCAACCTCTAGACCCATATCAAGGTTCATGGTATAGTGACCCAATAGATGAGAGTATGGAAAAGGATGCTCTAGATCACCTCCATACTATGACTGTATCAAACCAAATAGATTACATTAATGTGACTGCAGATGCATCCATAAGTTGGAGAAGTATTTAGTTTGTGAAGGAAGACTCTAAATCTGCTTGGGACAACTTGTAACAAGGCAAGTATGAGAGATTTTCAAGACGTTGTACAATTGTTCAAGCAGTAAAGTGTGTTATTGCACAATCTGTACTTGCCCCAAAACCTAAGGTAGGTAAGGGATATTGGAGTAACAAACAGGACGCCCTACCATTGTCACCTCAGTAGGATATCCCCACGTTTTAGAAGTAGAAAGAGGTTTACCCCAGGGGAGGCATCCCCGGTGGCCTAAAGGGATGAATAAGCTAAGGATAAGGACAAGAAAACCCCCCCTCTCATTGGTCACCAAAGTTAAGGGTGTCTATGTCTGAGGAATCGAGGCAAAAGAAGAATGTCGGTGTACCTTCTCAGAACACGAACAATATAGCATGTATGTACAATTTTCAAGTACCAAATGATAATAAAAGCCTCAAAGACGTTAGACATTCAAAAAATGAAGTGGCTGAAGCAAATTTGCAGCAACTTATCAGTTTACAACATCAATAAATGTTATGTAACATCCACAAAAATTAGTGCTCTGAATTGCTAGAAAAGACAATGAAAATTGAGCATATATCAAGTAGATTCCTTAGCAATTGTCACAAGAAAGTTTTGAGTAAGTTAGCTATGAGTTAGCTTAGTATATGCATAAAAAATTTTGTAGTTAGATGGTTGTAGAAAACATTTATAACAGCAGAAAGAAAGTTGGATATCTATGATAAGTTAGTGTTAGACTTAGTTAGCATAGGCTTGAGAGAAGAAGGTTTGAACTTTTGATCAATCGTCCAACAAGAGAGAAGTGAGAACTAATGTCTTTTAGGGTTTATGGAGTCAATTATATCAGCACAATAACTTCAAGAAATTAAAATGATTATACTTATCTAAGAGATGAAAAGGTGGAAGCTTGAGGAGTAGCACCTTATGTCCTCAAGTACCAAGCCCTTAAGAGAAGATTCAACTAGGGTGTAGGCACTTCTAGGACCTAGCAATTTCCCCTATCCTTAGACTCTAGAAATATATTTAATGCAATAAGAACTAGACAAAACTTCTAAAGTGATAGCACTTTAGGGTTCTAGAAGTTTGTCTAAACAAGATCTTCTTAGGAAAAATTATCAAAACAAAGAGCAAGAAAGAAGCACCTTATGTTTATTTACTCCTAGGGTTTGTGTTGGAAATTTGGTTGTCATTGATGTCAACCTTGATAAATAGGTTAAGTATCATTGATTGATTGGTTTAAGAAGCATTGTCAATATTGGACATATTGTTATGAAGGTGACTTGAATGTCAAGCATTCTCAATATTGGACATAATGTTATGAAGGTTGGACATAATGTTATGAAGGTGACTTGAATGTCAAGCATTGTCAATATTGGACATAATGTTATGAAGGTGATTTGAATATCAATAGAAAGATAATATTGACTAATATATTGTATGATCTTGATACAGTCATCCTATATTGTATACGGTTGAGATTGTTTCATTAACATCCATGCACAAAAGAATAAATTGTCTATATAAAAAGGGTAAATGGATAATCCAATATGGATCCATACAAATCACAAATAAACAACTTAATAAGACATGGTTCATTAAAAGTGATTCAGAAAATCTCAATTGAAGAAGAGTCCAGAGATGAGAAAGAATGTCAATGGTTGATGTTTGGTGAGGAAGCATTGACACCATCGAGTCACAAGTCGAGTTGGTTTAAACAACAATAAGGTCGACTATCTGGAAGTCAATCGACTGCAAGACGAGTCGAAGACAAGTCGACCCACTGCAATCTTGTATATTGATGGAAGTTGGAGAAGACAAGTCGATCGATTTCAAGACAAGTCAAAGATAAGTCGACCAAATGAAGGTCGAAGTCAAAGGAAAATTGAGTCGGAAAATACAAGTCGGCCAAAGAAAGTCGAGACGGCCAAAGTCGAATTTCTCAAGTTGGTTTTCTTCCAAGTTGAGTCAGTCCAAGAATGAAGTAACCTAAAGGTCGAAGTCAAAGAAAACTTAATTACAAGTCGGGTCGAGGCTGAAGCAAGATGGGTCGACTATAATTGAAATACTCAAGTCGAAATTTATCCTAGTTGAGTTGACAAAAAGATGTTTGTTGGTCGAATGAGGAAAAAAAGGTGAGACCAAGTCAAATCTTTAGTAACTAACAATTGAGAGGGAACCGATTTTAATATAACCATCAAGTAAAATGTTTACAAGTTGAGTTTAAATAATCACCAACAAAGGAGCTATGTGGAGGTCGATTTAGAAATTCATGAAAAGGTAATATGTACTGAAGTCGATCTGGCATCCGACCACGAAAGTAAAATCTGGGAAAGTTTACTTCAAAGAATCGATTGTACCGGCCACCTCACACACTTTCTAGGGAAATTTTCCTCATCTCAGCTAACTGGAAATGTTCTGCAAAAAACCCATGTCTTAGAATTTTAAAATTCATTTCCATCACTCCAGAATCTTCATACAAAAATCATTGTCTAAATTGGTGTACATAAATCAATTAATAAAAGTTACCATTTGTGTTAATTAAATCAAGGGGTGCAATGTTTCATTCCAAAATGACACATTGTTTTAAAGTGGAACCCTTTGGAGGAATATATAAGTAAAGGAATATGAAGGGAAGAAGTGTTTCCACCAAGACACTTTCTTCCCTTCATATTCCTTTACTTATATAGTCCTCCAAAGGGTGCCACTTTAAAACAATGTGTCATTTTGGAGTGAAACATTGCAAAAGTAAAGGAATATGAA
>ML800544.1:129075-183501 GCA_009831015.1 Picea engelmannii
TATATATATATATATATATATATATATATATATATATATATATATATATATATATATATATATATAATCGATTGAATGAAAGTTCATTCTATCAGGTTGGTGTATGTTTACAATTTGAGTCTTGTCATGAGGATTGGATTCCTCACATCTCAATTGGATATGAGATCAACAAGTCGGATCTTGTTATGAGGGTTGGATTCCTCATTTCTCAGTTGGATCTGAGAACTACAACCTGGGTCTTGTATCATAGAGTTGGATCTCTCATATTCAGTTGAAGTTGAAGATACTAAAGGATTTATTTTATTTGTATTCATTCAAGTTAAATAAATAAAAGAATAATATTTTATATACTTCATACAATTTTTTTTATACATGCTTATGAATAATTAATTGAACTCCATATATCTTATTACATTAATTTAGTTAATCTATGAAAGTGTGAAAAGTAGCCAAAAGTTTCAGACATTGATTTGCCCTCCCCTCTTAGTGTCGGTGTGTGATTCAATAGTTTGAAGAAAGCAATTTCATAATGTTAAATATGAACAAGTAAACATACCATAAACAATTATCATGAAATTAAAATTGTAGATGTACTTACTTCACCAAGAACAATCAAGCATAAAAACCCTATATTTGCCAAAATTCCACCAAGAATTGATCTAAAATGCATCCAAACAAGTCTCCAAGCAAGTGTGCCTCAAAATTTCAGCCAAGTACCCCAAAAAGGGCGCCAATTTCAGTCCCCCTTTTGTGAGAGGTGAGTTATGATGAAAAAAATAAATTAGCCAGCCATATTTATATGGGAAATCCTGGCTAATTTACCCAAAAGCTGTGTCTTTTCATAAAACGGAGCCTACATGTCAATTTGGATCTTAAAATTTAAAATTAAATTTTTTTTAACTAAATAAAACTCTAAATAGGGTGATGTCATCCTTCCTAGGGTGACGTTAGGCCTCCTCTATGAGACATTGAGGTCATCTAGCAAAATGTTGGGCCTCCAAAGGCTCTCCTCCATACCACACGTGTCAAAAGTGCATCCCAACATATCTCAATGTCAAACCCTAGCTCTAGGTGACATCATAGGCCCACTAGGGTAATGTCCAAGGTCTCCAAAGAAAACATCCAGGTGGGGAAGGGTGGCCCATCATCGCCTAGGCATGCCAAGGTGCCTCCAAAGGAAACGTCCTCTTCCTTCATGTGCAAATTGGTCGTCATTGTCTCGCCCCAAGGGTCTCTACATCCATCCTTGGGATTCAAACCCTCATGAAGGTCTAAATCGATCATCTCCTCATGAATACCTGTCCATAGGGTAAAGTCCTACAAAGTCAACAAGTATGCCCTCCAGGGGTCCATAAGTCACAAGTATCATGGAAAGTAAATCACATATAACACTCAAAGCACCTGAATATGTGCATCAAACCACCCTAACCCAAACAAAATCTCAAAGACGTTATATAAATTTCAAATTTTAGGTTTGGAAAGGGTCTCAAGATGTCCTATTGAGTCAATAACCCCTAGGTTTAGGGTGTTTCCTAGGTGGAACCAATCCTAGTCATGTGTGCATTTGATATGATATGGGGTAAACTCTTGGGTATGGGGTTCATGACATACAAGGGTTTGTATTGTCTTACTTATGGGTGCATTTCTAGAGGGTTAGTTGTCCTTTGTCCATGATGCAAATCTTTCCAAGCCCGCTTATTGCCATTTTCATAATCCTTTTTATTCTTTTATGTTTCAAGAAACTAGGTGGAGGCCACTCTCTCAGCTTGGTGTCCACGTATGACAATGTCATTCAAAAATAATTTGCAGAAATGAGAAGGTTGGCTCGTGGTGAGACCCCTTTCCCTTAGTCATGAAACTAAGAGACACTATCCTAGTTTGGTGACTAGATGATGGTAATTTCATACCGTTAAGCACTTGTGATCATGATAGGTTGTCTCGTGATAGGTTGTCTTGTTAAGCACCTGAGTGATTATTTTTGCAGGTCTTCTATTTACTGTGGAGAAGCATTTTATTGCTTTCTCTAGGATCCTTGGGTGAAGCATCTCAAAGGTGAATGATAGGCTTTTGTCTTTTCCCTACTACTTTTACCCTCTAGGCCTTCAGCCCCTTCTTCCCATGAGGTAAGGTACAATCCCTTTTTTGGTCAATACACCTGAAGATCCCAAAAGGCTAGAGAGATGGAGGGAAATAAGTATGGAAAGTGACAAGTATGGTAGGGAATGGATGATGAATTTTCAAGGAACCACCCAGTAGCAACCTATTCCTGAGGGAAAACAACTTACTAGGACACAATGACACTCCCCTCGGGTTTGAATAAGGAAAAGAGCATAAATTCCAAGCAAATGTTCTGAAATCAAGAAAGATCCTTTGCAATATGTTCAAATGCTTTAAATATCATAGATACGTAGCATGATACCTCGACTCATTACCTCATGGAGCAAGACCCACTACCTTGTGCGAACCAGGCTAGTGTGGTGGATGTTGTTGTTGGTGATGTGTAGGATGCATCAATGAAAAGAAGGGCCCCTCCAAGGCTATGCTCTGTCCATCCAGCTCTTGGCACTCCATATCTACAACATGTGGACCTTGAGACATGATCTCCTTAGTTACCTTTGGTTTTGGGGGTAACAAGGTGAATTGGAATGGAGATCAAGGAGTGGTTGACATATGATGGTACCTTGGATTTACAATTTTTTCTCATTAATATGGAGGGTGGGGTTGCGATAGAACACAAACTCTCAACACTTGACCTAGCCCTAAAATATTCTCCATACAGGTGGTGGGATACTCACAAAGAAACTTTTTCCTCTTTGGTTGAAGTCAAGATCGCTATACAACATCAGTTCTCTCCATTAATAAAGATATTGCAGCTAGGACAGGATCGGAAGCAGAAAAGTTTTTTTTTATCCTTGGAGATTTGTGATGGTAAGTCTAACTCAGTTGCATAGATTGACCATTGTTTACAAATGTGGAAGGATGCGCAACTCTCATCCTCTCTGTGGAAACATCACTTCTTTCATTCTCTGGGAACAATTCTCAAATCCCGGTATGTGCACAAGGAAACAAAAAGACAAACAGTATGTTGTAAGACACTTCAGAATCATTTCTGCCATGATTTATCGTTCTCTGGTAAGACTCTGGAAACCACAGTTGTGCTCCAACAAATCAAGAATATGTTGTTTATAACTGAGGTTAAGCCTAGATATCCACTTGCAGTTTGATTTGAGCATGAACACTTTCTTGAATACAGTTTGTATCCATCCCCTATAAGAATACCTATGGCATGTAGTAAAGTTGATAAGAACCCTGAAGATTATCAGGACTTGGAGGAAATCAGACATTTAACCTTTTAGGAATCCACCGGAACAAGAGAAATCAAGGATAACATATCAGGTGACATCAACAGCTCATACATCCAACCTTTGAGGTTGCGAAAAGTAAACATAGGGAGTGAGGAACATCCGAACATGGTGTACATAGGTGATTATTGGGGTGAAAAAACTGTGACATATATGCAAGCTCTGTTATGTGTGTACGAGGATATCTTTCCTAAGAGTTTCTCAGAACAAAAGGGGATTAAGGGAGATTTAGATGAAATGAAGATTGACTTAAAACCTTAGGCTAAACCGGTTAAACACAAACCTTACAGTCTCAATATGTTATTAAAGGAGAAGGTTAAGAAAGAGATTGATAGAATGTTAGTTGTCGGGCTGATTTTTCCTGTAGATGAGGTCGAGTGGATTAGTCCTATTGTAATCCATAGAAGAAGGGTACTGACGATATACGATTCTGTATGGATTATAGGAATTTGAACTCATATTGTGTACATGATCCTTTTCCTACACCCTTTAGTGATGAAGTTCTTGATCAAGTGGCGGGCAATGAAGTATTCTTTTACAGATTTATTCTCATGATACCATCAGGTTAGAATTGAGAAAGAGGATAAAAGAAATACTACCTTCACTACAGAATGGGGTTATTTTTCTTATAATGTTATTCCCTTTGGACTGAAGAACGTCGGGCAGTTGTTTTCTCTCACACAGTTATTGTTGCATTTCGTGACTTTATCCATAAATTTCTTGAGGTGTATATGGATGACTGGATAGTATCTGGCCTATTGAAGGAGTACATAGGTCTACTTCGAATGATGTTTGATTATTGCAGACATCTACATATTTCCTTAAAGTTGTAGAAGTGTATTGTTTGTATACCATTCAGAAATTTTCTAGGACATATAGTATGCAAGGAAGGAGTTTTAGTTGATCCTACAAAGGTTACTATGATACTAAATATGCCTCTGCCTATGAGTGTTAAAAATTTGCAGTCAACGTTGGGCCATATTGGGTACTACCACAGATTTATCAAGAATTACACAAGCATCACTACCATGTTAGAGAAATTGATAAAGAAATCTAAAGAATTCAGTTGGAAGACAGAGTGTGATCAATCCTTTGACACCCTCAAAGAAAAGTTGAGCATTTCCCCTATTCTGGTATACCCAGACTGGAAAGTGGAATTCCATGTACACATTGATGCTTTTGGAATTTCTTTGGGTGCAATCTTTATGCAACCTAGTGAAGGAAACCTAGATCATCCCATCTATTTTTCTAGAAGGAAGCTTTCTCAGGCTGAGTGCAACTACACTACCACTGAAAGGGAAGGTTTGGATATGGTTTATGCTCTACAAAAATTTAGACATTATATGTTGAGTGGTCATTTTAAATTCTTCATTGATCATTCTGCTTTAAAATATTTGGTTAATAAGCTTGTGCTGGAAGGAAAAATTTGTAGATGGTTCTTGTTGTTTCGGGATTTTTCTTTTGAGGTCATTGTTAAGCAAGGTAAATTAAATGTGGGTCTCGACCATTTATCTAGACTGGAGTCAGGAGAAAGTGGTGGAGCTATAGATGACCAACTGATGCAAATATTTTCAAAGTTGAAGATCTTCCTAATTACTTATCTAACATTGCTTTTCTTTCTGAGCATGGGTGTTTTCCCTAAAGGTTATTTCTCAACTCAAGAGAGACGCCTAGTGGTTCGTGCAACAGACTATCACCTGCTTGTAGGTCAAATGTACAAGTTGGGATTGGAAAATATTCTCAGACGATGTCTACTTAACCATGAAAGATTGGATATCTTGTGGGAGTGTCACAGTGTAGTTACGAGAGGCCACGTAGGAGATAAGGCAACAACACATAAAAAATTACAGGCATGATTGTGGTGACTGATTATGTTCAAGGATGCCAAAAACTATGCCATAACATGTGATGTTTTTTAGGGGGTTGGTAAGTCGTCATGCAGGGATGATTTATCGTTACACATTATTCAAAAATTTCATGCCTTTGAGAAGTGGGTCTTGGACTTCATAGGTCCCATTAATCCACTGTCTAAACACTCAAAGGAAAAACACATCATCACTACAATCGATTACTTAAATCGTTGGGCTGAAGAAAAAATTGTTTGGGATTGTTCTACGGATACAACAACTAAGTTCATATTTGAGAATATCATCACTAGATTTGGGTGCCCTCGGATTTTAACTAACGATCAAGGATCCCACTTTATCAGTGAGACTATTGCTACTCTTACTAGGGAATTTCTCATTTGGCACCATAAGAGCAATATGTATCATCTACAATCTAATGGTACAGTGGAGGCGTTTAAAAAAATACTATAAAATGGATTGACTAAAGTTTGTTTCATTAATCAAGATGTTTGGAATGAAAGAGTTCCAGTAGTATTATGGGCATACATGACTACTACAAAGAAACTGCATAAGTATACTCCATTCCAACTATTTTATGCCAGAGAAGTAGTTGTCCCCGCCGAGTTCATCACTTTGATTTATATAATGCACAAGTCACTCACATGACAGATGACAAATTAGTTGTGGAATGACTCACAGATTTGTTGGCATTGGATGAAACCCGATTTTTAGCCAATTTTCATCAAACAGTCGAGAAGGCTAGACACAAGGCTTGGTATGATAGGCACATTAAGGCCAATACATTTGTGCAGGGTGATCAAGTTTTGTTATATAATAGTAAGTATCAAAAGCATCCAGGGAAACTGCAGATGCATTGGATTGGACCTTGTATAGTTGAAGAAATCCGTGATTCTAGAGTTGTTAGACTCGCATAACTTGATGGAATTCTTCATCCAAAATGGGTGAACGGAACATGTTTAAATCCCTACATTTCTGCTTAATATGATAAATTGTGCAATTCTCCTGTCGTCGAGAGTGTATTCAATAGTTAGGATTTCACTTGTGTTCTTGTTTTCCTTCTGTCAATAAAATGGTAATGTGTCCAATTTTCACTTGTCTTAGAGTCTATTTGTTGTTGTCAACTTATCCATCCTGGACATCACCTTTGTAGTCGGGGAGGTCTAAATCAAATCTTTTTGTATTTAATAACTTCAAGTTTGAAATCTACACTCTGTCGCTATCACTTCGTTCATTAACTACCGTTGTTACCTTTTTTCTTGTTGTCCCATCACTATCAGTCTATGTCATTTAAAGTTCATCAATTTTCAGTACCTTTCTAGTTAATCGTTGGTGCAACAATTACTTTTTTGTTCGCTACTCTATCTTGTTATCATGTTCCCACTAATGTTATTAATTTCCAAAATTGCTCTTAGATTTTTCTTCGTTCAATGGGCACATCCGACGTTAATTCCACATTACCACCACATTATATATTTTAATAACTCCCAGTCACGTCACCTCCTAAGTTTTTCCTATATACTCATATTTTCTTGATTGTTCAATGTTATTGTGTTTTCTTCCAGTTAGTTGCATATCCAGTCCTGGAGCCACCTGAGCATGCACTGAGCCCGCATCTGCGCCTCTGTCCACCAGTTGTATTTGTCTACTAACACTGGTTTTCTACGATGGTTTGCACTTCTGGTCAGGGTTCCATTCCCAAAGTCATTGTTCCAGTAGATTTTATTGATGCATTTATCGAGGTGTTGGATGATCTCCATTGGAAGGTCGAGCAAACTCGGTTGCTTGACATTGATCTCGTTGATGCATCATAGTACTCATAGATGGCTATCCATACGTTTATGGATTGATCGGCCCTCTTGAATGGTGAATTTCAAAGAGACTGGAAATCGTCTTTCATACCCCTCTGGGACACTACCTTGTTGAAATTGCGTGACTTACCGGTGTTTGGAACTACTGGAGAAGTCGCACGATGTACCAATTTTCTTATCATCAGAGTACACAATGGGACTTTATGGGACTTTATGGTTGGAAAAATCCTACCCCATCCATGTTGAATATATTCATAAGTTGACTGGTCTTGCCATGGAAGGGAAATACGTCACACAAGGCTTCAATGGATCAAGGAAGCATGGTCGGAAGAAGGGCGGGATTATTTTATATGAAAGATATGGAACACAGAGAGGAGGTTGTGGTGAACTCATTCACCTAATCAACAATGAGAAGGTCCATTGTGCTCGCTACATAATTACAAGAAATATCATGAATATTTACTTGTGAGGCAAGTGTATGCTCAATATGTCATTGCAGTGGTTGAGTTTAACAAAAATGGTGCACCTTTGAACTAGGGAAAATACATGGTCACATAGATGTTGCAAGCCTACGTCGATGTGCATAAGCGGGCCACATAGTTCATCTATGGATACCTATTGGTCGCATTTTCTATGTGGAAGTGGTAGCTGCCTCAGGGTTGATGCCTTTACCATGAACCCGACAGCCAAATCACCAAGCTCTTCAACCCCTAGCACAACCACACTATTACTACTCACTCCAAGAACCATGATGATGCCTTTCTCCAGTTACAAAATGATCTTATTTCTGCCACACAATGCCCAAGGATTCCATAGGCACTGCTCAACAGGCACACCCATAACATTTGGTTTGGTATGAACCATGACTGCACATTTATGAGGCCCTTAGCTATAGCTTCATCCATTTTTCAAACCCCTCTTTTGCCTTTCTATTTGGACAAGGAAATTTTGGACAAGGAATTCATGGGTTGGCTCGAAGCTATGAAAGAAAATAAGAGATTGGGTTTTACCTACTCGATGACTCCCATTTTGCAATGGTCAGCTACTGTGCAAATGCATGGTGCAGGTCCCAACTCGACAAAGAGAGATCAGAAATGTTCAAGTTCAGAGGATAGGGAAGATGAAGGTGAATAGGAAGCACTACCTCAAGGGCCAGTTCAGATTCTATTATCCTCCATCCCGGACGACACCACTATCTCGAGTAAGCAATTGTGTGAGGCCTTTTATTCCTCTTTTCCTATGAAAAAACAATGCACTAACTCTCCTTCTAAGTCTACCACCTGTTATCGCACAAGTTTTAGGTTGGGAAAAGACCGACCCAACCACCAAATGGAAACAACTTTAAGAAAACCTATCGATTGTCACCTTAGGCAAGTATTCTCGTCACTTTAGAGATGATAGAATCACCTCAAAGGGGGAATCCCAGTGATCCTAGGGGGAATGAGATGGAACGTGGAGAGATGAAGGAATTTCCCCCTATAGGTCAATATAGAAGATTTGGAAAGGCTTGGGAAAGATTCTAGTTCGTAGCCAATGGTTTCCAAGAGATAAGAACAACTGCAAAGAATGTTGTACCTGCTCGAGACACAAGAACAAGTCGAGTATATATGTATAAATTTAGGTGGATAAGCAAGTTAAGCTTGTTGTCCCTAATTGCAGCAGTAAACAACAATGTATATCAGCAATAGAATAAGTATTAAATCTGCTAAATAATTTCTAAAAGTATAACAAATGATGCAAGAAATAAGTTAGATAAACACTAGTGATACTCAAGAATGAAAGCACAAGACTTTAGCAATGAAACAATGTTGTAATAAAAAGTGCTTGCAGAGATATTTTATAGCCTTATGTATGTAGAAAAAAAATTGTTACAGAAGCAAATCCAACCTCCAAAACTCACAAAGAATCAACCCAAAAGTTGTGCTAGGCCAAGTAGATTAATATGCCAAACTCTTAGCAACTTTTGACGATTGAAAAGCAAGTTACGAATAAAAAAGTGTTAGGGTTTTTGCAGCCCTAATGGTCGTAGATGAAATTTTATAACAGCAGCAAGAAGTACTTAGGTAAAGATGACGCCCTAGTGGCTCAATCAAGCATATATAGAGCAATGAATTGATTCCAACTTAGACAACCTTCAAATCATAAAATTTCACGTTAACCAATGCCATATTTTATATCTCCAATGCAATTATACTAGTGTCTTTAGCTATTGGGTTATGGAGTCAAGTAAATAAAGAGATAAACAATGCTATCTCCTTGGGGTTGTAAAACCTCTTACTCCCCAAGGCAAGCAAATGCTAAGATAGGAGATACTAGGAGGGTATAAACCCTTTTACTTCTTTTAGTAAAATCTTGTGCAACAAATAACTTCTAGACAAAAATGATAGATATTGGTGGGGTTGTAAATCCTTATATTCCCCAATAAATATAGCAAATCAAACTTGTCACTAAGCAATGAAGCATCAACAATATAAATCCTTACCTAGTTCAAGAAATGACAATATAAGCCTCCTCTTACTAGGACAAATCCACCACAAATGCCAAAGAAAAATTCCAAGAAGGGTAACGCACTACTTCTTCCACCAATAGCATAAAGAAACCAAGACAAAACCACAAGAGAGAAGAGGTTGCCCAAGGAGGGCACAAATTTTAGCCAAATACTTCTCACAATGGGAGAGTTATGTTATGAAATGAGATTCACATGATCTTTATTTATACAAAATGTTTAAACATAGTTTGTCCACTTAATTAGGGTAAAACATAAGATAAGGGTTAAACAACCCTTATATTACCCCTTTACACAAATAATAATATTTAATTCATACTTTTGCACATTAGAAACCCTAAAACAAGATGATGTCACCCCTTAAGGGAGACGTTTTGACACTTTTCAATTCATTGGAGAAGAATGTGAAGGTAATTGGGGCTCCTAGAGCCTCCTCTTCATGCACCAAGGTCAATCCATGCCTCCTACGGTCAAATAATGCCAAGTTTCAATGAGTAACACCTCCATCACCACCAAACCCTATCCCTAGGTGATGTCAAGCCTCAAAAAGTGACTTTTTTCACCTCCTAGGCAAGTCATTTGGCATGTGAGGGATAGGTAATGTCTTTCAAGGTGTCTTATGGGCCTCCAAAGGCAAGCCATCATGATCCAATATGTGAGCCCTTGGAATCCAACCTGTGGGCTTCAAACCCCATGGAAGCCCCAGCTAGGATTATTCCTCCAAAACTGTCCACCAAACAATATCCTGAAAAACAAATAGGCACGCCCTCAAAGAATCTCAATTCAAAATATCATGACAAGTGAAAACCACATATAATAAACAAGGCATCTAAATATGTGCATCAAAACTACCTCATCAAATTAAACAAATGATCCAAGAACCTATACAATTGACCAAGTTTAGGTATGGGAATGTCATAAAAGTCCTATTGGGTAGACCAAAACCCTCAAGTAGGGGATGCTCCCAGGGATGCCCCTTCAAGGTCATGTAGTGGATGATGAGGTGGATAGGGGACTTAGACTTCATAGGTCCATGAGTTTCATGACATACAAGGGCTCGTATTATCTCATTTATGGGTGCTTTTGTAGGGGGTGTGTTGCACCTTCTTCCTCAATGCAACTTTTTTCCAAGCCCATTTATTGTCATTTATTAATTAATTAATGATCCAAACACTTGTGCACTCCCAATAGTGAATTGATTAGCTTGGGGGGCAGTAACATAGTGTCACTTGAAAGAATAGGTGCACAAAGTGCCATAGGGGTAACCATGTAAAGCGTTATAACGCACTTGTGTTAGTATTACCTTCAAGAGGGATATTTATTATGTGTTTGATATTTTGCAGGTCTTCAATTATTTTAAGAGAAGCAGTTCATCATTCTCAAGAACTGTCTAGGTGAGCATCTAGAAGGTTTATATTTCAGGCTCTTATATTTTTCCAACAACCATCCCCCCCAGGCCTCCATCCCCTTCTTCCCATGAAATGAGGTACATGCCCTTCTTTGGTCACTAAGGTCAAAGGGCCTAAAATGAGGTAAATGTGATGGGAATTCAATGAGCAGAAAGTGATAATTATGGTCGTGAATGGTACGATGACCCCTCAAGGGACCCTCAGTTGAACCCCTTCCCCAAAATTTGGCCACTTACTAGGAAATCGATGGCACTCACCAAGGTGAAACATGGTCAAAAACATAATGTCCAAGTAGGCTTTCTATAATCAAAAGCAACTTAAATACCACATGCTTAAATTCCTCAAATATTAGGGTGATTACCTTCCACAATACCTTACTTGTACCACATGGAGAAAGACCCATGTTCCTTCCAAAAGCTAGCTGGTGTGGTGGATGCACTGACGATGGATCCAAACTGTGGTGATAGAGCAGGATTCCATATGTGCAAGTGGACACTACTAGTCATGTGCTCTCTCGGCACTCCATATCTGCAACTTTAGGGCCTTGAGACATAATCTCCTTAGTTATCCCACAAAATGGGGATAACATCGTCGACCCCATTATCACAAAATCCACTCCTCTATCTTTCCTCCTTCCACCCACTCGCACCACCACCTCCTCTCCCTCTTCAGTTTCTATTATCACTATTATCAATGATCCACCTATCCAGACCCAGTCCACTTTCGTTATGGAGGAGCTTAACCATCCACCACCTAGTTCAACTGCAGATGCCTCATATTCCACCCCATGGTCCCCGAACCATCATATCGACACTACTACACCCGCCCCTTCTGGCCTTTCCTTGGTGACTCCAGGAACCTTTATCCCCACTCCATCCATTTTCCCACTTCCACAAGTCCATGTTCCCCTTGACACCCAACTTGAGTCCCTACTCTCTACAGGGGTTGGGAAATTTCCTAAAGTGCTAGAATAAATGAATCTTGAGTCTTTAGACACTCAAATGGACACCTAGGATGACACTTAGTCATCCCAAAGTGTGAGATCAATTAAAGAACAGACAGTTCCAATGTTGCAAGACCCTCAACAGTGTCACGCTATCTTGGAGCTATGCCTCGAGAAACCATATGTGGTTTCAACACTCTCACAAGAATTCCAACATAGGCTTGCACATAATTTTTGTGTGTGTTCGGCTAGTCTTGATGGTGTTGGTACTCCAACATTTCAGAGTGCTTTGTTCCTCATGGCCAACCGCTAGAATCATGGTTTCCAATGGATTTGTCTCTCGCCAATGGAGATATTGTCACTTGGTATACCCCCCATATCTTACAACTTATGTGTGCATCCACTCACCAATTGGAGCACATGATTATCATGACTGAATGAGTTAATGAAAAGCTAATGCAATAGTCACAATAAGTGTGCCAGGATATAATTACCACATCTTCATCCTGAGAATATGAGCATGGATTGCATGTGTAGGATGAATCCACTATTGTGGCCATGTCAGATAATTTTTTTCAAGTCTAGCCCCAGTTTAGACAGGTCGCATCAGAGTTTCTGGAATACATTACCTTGATAACGCCTACAAAAAGGATCACACTTGTCCCAAACACATAGACACAACTTGAAGGAAAGGCATACATTCTCTAGCACCAACTTGAGACTATTAAACTCCAGGATGAAGAGAATCCCAAGGCTCTGCGTGAGAAAATCAACTAGGTCATTGTCAAAGGTGATAGCATTCGTTCATCCCTCCATTCTTGGACCAGTGAATGTCGGGATCTGTTTAATATGGTCAACGACTAGGTCAGATTACTGGAGCACTACAACAAGCTAGTTCAAGAGTTGTGTGCAGAGCTTAACCAGATGAACATGGAAGTGAAGACTATCGATGATCCTATTGAGAAGCAAGATAAGTTTGCAGAGATCCAAGTAGTGGATTAAAAGATGGATGTGCTACATGATTCTACTCAAGCTATGAAGAAACAACTTAGGGAATTTCGCCCTCCAATCTACTTATATCTCACTGCAACACTTGGATTCAGTTGCCTACTCCAAATGTAATGTCGTGTTGGAAAAAAATATTGAAGAGCCAACTATTGATCTGAGCTAAGAATTCTTCATAGGTGCATCTATTCTTGTCAGGAAATGGTAAGAAAAATTGGACCAATATGATCAGTTCTGCCAGTGAGCAATGAAGATCTTCCATGATTTGTGCCCTTTATTTGAGGAATACCACAGTAAGGAAACGAAAGGTTGACTCGGAATGATTCAAAGGTTCTGGTCAAGGCCTATTGGGCCCTTTGTTTTTTAGGGATGTTCAGTTTTGCAGAAATGCTAAACTTTTGCGGAGAGCACGATAGCTCAACAAAAGACTTGAAGTGGTGAAAAATAGTTAGAAGAGCGGAAAGATAACTGCAAGAGTGCCAGTAGTGAAAATAGATCATGCACCACTAGATGAGTAGTGGAAAGGAAAAAGAGACTTGAGCGCATCCAAGGAAGAAAAATCAAGAAAAGATAGTGGAATCAAGATTTCAAGAATCACCCAAGAAGAATCTATAAACATGGAGTTATGTAATGCAAAAAGGGTTAACCATTGTCACTATTGTTGCCTTAGAAATATTGTAAATGATTCTTGAATGTCATTTTGTTTACGCAGAGGCTCATAGTTTGTAATGGGTATATGGGACTAGCTTATGTTGCGTAAACTAATGTATAAGGGATGCACTCCATGTATGAATGTTTTAAGATGTTTCTAATACAAGAGATTTTTCGAGCTCTAACATTTTGTTATACTGCATGTGAATCTATAGTTTCTATGTTGCACAATTACGCATGTTTTGTGTATTTATCATAGAATTATTTTTTATGAATATCTTCTTACGTATAGATGAATGATTCTAAATATGATGATGCTAAACCCGATTATGCATTCTCTTTAACTCACTTCACCACACACACATATTGGTTGTGCTTCATGTGAGACCTCCTTCCTTTGTGTAAGGTTGAATATGTTGGTGCTCCTACACTATAGTGATATCTTTGTTGGCAACCTCTGAAAACCCCGGTCTCCAATTTTGTGCCAATAGTTGTGCCCCTTCACAAACCCACACTCAACCAACTCATTATGCCCCTTCCATGGACTTAGTGCACCCATCCAAACCCACGTGCCCCTTTCTTTGTGTGCTCTTCAGAATGATTGTCTTGACTCCTCGTGGGTGTGTCAATGGGGTCGTCCAACCTCTCTGGTCCACCCATGTTTCCAAGGAAATATGGCCCCACTCCTTGAGAATGCTCTCAAGTTTCCCCACCCCTTCCCAAACACAACCCATTTTTTTTTCAATCATTCTAAGTAAATTAAGTTGTGTTCCCCCTTGGGCACGCACTTCACCATCGTGCCCCAAGGTGCTCATTCTCACACCCAAAATTCTTTGTTCACCCAACTGATCACCTCTTCCTTGTGCTCTCCATCTGTTCTGTCACTAAATCCACCCAAGAAGCACACACACTTGGTGGTTTTAATGGGAGACCTTACATCCTCCCCCACTCCAAGTTGTTGTCATCCTCAAAAACATCCATCGATCTCCATGGCATATTTTCCCAAACTTTGTATCTCGTCGACACTTAGCGATTGTTGTCTCCTCAATTGTTGGTGTCTAGGAAAACTCCCCTTAGGAAGTTACATGAGTCTATGAAGTGTCACTTCTCTTTGACTTATTATTGCTTCCATACTTTAGTCCATTTTCTCATCCTTCTGTGCGTTGGATCCCCTTGTAACTTTGGTTGATTGGGTATATATTCTAATCATCGCACCTCTATATCAAGAACTCACATATTCACATTCAAACATTTGTTTATGTCTACAAACTCATCACATTCTCCACTCTTCATTTCCTTGATCTGTCAAGTCACCTGCTACGATCTCAACAGTTTTCACCAAGGAATTTACTCAAGGCACTCCATTGGCCTCATTGATTCCCACTGAGACAGCGATCCAACATGTTGAATTCTAGTTTGAAGGTGAAGGGGATGATTTATTGTGCTATCACCCTCATCTTCAATCTATCCTAATTCCATTGGTGAAGTGTCACCATACTTCTGTGTCATGTACATAAGCAGTGGTACACTTGAACCAAATTTTCCTTCGCACTCCTCCATGAGTCATTCTAGCTTAGGGTCATACGGCCATTCACCATGTCCAAGTTTTCTAGAGTAGGAATCGACCTCTTTCTTGGTTCTCCACCACCAAGTTGGTTGTGTCTCCTTCACATCCTCTTGGTCCACAAATGGTCTTTTCTCCTGTTCAATGAATTGCTCTGGCATATTCATCTTTTTGACTTCCTATGATCTACACTACCACTCATTGACCTTAAAAGAGAAATCGGCTAAGCCATCCACTGTCTTATCCATATCTCTAACAATCTATTTAACATTCAAAATTGTTCATTCCACTGACATGAACTTCCTTTCATTTTCTACCTTAGACTATTTAACCATCACCCCACATCATCCAAGTTTGTCTCCAAAAGGTTGATTGCTTTGGTTTTCTTCAACAACCATCTGCAAGGAAGACATTTGTGTGCCTCCCTTCTTCCTCCTTATGGTAGGAATCAAACATGGAGTTTGTCTTGAGAAAATATCCAAATTGTTCATGTGAGAAATCAATGTTTCCTTTTCCTTCCTCATGAAATCTTGTCCTAATACAACTTAAAAATTGTCCATAGGAACAACGGTGAACTTGTCTTTCTTCACCAGTCACCAAGCTTCACTAAGATTTCCTTCACCACACAAACAACCCTCTCTACACTTGCATTGACTTTCTTGAAGATTGTTTGTGTCGGTTCAGGATACAACCCTTGCCTTTGCACCTTTTCTTCCCTCAAAAGTTATGAGTAGCCCCACAGTCCACCATGACTAACATTGACTTCATGTTGAGTTCAGCCTACACATAGCAAAGTTTCAACTTGTCTTTCTCTTTTCTCTCTATGGATTCACCCTCCATGACAGCATTCAAGACCTACAAGACTCCAACATATAGGTTGTTTTCCTTCTCTAAAGAATTCAAATTTTGTTTGAAAGGACAATTCTTTGCATAGTGCTCCTTGAAAAAAATCCAACATGAAATCAACTTCTTCTATTTCACTACATCCACTTGCTTGGCGTTATATTTGCTTCCCTTGGAAATCTTCATCTTTCCTTTGTCTTTCCTCTTCCCCTTCCCTTGTTGTTTCTTCTCACTTTGGGTGTCCTCACTGTTACTCAAACCTTTTATGGTTTCACCCTAAAAGTCCAAAAGTTTGTTTGTTGTGGTGATTACTACTACAAGAGTCTACACATTCTGTCATCGCAACTCACTCTGTGCCCACAGCTATAGACCATTCATGAAGTGGAAAAGTATATCCTCTTCGGACATGTATTTGACATCCAACGTGAGCCTCATAAACTCCTTGATGTAGGCTTGGATCTTACCAGTGTTCTTAAGAGCCAACAATTGATTCCTTGCTATCCATGCTTGGTTTCTCAGACCAAACTGTGCGTTCAAGGATGTCTTCATTTCTACCCAGTTTTAGATATTCTCAACGATTATCCCATCTGCTAAGTCTTCCACTTGGTTTCTCCACTGAATATTAGTGGTTGATGTGAAGAACATTGTTGCGACATTCACCTTGGTTTCATCCAAACTTTTTTTCAACTACTCCAAGTATTACTCAATGTCCCAACAGAATTTTCCCAACAACTTAACGTTGTGAGTTCCATCATATGGCTTGGGCTCTTTTATTTTGATCCTCATCAGCATGAAAGTAGAGCTTTTTTCATTAGCCAAATATTTTTTCAACAATGTGATGGTGTCATCTTAGTCCTTAAGCATATGTGTGATTGTGGCAAGTAAATCCTACCCTACCTTGATTTTATCCTAAATGTAATCGGTAAAGGTGTCGTTCATCACATATGTAGTGGCCTGGCACTCCCAAATGGATTTGTTAAACCCACACCTCATCTTTCCCATCTCAAAATCCATCTGATCAACCTTCTCACCATGTTGGCACAATGTGTTTTTCATCTACTCAACAACATTCTGCAAGATAATGATCTAAACCTTTATTTTATCAATCTTGGGCTCCTTCTCAGTGTCACTAACATCAGTCGTGGATGGCCCTACAAATATATTCACTTTACTTGTGAAGGGTTCATCCAAGGCACCCAAGAGTCCATCTCAAGACTTCTTCAAAAAAAATTGGTTACTTTTGTGATTGGGTCTATGACAACTTCTATGAAAACCATTTGTTTATTTGCCTTGCCACACTGCTCAGTTCACCCACAAAAATATGTGCTTGGATTTCTCAAGGGGTGTTTTGAGTTATTCTCCCAATTCATGACTTCTTCTGCAACTATTCCTTTCACTTCCATCACAACCCTCCAAATTTTTGCTCAGGTTGCCTCTACGAAGGTTCAGTTTTTCGAAACCTTCATCAAACCTACACCCAAATTGTCTCACCAATAAGTGTGCCCCTCCCCACAATTTTTCTGAATATAGTAGTGATGAGGAGCACCAAAATATTTCTTTATTTTTTCTCCGATACCACCTGTCATGAAGGTGACAACATGGTGAAGATCTCACCAAACTGTCTCACAAAAAAATCTTTGATACCACATGTCATGACCCCATAGGACGCTTGATCAGATCTTGTGATTGTTCACCTCCTAAGGGAATGCAACACCATGACAATTCTTACTTGGTTGCTTAGCATACCAAGAATACTTCATCTATACTATGCCTCTTCACCTAAAGCATACCCATACTTGGTTCTAGGCTACCGGCGAGTCACACTCCTACTCTAGTGGTGATCCGGATTTAGAAGCAGAACGAATTGATTAACAAACTAAATACAATAAACACGGGGATATGAAGAATAACACAGATATCCAGTGAACAATATCTTCTATTGAATAATGAAATAGGATCAAACTGTAAAATTGCAGAACTGAAACACTTGCTTGAATGGTGGTAGCTATCTCTGAGAAGATATGTGGCTGCTACCTGCATCCGTCTAAGAATAATGGACTAAAATGAGGCTCTAGAGGCCTTTTTGATATTACTCATGAATTCCAAAACCCTATACATCCAAAAACCTAACCCTAGAAAGTGAAACACCAAAAGTCATGTGGGCCCCTATGGGTAAGTTGGTGTAAGTTGGTACCTCAACTTCCCAGGGTCATAACTTGTGTATACGACCTATGTTTTAGGTGCATGATATCCTGTTGGAAAGGTATTTCAGATAACTACACATTACGTTGTCAAACTCTAACTTCATCTACATTTTGATTGTGGCAAGCCAAAAAAACAATGTTTAGTGCCCCAAAACAACCCTGGAAGTACAACAAGATGTGTTGAAATGAAAACATACAAAATAATCCATTTGGGTTAGGCAAGAGGCCACCAGAATCTATGTGGAGGATGTGTGGGGCTTAAGACAACCCAAAAAGTGTAGAACCCATAATTACAAAGAAGTACAGAAGAACGTGTTGAACAAAAATGGACAAGAAGAGCTAGTTGGAATAGGTGGGTGTCCACCAATATCCACCTAGATCAATCCTCCCCCCTTAGGAAGCAATGGTCTCCATTACGTTGAGTTCCCCCAACAGGTGAGGAAAATTTTGTTGGATTTGGCCCCGGTTGAGCCACTTTGTTTTGTGTAGGATTTGCCCTACCTTGACAACCCAAAAACGATGGATCCTCTCCTAGCAAGTTCCATTGACCTATGTGTCCACTATATGATCAGTGGATTCTTGTTCCATGCAGTGGGGGTTGAGCTCTATGGGTGTCAGTTGTTATGCGATCTCTGAGGTGTCCAATAACGGTGGAAATTATTGTCGAAGGAGGTCCACATTGAACATTGGGTGCAAGCCAAGGAAGGGTGGAGTGTTTAGCTCAAAAGAGTTTCTACCCACAACCTTGGTGATAGTGTAAGGCCCATAGAAAAGAGGGAAAATATTCTGATGGGGCCCAGTGATACGATCCTTCTGCAAATGTAACTAGACTTTGTCACCCACCCGAAACTAGTGTGGTACCCTGTATTAATCATGGCGCTGCTTGTACTTAGCATTGTATTTCTGAAAAATCTCTTGGACATGTTGGCGGATGTGTTGAATCCTCTCAATGAATCTGGTAGCTTTGTCGATCACAGACTGATCATGGTAAGATTATGTATGTGTGGTGGCAAGAGGAAGTGTAACATCAATGGTTCCCAAGGGTTGGAATCCCAGACCTACTTGAAATGGTATATGGCCAGTGAAGCTATGGAGATCTCTATTGTAATTGTGTTAAACATAGGGGATACT
The DNA here is from genome assembly GCA_009831015.1 of Picea engelmannii. NCBI lineage: Eukaryota > Viridiplantae > Streptophyta > Pinopsida > Pinales > Pinaceae > Picea > Picea engelmannii. The sequence continues at coordinate 148,370 of ML800544.1, forward strand.
CTCGTACCATGTACGGGGATGCTTAGAATTTTACATGTGCGGGATGTGCACAATCATCCCATTGACGACCTTTGTTTGGACGTCTATTTGGGGGTGGAAAGCAGTGGATTTTGTGAGCTTGGTGTCCAACAATGACCAGAGACTCGACCAAAATGTGTTGAGGAACCTATTGTCCCGGTTGGAGATGATGGTATGCGGTATCCCAAAGTGGAACCACACTCGTTTGAACAAGAGCTTAGAAATATCTGTCTTTGTGATATTCTTCTTGCAGGTTGTGAGGATGGCCATCTCCGAAAACTGATCAACGACCACAAATACACAATCATTTCCTTGCTTGGTGGATGGAAGGCCTGACATATAATCCATTGAGATTGATTCCCAAGGCTTCTTGAGAGTAGGAAGAGGGGTGTATAAGCCTTGCTTCTTGATGGTTGGCTTGGAAATGGCACAGGCACTGCCAGATATGATATACTTGCTGACGTCCTATCGAATTTTTGGCCAATAAAAATGTTTCTAAAGAACGACCATAGTTTTCTCCACGCAAAAATTTCCTGCCATCCGACTGTAGTGGGCTTCCCAAATTAGCTTTGCACGCTTTCCTTTAGGAACACATAGATGGCCCAGGTGGCATAAGATTTCATCCTGAATGTGAAAATCGGTGACAGTCGTGCCTATACCCAATAGTTGATAGGTGGTGGTGAAGTCTGGATCTTGCTGATAAAGTTGGGGCCACTCAGATGCTTCATGTCCACATGAATGGAGTACAGTGGTGAGCGCAGCCACAGGAGGTCGACTGACATAGTTAGCGACACAATTTGAGATACATGTATTATACTTGATGTTGAGATGGAACTTCTGCAGGTAGGTGGACCACTTTTGATGGCAGTCGTTTTTCAATTTCCCCTGTGTCTGTATGAATTGCAGAGGCTTGTGATCAGTGTGGATGATTGTCTCTTTTCCAAGAATGTAATGTTTCCATTGACGACAGGATTGTACAATGGAATACATTTCCTTGTCATAGGTGGCGTATTTCTGAACAATATCTGAGAGTGTCTCACTATGGTATCCCAACGAATGACCGTGTTGAGTGAGAACTATGCCCACAACATAGTCAGATGCATCAGTCTCAATCTCGAACGGTTGTTGCAGATCGGGCAAGGAGAGTACTGGAGCTGAGCACAAGAAATGCTTCAGATCATCAAATGTTCATTGTTGTTCCTTCCCCCACACGAACTTGATCATGCCACCGCCCTTGGTCACCTGGCTAAGGGCCCATGCCAGGTAGAAGTTGGATAGTCCCAAGAAGCTCTGAAGCTCAGTCAGTATGGTATGGGCTGGCCAGTCATAGATGAATTGGATCTTAGTTGGATCAACATGTACCCCATGCTCATCAAAAATGTATCCTAAGTATTGGACCTTGTTCATGTCAAAAGAGCATTTTTCCAAGTTGGCATATAGCTTGTGCTATTGCAAAGTGCTCAAAACCTGTTGAATATGCCGCATGTGTTCCTCCCACGTTCTGTTGAAGATGAGGATGTCATCCAAATATACCACCAAAAAGGATTTGGTGAAGGGTATCAATACATCATCCATCAACCTCATGAAAGTGGTTGGTGTATTTTTTAAGCCAAGAGCATGACTAGCCATTCGAAGAGACCTTCTTTGGATTTGAATGGTGTTTTCCATACATCAGTTGGTTTGATGGGAACCTGGTGGTAGCTAGAATTTAGGTCAATCTTGTTTAAAAAAATTTCCCCCTTGAGTTGGTCAAGAAGGTCATCAATCCTAGGAATGGGGTACCGGTTCTTGACTGCGATTTTGTTTAAGGCTCTGCAATCAATGCAGAGTCACCAAGTCCTGTCCTTCTTCTGCACCAGTAAAATCGAGCTTTCACAAGGGGAAGATTTGGGATTGATGTGCCCCTTTTTAATAAGCTCTTGGATTTGACACCTAATTTTTTCATTTTCCATCAGTGAGCGACGATAGACTATTCCATTAGGTAGAGGTGTGTTGGGGTTCAGATCAATTGGATGCTTGACTTAGCAGTGTGTCGGTACCCCTATAGGTGAGGAGAATATGTCTATGTATTCTTCCACGATCATGTCCACTTGATTTTTCTGCAAAGAGAGGCTTTGTGTAGAGGCCATGGATGTGGCGGCGACCTTCCGCTTACTAGCAGCACGAATCACAAAGAAGACGAACTTCCTGGTCTGTAAGATGATTGTTGACAATTAAAATGTAACAATGAATTCTACACGCAAAGTATTTACAGTTGCTATGATTTAACCATGTCACTAATCATTGTGATCGATTACCTAGCCACATATATGCAAGAGATATATTAGTGATCACATAATCAAAACAAAAAAAGAAAACCTATGAAAAAAATCTTACAGGGAAAGAAGTTATGTTTGAGCTATGATAAAGGGTTATATGAAAATATAAAAGTAAAGCAATGTTAGTGTTAGTCCTAAATATTATGCTATGGTTGGTTAGTGGGCTATGAAAATTTCACTAGATTTGAATTGGGCACATATAGCATTGCAATATGTATGATGGCATAGAATTGTGGCAAGAGTTAAAGTGTAAGTGATATTGGGTGGTGCACTATGCAAAGGGTTCTTCGCAGATTTCAAATGGTTTGGAATCGAATACATGGTTTAATTGATTGGTGAATTTTTTGTTGTCTCGTACTTCGAATTGAATAGGCAAGGAGATGGAAGCGACGTGCATTTCTTCACATCACTCTATACCCCCCCTATCGATCGTCACCCTATCATTGTTCCTTGTTGCATTTTCGGTCTGTTGGTTGGGAAGCTCTGCATTTCAGGCTCTTGGAAAGAAGAAAGCTCGGCCAACTCTCCGTTTTAAGCGTTTTGTTACAGGTATGGTTATTTTTCTCTCCATCCATTAAATATTCTCTATGTATGAACAAATAATGGCTCAGTGATGCTTGGATTTTATGTGTTTCTGAGAATTTTGATTGTGAAATGTGTGTTATTTCTCTTTGCAATGATTGTAAAATGTTTCGGACTGCAAGAAAAGGAAATGGGTTTTGTTTAAGTTGTGTATTGATTGGTTTCTCGGTCGGTTTAATATCGTGATGGGTCTCTATGGATAATAAGTGAATATGTTACATATCACTCTGTATTGATGGTGGAGGGTTTCGTTATGTGCATTACCGTCGGTTATTTTCATTCCCTCATAGTCATGATTGTAACCCTTATCCAGTCGCATTTGGATGGCCATTAGTTGCAGTGTTATTTCTTCAAACCCCGAGTCATGGTCGTTGGCTCATTCTTATTGTATTTTCACTTAAGTATCCTAAGATCCACTCTTTGGGTGGTCATAACATTAACATGTACTACATGGTTTTAGGGTGATACAAGTTATATCTCGTCTTTATGATGTATGCGTCCTCACTGGTATTGTTGTCAGGTTGTTCAAATATTAAGAAAATAGATAGAGATGTTATATCTCTATGTGTGCTTTTAATAACTATCATTGTTCAGTTAAATTTGCCTCTCCTCTGCAAGTGTTAAATGCACTATGTGCATTGGGTTATTATCTATCTACTTTTTCTCTCCTTGGGTGTTAATCATTGGTATTGTCCAGGACTTGGAGTAATAAGGGGATTGTGTGGCTCATTATTGTATCTTTTTCGAGGGTACTCTGCCTATGATTGATAAGTCTTGGAAGACCTCCATCTCTCTATGCTATGGTTAAAATATAAACATGCTCTTGTTGTCTCCCTACATTTAATTGTGACAGACCCGATTGGATTTCCAACTATCTTTTGTCCCTCCAGGCACCTTCTTGTTTTTCAAATATGAGTTTATCAATGGAATGGCTATGGAGATTTTTCATCGAGTCTCTGTCTCATCTTTCTATGATAAAATTGGTTGAACAGTTATAGGCACTTGCATACAGTCGAGAACTGTCTTCTTTCATTATGGTGTTTTTACTAGCGTGGTCTTGATTGAAATTGGAAACACCTGTGTGTTTTGCTAGGCCTGATCAAGGTTATGGCTATTTTTAAAAATGGTGTCTATGTGTAATTGGTTATGTTCACTTCGTATATATTATTGGATCATCGTACATATTATCAATGGTTTTAAAAGGAATTTGAATCAATAGTGATAAGGCTCGGGTTTTATGTTGACTGTTGTTTCATTGCAACATCTTGTTGATTGATATGATGAAGACTGTGTGTAATTGGGCATATTTTGGAAGTTTGTTCGTATTTGAAAAAAATGACCCATGTATATTTTAAATGGGTCCGATTGTAAATTGGTACATAGTGGATGTTGATTATTATAGTGATGCATTCTGGGATAGAAGTCGAGCATATTGTTGTGCGTTTTTTTTAATTCTTAAAAGGAAAGAAAATAAATAAAAGATCAGTGCTTTCTTAAACATGATTGTTGAAATGGAAAGTTTGTTTTGATTATGGTTTATGATTGCATAGACTGTTATGAATTGAGAAGTTCTGGGAAATTTAAATGTTGGAACAACGAACAATTTGATACACAGTAATTGTTGGTGTTGATGTTTTTTGGATTGATTTTAGTACAAAGTTATGAGTATTGATTACTTAATTTGTTTTATGAACAGTATCCATTAACTTCCCTGCCATTCTCTCACTTTTTCGCACATTTTGAATCCCCTCACATTCCCATATTCACTTTGCACGCCCTGTTCTTAAAATTAAATTATAATTAAATGGAAACTCTGTATTATAGCAATTGAAGGATGACACGGAGATGGGTTACAATTGATATGTTTTATAATTACAACACAGCTGATTGTTTAATGATTTGTTGAGCAGTAATCATGATCTAATCCCTTTCATTTTATCACTTTTCGCTGAATACAACCCCCTTAGATATCCCAGAACCCTTATTCACCCCCTACTCATTGACAAGTATTAAACCATTTTTATGGATTGGATTGCATGGGTCTGATGTGTTGTTGAGCCAAACTTTGTTTCATATTTAAAGAGATGTCATGTATGGTTTGTTTAAGAAATTAGTTGCTAATAAATGTTGCATACATGAATGAGCTTCTTCAGTAGAGGAAGCCATGGCCGAAATAACAGGGGAAGAGGGAATTGGAACAGAGGCCCTAGAAGGACAAGATTTTCAATACATTTTGATGCAGATTCACAAGAGTTAAACCAACTCTTCCAAGATGGATTTTTCAACTGGATTGGACAAGGGGTAGTCCAACCTAGGCCAGAAAGGCCTCCCTTCCAACCCCAACATGTCCCTGGTATCCCAGTTCCCCCTCATGTCTCATTACAACCTGAAGTCCCTGAAAATGACGGATGGAAAGAGATTGTTCACTCAACAGTCTCCCAACATCGTGGCTGGCCCAATTTGTCTCTACCTGCTCCTCCTCCACTGGTTAACCCAATTGTCCAAATTTCCCTTGCACACTCACCTGTAAAGTCTTCCCACGCAAGCAAGAGACTCAAAACTGAAGCCCACCATACATATGATAAAGGATAAGTTGTTGTTGCCCCCTCCTCTCCCTCAAGTGATTATGCCAAATATGTTTCATCCGGCATGCATTTGAGAGATGATTGCTCTCATGTTATCAGTGAGATGAAGCCTAAAGGCTCCACACAGCCTAAGGCTAATTCAGAGAAATCATGTAGAGATAGCATCAACAAAGGGAAAATTGCCTCCCAAAGTGGAAAATATGGTTTTTGAGTAAATTTATTTATTGATTGTTGAGAACAGTTGATTACTAAAGATTTTTGGACAGCATACTATTTTTGGATATTTTGGATATTATATTTGTTGGATATGGTTTAAAATATCATTGATATTAATTTTTAAATTATGAGAATGATGATAAGAACCACAAGGAGGGATGTGTTTGATTGATTGACTAATTGTGTTTATTTTTGTTAAGCAACTAAAGGGAGTCACGAGGGGTCCCACCTACTAGTTATTATTTATTAAATACCGTTATTATTATTATATTAAGTTTTCCCCTAAACTAAAAGTTAGTTGATTTTTAGTTAACTTAACTAAAAGAAGTAGTTGAACTACTTCAACTAATTTTGATTGCTTAAAGGCAAAAAGAGAAGGAAGAACAAGTGGAGAATAGAAGGAGAAAGCATACTAAGGTCTGCTCTTGAGTTTTATTGAGATAGTTCAGTTTTCATTCATTATTTAATTCATTAAAAGCCTAATTCTCTTTTACAACAGCAGGGTCCTATTGTAGACAGCAAGATTCAAGGTTGAATTACATCATTCAGACACTTGTTTTTCAGAGGTGTTGATCTATCTTTGATAGTCTTTGTATACTTGTTTGTTTATGAATTAAATTTCATGAATGATAAAGGATATTGTGCAGAGCCGAGTGGGCAGCAATCTATTGCAAGCTGATCTAGCTTTTAAAGTTCATTTTTTTTACTTTATGTCAGAACTCCTTTTGTATGGTTTTCATCGGGGACATCTAAGTTTGACTTTGGTCCAAACTCCCTCCAGGATTTTTGTAAAGAGAACGATTATTTTGATTCCTTAGAATGAAATAACTGATTGTTATTCTATCTCATCTGTGTTAAATTGTGACTTGGTATTTTTCTTTTGTCTCCACGATTACTTTTGCATCTGTTATATTCAAAAAATTATATAAAAATAATGAATTTTTACAGCAATCTTTTATTATAAAAAATCATCCTAAGCCTTTGTAACTAATACTTGTGGATTAGGAAGAAAATTTTGAGGCTATAAATATAGGGTGATATTCTCGTCTATCTTGCCTTGGCCAAGCAAGATTATTTCATATATTTTTCCTCAAAATTTATTTGGCGACCATACTCAGGAGATCTTCCATATCTCTTTGGTTGATTTTTATGCTTGATTATCATTGAATATATCTACTTTTCTAATATTGATTCTTTGACTGTTTCATTCTTAATGATTGTATATGTTGCAAGGCAACCTAATATTGAGCTCGGTCTTCAAGATGAGATTAGCATTGCTTTAAACTTGTTTAATACCATCTTAGATACCACTAATACCCGGGTTGAGCTTAATTGCTCATGGGAAGCAATTGAACAAGACATAAATGCCCAAGAACGTTGGGAATCTAGGTGTAGACAACTTAGGAGTTAGTCATAGCTTTCTTTTTCCTTCATTTTTGATATTTTTTTCATATCCTTAGACCCTCGTTTTTCTAGGAGAAGAAGAGGTTTATCACCAGAAATTAATCCTATTGCTGAAATAGGAAGAAGAAACGTTGTGTTATCAACCCAACAAAGTGCTCTAAGGAGAACCTTGTCTGATTCATCTAGTTCGTCTTTCTCTCCCTTACCTATCATTCACAAGATGGCATCTAGTGGTGGCTCTGGTAGCACTCGAGGTGCTTCTTCATCTCAATATTCAACTTTGTCAGTGATTGGCAGCTTATATAGTCACCAAGTCCCTATCCAATCTACCACAAACCCCACCAAAGTTATTAAAAAATGTGGGCTTTTTCAGTTTGAAGAAGATGCTACAACCACCCCATGGCATGTTTCCTCCCCTCTTAACCTAGAACCCGCTACTCATCCACTTCCTAAATTCAAAGAGAATCTCCCTAGGTTTTCAGGGAATAACATTGTCACTACCAATGAACACTTGGTGGAATCTTCTAATGTCTATCACAACATAGGATCCAATGACAACGATACTTGTATGTGCTTATTTATGAATTCCCTTGAAGGGAAGGTTTCATCTGATTTCTTCGATCTCCCTCCTAAGATTTTATCTACTTGGGAGGAGTTATTCTATTGGTTCAAATCTACCTATGGGAAATCCAAAAGCCCAGCCGAGAAGTTACGAGAATACAATAACATCACTTAAAATGATGGTGAGACTATCAAGTCCTTCAACTTGTGTTTCACCAAGTTATACAATCAAATCCCTAAACTCATTCGACCTCACAACCAAGCCTCTTTCATGCATTATTATAATGTGTTACCTTCCCACTATCATCATAGGCTTGAGGAAAAATCCATTGATAACCTCGGTTCCGCTCTGCATACTTGTTTAGAGTATGAAGAACAGCTTGAAAGAATAGGTCTTCCTAAGGGAGAGGCAGTTAAACAGACAGACATGTGCGCCCTCTTAGAGCTTGTACAAGACATGAATAATCGAATGATAGCATATGAGCAAAAAGGAAATGTCTCCTCTCTTAGCCCTAGAGATTCATCTTCTTCGGCACCCCCCTTTAGAAATCCAAATGAAAATAATTTTCAGCCTAAACTTATCATGCCTCGTACTTGGTGTAACTTTTGCGAGGAACACCATGAAGAAAGTACATGTGAGGTAAATAAGACTGCCAGAGATAAAATCTTTGGTAAGAAACCTGAAACTACCATCGTTGTCCTAGACTTTGCAGAGCCAGAAGATGTCATGATCATAAATACTAGGAATAAATCATATTCTCCCAAAAGAAAATATGATCCTCCCCGCCCTTCTTCTAGCCCAAGCTCATCCTCACCAACTTCTATTCTTCAAGTTCCTAAGGCTCCTGATAGCCAAGGAACTACCTCCCCTCTCCCCCCTTCCAAATACAACATTCTAAATCAGTTGGCCAACATCAAAGAAGATGCAACCCTTCTGGACATGGTTGTCATCCCTGAACAACAGAAGCATCTAAAACAATTCATAGAAGGAAAAGCTTTCGTTGTAGCCAACCTCTCTGAAGAGATAGATGAGGAAGATTCATGTGTAAATAAGGTAGGTGTACATAACTTTAGATACTCTGTAAAAAAAAAAAATGTTTTATATTTCTGTAAAGATTATGGATAAGATTTCCCATTGTTGCCTCATTGACGGCGGTTCAAGCCCAAGTGTAATGTCGAAGATTATTATGGAAGAGATAGGTATACCTCTCACTCGACAGGACACACTTATCCATTCCTCAGAATGGTAAAAACATCATAGTCCTCAGAGACGGAAGAATTTCACCTGACATAGAAAGTGTCCCACAGCCTAATGTAAATTATATCGAGGAGGACCTAGGAGTGTATTCCATCTTTTCCAAGGATGAAAACACTACCTTGGAACAAATCGAATTAGATGACGAGATGTGCCATATGCACTTTGATAGTTCATGCTCCAATGAAGGAAATAGAGTTGGTATTATCTTGTACTCTCCTGTGGGAAAAATTCATAATTTTTCCTATAGGTTAGAGTTTTCTTGCATAAATAATGTCACTGAATTCAAATCATTATTGTTAGACATTGAAAATGCCTATAATCTGGGTTGTGGTCACCTTACAGTTTTTGGGGATTTTGAGCTTGTTGTGAACCTTGTATGTAAGATATATTATCCTAGCAATAAGTTAATGAAATTCTACACCCAAATTATTTGGGAACTTATCTCGAACCCACTATCTTTCAACATCATTCATGTTAAAATGTAATTGAACTCAATGGTTGATCAGTTAGTTGTTTTTGCATCCTCTCCTAATCGGCAACTTCTGCCACAAAGACCTGATTTTACTTTTCAATCTATGTATCATCCACATATCCATGACAATATAGAGTCATGGTAGGTCTTCCCTAGTGATGAAAGAATATGTTCTTTCATTCAAAATGAACCTTATAAGCCTAAGGAAATTATATCAATAGAAGATAATAAGATTCATAAAGACTTGACTCCTCTAGAAAATTCATTTTCATCGAGTGATGTAGGAAACAAATAGAAACATAAAGAAGAGGAGTCGAAAAGGAAAGTGGGTGAATCCATTTCCTTGAAAATCGGAACACCCGAGTCTCCAAAGAATGTTAAAATAGGTGCCCAATGTTTTGATGAAGAAAAATTGAAGTTGACCAAACTGCTTGGTGAATTTCGAGATGTTTTTGCTTGGTCTTATGAGGATCTTGGTGGTTTTGATCCTTCTCTTATACAACATGCCATTCCTATCAAGGAGGATATAATACCAATTAGACAAAAACAAAGACCCATTAACCATGCACTGGAAGCAACTATTCGAAAGGAGTTGGAAAAAAGTTGAAGGCTGGGATCATTTTCCCGGTTAATTATTCAGAATGGGTTTCTTATTTAGTTCCCATTTGGAAAAAAAACTGGTCAAATTAGATTATGCGTAGATTTTCGCGTATTGAATCGTGCTAGTATAAAAGATCACTTTCCTCTCCCTAATATGGAAATGATTTTGCAGCAGGTTGCAGGGTCATGGATGATGTCCTTACTTGATGGTTTCTCTGGTTACAGTCAAATCAAGGTAAAAAGGGAAGATAAATATAAAACCACTTTTATTACTCATTGGGGAACTTTTGCTTATGAACGGTGGTTTTATTACTCATTGGGGGAACTTTTTCTTATGAACGTATGCCTTTTGGATTATCTAATGCAGGTGCCCCTTTTCAAAGAGATATGCAAATAGATTTTGACGAATTGATCGGAAAGATTAGTCAGATCTATCTTGATGATTTAATTGTTTACTCTAAAAACTGATCAAATCATTCCAGTCATCTTAAAAGAGTTCTCATGCGATGCAGGAAATTTGGCATTTCTCTAAATCCTTCTAAGTCTATTTCCGGCGTTACCAAGGGTAAGCTCCTTGGACATGTTGTCTCTGATTCGGGAATAAGCATTGATCCTGAAAGGATTGCTGCTATCCTAAATATGTCGGCTCCCACTTCCAAGAAGGAGGTTCAAGATTTTATGGGGGTTATTAACTTTGTTCGTAGGTTTGTTCCTAATTTTGATGTAATGGTCAAGCCAATTCATAATCTTCTTAAGCAAGATCGTTCCTTTTCTTGGACAAATGATGTCGAAAATGATTTTGTAGGGATCAAGAAACCAATCAATTCTGCACCAGTTCTGGTGAAGTCGTATTTTGAGAAGGAATTTATGATATATACTAATGCCATGAAGGAAGTAGTTTCTGCTATCCTCATGCAAGGTGATGACCAAGGTAACGAAAAAACAGTGGCTTACATGAGTCAAATCTTGTCTGATGATGAGTTTAAATATTCTTTTGTTGAAAAACATGATTTCTCTCTTGTTAAAGCTGTTGAAAAAAATTTCCACTTCATCTTAGGTAAGAATACGTTGGTAAAAGTCCCTTTACCCGTTGTCAAGTTTTTTCTCTCACAAACTTATCTTTTAGGGAATCTTGCACATTGGCTTACCAGGATCCAGGAGCATTATTTAACTATTGTGACTTCTAACACCATCAAGGGACATGACTTAGCCCTTCACTTAGCTCAGCATGCTGAAACTAGTGAAGCAATTGATGAACAAGATAGTTATCTATCAGTATTTTTCTACATTGATAATCAAATCCATCCTGTATCTGAACATCCTTGGTATAAAAATTTGGTTTACTATTTGCAAAATCAAAGATGTCTAAATAAATTAGACACTCATCAAAGAAGAAGGCTATGTCTTGAATCTGCTATATATGTCATTATAGGAGACTTCTTGTTTAGAACATTTTCCGATGGTATGTTGCTTCATTGTGTAAAAAGTGAGGAAGCACAAAAATTGTTGCAAAAAACTCATGGTTCTCCAAATTATGTTATCCATGTAGGAGGTCATTTTACTGCTAGAACCACTGCTTTTAAGATTATCAGAAAAGGATACTATTTTCCTTCAATATTTCGTGATTCCTATGTTTTTTGAGATCTTGTGAAAAGTGCCAAAAATTTGCTAGGAAAGAACGCATTTCAGCCATGTCGTTACAACCTATCCTCCCGGACTTTCCTTTTTCAAAGTGGGGTTTGGACTTTATTGGTCCTATTAATCCTTTGTCTTCAACAAAACAAGTCTTTATCTTGAAATCCACAGAATATTTCCAAAATGGGTTGAAGTTGTCTCGCTTAAACATTCGACAGATGAGCAGGTGATTTCTTTCCTTGAAAATAATATTTTTTCCAGATTTGGTCTTCCTTTGGAAATTATTACAGAAAATGGTCCTGCTTTTATTTCTGCTAAGCTAACCCAATTTTTTGCTAAGTTGGGGGTTAAAATTTTTACCTCATCATCCTATTACCCCCAAGGAAATGGGTAGGCTGAGTCTATCAACAAGAATCTGGTGAGAATTATCAAAAGGTTCATAGAAGATAAGTTTTGTCAATGGCACACTCTCCTCACTTACGCCCTTTGGGAAGACCAAACTACCACCAAAGTGAGCACTGGTTGTACTCATTTCTAGCTTGTTTATGGTCAAGAAGCCATTATGCCTACTGAGTTGGAACTTCCCCCCTTAAGGTTAATGCTACAGGTCGAAGAATTAAATTCGTCTGATGTTTCACAAAGGATGAATGCCCTCCTATCTTTAGAGGATCAAAGGACGTTTGCCCTCCTGTCTTGGGTAATATAAGGAGAATACAACAGACTATTAAAAAAAAATTCAACAAGAGTGTCAAAGCTGTCAAATTTAAAGTCGATGAGAAGGTATTGTTGTGGGATTCAGCTCACGCTGATAGGGGAAGACATTCAAAGTTTCAAAAATTATGGTTGGGTCCTTTCAAGATCACTTTTGTCCTGGGTGAAAATTCTTATATTCTAAAGGATTAACAAGACTGATTGTTTTCCTAAAGCACTAATGGTTCCCACTTAAAACATTACGTGGAACCAACTTGAAGAGTTTCGCGTTGTTTGGATTGTTTCTGCATTTTAGTAATTTTTCAATTCTACTTTCATATTAGTAGTTTTCCATTTATGCTATTTTCATTTCTGCTCATTTCAATTTTGTTGTTTCATTTATGTTATGACATTTTTTTATTTTTGTTTTTTTGACTTCAATTTTTGTCAAAAATAAAATGTTGGATCAATTTTTCCACGACACTTCTGCAAAGTATTGTTAATCAATAACAATCAAGATTACATGGTTGTTATGATGTTCCCCTTAAAGGCATCATTGAATTTGTCATCTGCTTTCACTATTGTTTTATGGGATAGTTGGTTACATCATGCTTCTGCTTTCTATTTCTTCATCCATTTCAAGATTCAAAAGAGCAAGTTTAGAAAAAAAAATCTCCTTGAAGTGAAGAGAAAATTTTGGTTGAATGATTAAGCTTACAGGGATAAACCCCCTCATACTTAACACTTTCCATGAGTTATTCCCAAATTCCTGGTCATTTTTCCATTAAATCAGCTCACCCCCCCCTGTTGCATAATCATTTTGATTTATATCTTCTTGATGTGATGTTACTTGGTCTGTGAAACCAGACATTTTGAGTTCTTAATCTATTGGAAATAGATTTCCTTGTGGAGTTGCCAGTTCGTTGACGATTAAAATCGTAACGATGAATTATGCCTGCAAAGTATTGCTAAAGACCTATTATTTAAATTATGCTAATAATATAATACTAGTAGGTGAGACCCCTTCTAGGCTAGAGGCCCAAGGATAGACATGTCACACATTTTTCTGCTACAGTTTTGATGTTGCCTACACAGTCCTACATGGTTGACAATGCAGTCTTGGCTTCATTTTAACATAGTAACATGTGGATGATGCATTTTATGGAATGCTTCTTGAAATCCAAAGCATTTTTTCTGTTATGATGGGCATGTATTTACAGTTGCTATGATTTAACCATGTCACTAATCATTGTAATTGATTACCTAGCCACATATATGCAAGAGATATATTAGTGATAACATAATCAAAACAAAGAAAGAAAACCTATGAAAAAAATCTTAAAGAGAGGGAAGTTGTGTTTGAGCTATGATAAAGGGTTATATGCAAATGGAAAAGTAAATCAATGTTAGTGTTAGTCCTAACTATTATGCTATGGTTGGTTAGTGGGCTACGTGAATTTCACTAGATTTGAATTGGGTGCATATAGCATTGCAATATGTATGATGGCATAGAATTGTGGCAAGAGTTAATGTGTAAGTGATATTGGGTGGTGCACTATGCAAAGGGTATCGTCGCAGATTTCAAATGGTTTGGCATTGAATACATGGTTTAATTGATTGGGGAATGTTTGGTTGTCTCAAATTTCGAATTGAATAGGCCAGGAGATGGAAGCGAAGTGCATTTATTGCACGTCATTCAATACTCCCCCTATCGGTCATCACCCTAGCATTGTTCTTTGTTGCATTTTCGGTCTGTTGGTTGGTAAGCTCCTCATTTCAGGCTCTTGGAAAGAAGACGGCCAACTCACCCTTCTAAGCGTTTTGTTACAAGTATGGTTCCTTTTCTCTCCATCCATGAAATATTCTCTGAGTATGAACAAATAATGGCTTGGTGATGCTTGGATTTTGTGTGTTCATGAGAATTTCAACTGTGAAATGTGTGTTATTTCTCTCTACGATGATTGTAAAATGTTTCGGATTGCAAGCAAAGGAATTGGGTTTTGTTTAAGTTGTGCATTGACTGGTTGTTCGGTCGGTTTAATATTGTGATGGGTATCTGTGGATAATAACTGAATGTGGTACATATCACTCTGTATTGATGGTGGAGGGTTTCATTCTGTGTATTATCGTCGGTTATTTTCGTTCCCTCACAGTCATGATTCTAACCCTTATCCAGTCGCATTCGGATGGCCAGTAGTTGTTGTGTTATTTCTTCGAACCCCGAGTCATGGTCGTTGGCTCATTCTTATTGTCTTCTCACTGAAGTATCCCAAGATATAGTCTTTGGGTGGTCATAGCATTAACATGTACTACATGGTTGTGGGGTGATACAAGTTATATCTTAGTGTTATGATGTATGCGTCCTCACTGGTATTGTTGTCAGGTTGTTCGTCTCTTAAGTAAATGGATAGAGATGTTATATCTCTGTGTGTTATTTTAATAACTATCATTGTTCAGTTAAATTTGCCTCTCCTCTACAAGTGTTAAACACATTATGTGCATTGGGTTATTATCTGCATGTCTTTTCTCTCCTCGGGTGTTAATCGTTGGTCTTGTCGAGGACTTGGAGTAATAAGGGGATTGTGTGGCTCATTGTTGTATCTTTTTCAGGGGTATTATTCCTATGATTGATAAGTCTCGGAAGACCTCCAGCTCTTTGTGTTATGGTTAAAAGATAAACGCGCTCTTGTTGTTTCCTTGTATTTAATTGTGACAGACTTGATTGGATTTCCAACTGTCTTTGCTCCCTTTGGGCACCTTCTTGGTTGTCAAATATGAGTTTATCAGTGGAATGGTTATGGAGGTTTTTTGTCAAGTCTCTGTCTCATATTTCTATGAGAAAATTGGTTGAACAGTTATAGGTGCTTGCATACAGTTGAGAAATGTCTTTTTTCATTATGGTGTTTTTACTAGTGTGGTCTTGATTGAAATTGGAAACACCTGTGTGTTTTGCTAGGCCCGATCAAGGTTATGGCTATTTTTAAAAATGGTGCCTGTGTGTAATTGGTTATGTTTGCTTCGTATATATTATTTGATCATCATACAGATTATCAATGGTTTTAAAAGGAAGTTATATCAATAGTGATAAGGCCCGGGTTTTATGTTGACTATTGTTTCGTTGCAACATCTTGTTGATTGATATGATGAAGACTGTGTGTAATCGGGCATATTTTGGAAGTTTGTTCGTATTTGAAAAAAATGACATGTGTATATTTTAATTGGGCCCGATTGTAAATTGGTAGACAGTGGATGTTGATTATTATAGTGATTCATTATGGGATAGAGGTCGAGCATGTTTCTATGTGTTTTTTTTAATTCTTAAAAGGAAGGCAAAGAAATAAAAGATCAATGCTTTCTTAAAAAGAACTGTTGAAATGGAAAGTTTGTTTTGATTATGGGTTGTGATTGCACAGACTGTTATGAATTGAAAAAATTTGGGAAATTTAAATGTTGGAACAACGAACAATTTGATACAGAGTAATTATTGGTGTTGGTGTTTTTTGGATTGATTTTAGTACAGAGTTATGATTATTGATTCTTAATTTGTTTTATGAAGAATATCCATTAACTTCATTGCCATTCTCTCACTTTTTTGCACATTACGAATCCCCTCACATTCCCATATTCACTTTGCACGCCATGTTCTTAAAATTAACTTATAATTAAATGGAAACTTTGTATTGTAGCAATTGAAGGATGACACAGAGATGGGTTATAGTTGATATGTTTTGTTAGTACAACACAATTGATTGTTTAATCATTTGTTGAGAAGTAATCATGATCTACTCCCCTTCATTTTATCACTTTTCTCTCAATACAACCCTCTCAGATATCCTAGAACCCTTATTCACCCCCTGCTCATTGACAAGTATTAAACGATTTTTATGGATTGGATTGAATGGGCCTGATGTGTTGTTGAGCCAAAATTTGTTTCATATTTAAAGAGATGGCATGTATGGTTTTTTTAAGAAGTTATTTGCTAATAACGTCGCATACAAGAATGAACTTCTTCAGTAGAGGAAGAAATGGTCGAAATAATAGGGAAAGAGGTAATTGGAACAGAGGCCCTAGAAGGCCAAGATTTTCGATACATTTTGATGCAGATCCACAAGAGTTAAACCATCTTTTCCAAGCTAGATTTTTCAACTAGATTGGACAAGGGGTAGTCCAACCTAGGCCAGAAAGACCTCCCTTCCAACCCCAGCATGTCCCTGGTATCCCAGTTCCCCCTCATGTATCATTACAACCTGAAGTCCCTGAAAATTACGGATGGCAAGAGATTCTTCACCCAGTAGTCTCCCAACATCGTGGCTAGCACAATTTGTCTCTACCTGCTCCTCTTCCACCGGTTAACCCAATTTTCCAAATTTCCCCTACACACTCACATGTACAGTCTTCCCACGCAAGCAAGAGACTTAAAACCGAAGCCCACCATAAATATGATAAAGGAAAAGTTGTTGCTGCCCCCTCCTCTCCCTCAAGTGATTCCGCCAAATCTATTTCATCCTGCATGCACTTGAGAGATGACTTCTCTCACGTTATCGGTGAGATTAAGCCTAAAGGATCAACACATCCTAAGGCTAATTTAGAGAAATCAAAGAGAGATAGCAGCAACAAAGGGAAAATTGCCTCCCAAAGTGGAAAATATGGTTTTTTAGTATATTTATTTATTGATTGTTGAGAACAGTTGAATGCTGAAGTTGTTTGGACAACATACTATTTTTGGATATTATATTTTTTGTATATGGTTTAAAATATCATTGATATTAATTTTTAAATTATGAGAATGATGATGAGAGCCACAAGGAGGGATGTGTTTGATTGATTGACTAATTGTGTTTATTTTTGTTAAGTAACTAAAGGGAGTCACAAGGGATCCTGCCTACTAGTTAGTATTTGTTAAAGACCCTTATTATTATTATATTAAGTTTTCCCCTAAACTAAAAGTTAGTTGAGTTTTAGTTAACTTAACTAAAAGAAGTAGTTGAACTACTTCAACTAATTTTGATTGCTTAAAGGCAAAAAGTGAAGGAAGAACAAGTGGAGAATAGAAGGAGAAAGCATACTAAGGTCTGCTCTTGAGTTTTATTGAGATAGTTTAGTTTTCATTCATTCTTTAATTCATTAAAAGCCTAATTTTCTTTTATGACAACAGGGTCCTATTGTAGACAGCAAGATTCAAGGCTAAACTACATCATTCAGACACTTGTTTTTCAGAGGTGTTGATCTAACTTTGATAGTTTGTGTAGACTTGTACATTTATGAATTAAATTTCATGACTGATAAAGGATATTGTGCAGAGTCGAGTGAGCATCAATCCGTGGAAAGTTGATCCAACTTTTAAAGTTCAGTTTTTTACTTTCTGTCATAAGTCCTTTTGTATGGTTTTCATCACGGACATCTAATTTTGACTTTGGTTCAAACTCCCTCGGGGATTTTTTTAAAGAGAACGATTCTTTTGATTCCTTGGAATGAAATAAGCGAATTTTATTATGTCCCATCTATGTTAAATTGTGACTTGGTATTTTTTCTTTTGTCTCCACAATTAATTTTCCATCTATTGTATTCAAAAAATTATATAAAAATATTGAATTTTTACAAC
Source organism: Picea engelmannii (assembly GCA_009831015.1). Lineage (NCBI taxonomy): Eukaryota > Viridiplantae > Streptophyta > Pinopsida > Pinales > Pinaceae > Picea > Picea engelmannii. The sequence continues at coordinate 166,311 of ML800544.1, forward strand.
AATCTTTTATTATAAAAAATCAGCCTAATCCCTTGTAACGAATACTTGTGGATTAGGAAGCAAATTTTGAGGTTATAAACATTGGGTGATATTCTCATCTATCTTGCCTTAGCCAAGCAAGATCTGAAAATGCTTGAGTAAGATTATTTCATATCTTTTTCCTCAACAATGACCTTAGTGCATTTCTTAGCAGAGATTAAAGAAATAGCAGTAGGTGGGGCTACCTCTGGTATCATGTACAACTGTCTACCCAAAGTAATAATAACATAGGGTGATATTCCCTTCTATCTTGCCTTAGCCAAGAAAGATCTGAATATGCTTGAGTAAGATTATTTGATATATTTTTCCTCAACAATGACTTTATTGCTTTGCTTAGCAGAGATTAAAGAAATAGCAGTAGGTGACGCTACCTCTGGTATCTTGTACAATTGTCTACCCAAAATAATAATAACACTACAGGGTCTAGACTCATACATAGCATGACACTTCCACAAATATGGTTGTCCTAAAAGAACATCAAAAACTTCAAGGGAGAAATATCACACAGTACCTCATCTTTGAAAGGCTTGATGTCGTAGAGAAGACAAACCTGTTGGCTAACACATACATCTCTTCCTTGGTGAGTCCAGTCGATGGTGTAGGGTTGTGGGTGTGGTGTCGTTGGAAGTTCCAGTCGCTTGACGACCTATGTTGAAATCAGGTTCTTCTGACTACTGCTATCAAAAATGAAATGAAGCGGATCCCCCTTTACCCACTTGTGCGAGTGAAAGAGGTGTTCCCCTTCCTCTGGTTCTTTTGGTTCGCTTGGTCGGATTTTGGTGGTAGCAACAGTGGCACTAGGTTCAACATCGATAATATTCTTCCCTCCTTCGGGATTTGATTCGGAATCAAAATCAGAATCTGACTCGGAAGCCTTCAGTTCAACCATGAGGGATTGCTTGGAGTGACATTCTTCGGTGTTGTTCCAAGGGATTTTATGGTACTCACACCATTTCCCCATGTCCTTCTTCGTCTTCTCATTTCCCTTCTTGTGTTGTGGCTTGGACTAGTTGTCCTGAGGGTGTCCATCTCGACTTGGTCCCTTGTTGTGTGGGTTACGGATGCCTTTTCCATGCTTCGGGTGTGAGGGGTTTGCAGATCCAAACTCTTGCCTTTTCTGCTTAAACTTCTTCTCGATCTTGATAGTGTGTCTATAAGTCGTTCCCAATTAGGAGATGTCCAGAAAATCCATTTTTGTTTGAATGTATCTATGCAAACAGTCGTGGTATTTGAGCACCACATAACGCTTAGAGTCTTTGATATCCAATTTGGTGCCTAGGGTATGGAAAATATTGGTGAAATTTGGTAATGTCTAGTCCCTTTCTTGATGTAGGGTGGTCCATCTGGTGTATTGGTCCTCGTAGCTTCCAACAGGGTAGTATTGTTCTTTAATGACATCCCAGAAGGAATCCCATGTATGGGCCACCACAAACATTGCAGATTCCTCTACAGCCCTTTACTCAGAGTAAGTATCCCACCAGTATTTAACATGGGGAACGACCTTCAAGAGTGCAAAAGTGATCTTTTCCCTATCAGAAAAATTGTGGACCAAAAAATACCCTTCAAGCAGATTCAACCATTTATCTACAGCATCTGCATCTATCAGTCCTTCAAATAATGGAATATCAAAATTTGCATGTACCTTGAAGGGGGTTGCATGGCCGCTTGATGAAGATGCTTCTCCTATGGGTAGCCATTGAAGGATCTGCGCGAAGTTGTCCATCATTTTGTTCCTTTGTCGCGTGAGGGCTTCCTCGAGAAACATTTTAATAGGATCCCCTACTCCATCATCTTTCTTTTCGTCTCCCATGGGTTGTTGTCAATCTTGCAATGTCTCGATGGGTTCAAGTCCCAACTTCTTGTACCCAGATCTTGTCAGGGAAATGCACGAAGAAAAATAAATGAAGAGCAGACCGCTCTGATACCACTTATCTGGATTTAGGAGCGGAATGAACTGATTAACAGACTGAATACAATAAACACAAGGATATGAAGAATAACACAGATATTCATTGAACAATATCTTCTATTGAATAATGAAATAGGATGAAACTGTAAAACTGCAGAATTGAAACACTTGCTTGAATGGTGGTAGCTATCTTTGAGAAGAGATGTGGATGATATACACATTCGTCTGAGTAGAATGGATTACAATGAGGCTCTAGAGATCTTTTTGATATTTCTCATGAATGCCAAAACCCTAAACATCCAAAAACCTAACCCTAGAAGGTGAAACACCAAAATTCATGTGGGCCCCTATGGGTAAGTTGGTGCAAGTTGGTACCTCAACTTCCCAGGGTCGTAACATTTGCATACGACCTCTGTTTTAGGCGTGTGATAACCCATTGGAAAGGTGTTTTAGAGAACTACACATTCTGCCATCAAACTTCGACTCTATCTACAGTTTGATTGTGGCTAGCCAAAAAAACAATGTTTAGGGCCCCAAAACAGCCTTGGAAGTACAGCAAGATGTGTTGACATGAAAACATACGAAATAAGCCAGTTGGATTAGGCAAGAGGCCACCAATATCCACCTGGAGGATGTGTGGGGATTCAGATAGCCCCAGAAGTGTAGAACCCACAATTACAAATAAGTATAGAAGAATGTGTTGAACAAAAACGGACAAGAGGAGCCAGTTGGAATAGGTGAGTGGCCATCAATATCCACCTAGATCAAGTGGTTCTCTAGAGTAACTCTTGCTTACTTAGAAAATTATTAACATAGTTTAGCACTTAGTATTATTTAAGCTTTCATCCATGAACATGAGAATCTGAGAGAACAACTACAAAAAAAAAAAAGACAAACACAAAAATAGTGTGGGTGGAAAAAACCATGCCTAACACTCGGCTAAGTCCTTTTTATTGTGAAACAGTTACGATAAGAGAACTAAAGGCTTGGTTTACAAATTCAGTAGAGTCACATGACTCGCCTTGCCTCACCAAGACACTCAAGAACATATCAGTCACACCAAGACTCTCTATCGCAACCATCTCTGCAACCACCTATAGTGTACCTCAAACGTTCCCACAACCGCAAATGTTCCCACAACCGCAAACTTGATGTCCCTTCTTTTATGCATACTTTCAGCAAGATAACACAATTTTGGTTCTACCTCACACATGCCTCCAAAAAATTGCATTTCCAGACTTCTCCAAACCTCCCAAAATGTCCAACTCTTGGCTACTTGTCTTCCATTTTGGAAACTCTTCCTCAGTTCGTTGCCTCGGACTTGTTCTCCAAATATCTTGCCTAAAATGATCTATATTCCTTTGGTTGTGCTCCCTTTCTATTATATGGACTCCAAGGGTCACTTGTGTGAAACATCATTTCTCTTGGGGGTGTCTTTCCCCTTCGCAAACCCACACTCAATCAACTCATCGCTCCCCTTGCATGGACCTAGAGCACCCATCCAAGCCCACGTTCACATCAATCGTTCATCTCTTGGATCGACGCGCCCCTTCCATGGACCTAGTGCGCCCATCCAAGCTCGTGCACCCATCAATCGTTCATCTCTCAAACCAGTATGCCCCTTTCCTTGTGCACTCTTTGGGGCAATCATCATGACTCCTCATGGGTGTGTTGATGGGGTCGACCAACCTCTCCAACACACCCATGTTTCTGAGGGTAGATGGGTCCACTCCTTGGGCATGCTCCCAAGTTGTCCCACCCATGCCCAAATGAAACCCAAGCCTCTGTCAATCGTTATAAGGAAATTAAGGTGTGTGTGCCCCCTTGGGCTCGCACATCACCATCGTGCCCCAAGGTTCTCCTTCTCACACCCAAACGTCTTCTTTCTCCCAATCGATCGCCTCTTCCTTGTGCTCATCTGTTTCGTCGTTGAATCCGCCCAAGGATTGCACGCGCTCAGTGGGTGTCGTGGGAGACTTTACAAGTGGGATTATCATGCTCAAAGAACCAAATGCCTAGATGTATTCCATAAGAAACACTTCAACTTCAATTCTGAATTGAAGTAGGAATATAGTTGAAAGTAAGTGCTAACATAGATCTCGGTGCAAAGGCACAATCCTAAGGAAATAGATGTGACTGAAAAATGAGAATTCTTAATGGGGGATGGAGCCTAGGAATCTGATTCTTAAGAATGAAATACCAAATTATGTAACTATAAACCTTTCAACTAGAAGGGATTGATGCATAGAAAGGATTGAAAATAAGGCATTGGGCAATTCATCTAAGAGAGAGTATATAGGGTAACTTTATGGAGGGGGAGGGTTGGAAAATGGAGAAATAGGAATTGGGGTATTGTAATGATAGGATTAGAGGATATTCATAGTGAAGATGGTTTGGGACAAGGACTAAGAGATAGGGATTGTGAGGTAAGTGGTGTAGTTTTAGGAATTGGAGGAAGAATATGTAAATATAGACATTTTTGCATGTTTTAAGTTGTTAAAATGTGCTAAGGTTAGAAAGAGAAATAATAGAAATGGTTAATTTATATTATTTTCCATACTTGAAGAGAGTATAGGTATTAAGGCGAGCATCATAGAGAACCCTACATTGTTTTCGGCATGGGAGCCCTAGGATCAAATCAGAACAATCAAGTGGAGAAATGTCACAATCATAGTGTCTTGGAAGGGTTTGGTGGGAAACATAACATTACTGCATCAATTGTTTTTTGTTGGGGTTTGTAAGGTAATGATATGGAGGGGAGGGCTCTATGGGGTTCTTTTGTGTTGGGTTTTTGTAAGGTAATTATCTTTGGATATAATGGAGGGGAGGGATATACGGGGGGGGGAGTGGGTCTTAAGATTCATAAGAAGGTTGATCCAACCTAATTTTTTAAGACATGACAATTTATCATAGAATGTGTGTGATTTTATTGGAAGTGACATCATTGTTTTGGGATGGAGATTGAAGAGCTAGTAAATTTATGGTATTGGGGTGAGTGGGAGAAGGCCTTGGTCTAGTAACATGGTCAGAAGGATTAGGGTTGGAAATAGGGTTAGGGTTTCTATAGTGATAGAAAATAGGGTGCATATGTACTATTTTTCAATGTTGAAAGCATGGATAAAGGCTTGGTCAATCCAACTACTTTCAAACAAATCAATTTCAAAATTAAAAAAATAACCAATAATCCAAGACTAAACTTTTGAATAAGCAACTTGTGTAGATCTAGAATGTGGAGTTGGATGTGTACTTGTGTGAACACTTCAATGTATTGTTGTATTATTTATCTAGGCCCTTGATGAAGGTGTGACCACTTGCACATGAGATTTCCCAGATAGCCTAGGGATAAAAATGCTACCTAATAGCATCACAAAATGCATTGGATGTAGTGATGGGATTTTTTGTAGATTTGGAAGTAGCACATTGATATTGAGTCTACCACAAAGTTTGAACAATTCCTTTTAGATGGTTCCAAGTAAGGAGAAATATTTGAGGCAGATCTAGAAGTAGCATGTGAGCCTACCAATATATGAATCTAAGGCTTCTCCATTAATTTATCCTCCATGTTTTGGTGAAGTAATTCTTGTATCTTATTGGAAAAATGACAAGTATTGTTTTCTAACTAGGGCTTCTCGTAACAATTTCATGATATTTGAATGCAATAGTGTTTGAGATGATTGGTCTCTGCAAAGGAGGATTCTAAACCAGGATCCTTTAGTGAAATTCAAAGTATCTTTGTGATGTGAGTGGACGTGGGGTTACAAACCCTATCTCTTGCATAACCCTACCACACTAATTGTTGAGGGGTGCTAGACTAGGGCACACTAATAAAAGCGAAACCCCACTCTATGCTACGAAATTATGGTATGGGGAAATGGATTTCAAAAGAACAAGAATTGAATAATTGAATAGTTGTCCTCAAACTATGCCAAATGAAATGTGGTTTTGAGGGTCATGCTCAAACAACCAAATATGCACATGTCTTCTTCCCTAAGAAATTCTTCCACTTCAGTTATTGGATGAAGTGGGAATACAATTGAAATTAAGGATGACATAAATCTGGGTGCTAGGGAACACTCCAAAAAAAATAGATTTGAACTTCTACTACTAAAAATTGAGAATCATTGGTGGGGCTTTGAGCCTAGGCTGAAGAATAATACCAAATAATGTAAATATGAACCTTTGAACTAGATAAGCCCTAGCTAAAAAGTAAATCTCACAACCTAAAGCAGTGATAAACACTCTAAAAAAGAAAATAACAAGAGAGAAGAACAAATAACAAAGCCTAAAGGAAAGGTCGACGGAGGCAACTGGATGGTAAAGTTGTTCTTGCAATGAAGGCCAGGTCTCATGCTCAAACCTGAGAAAGGACGTGGTCTAGTTGTGGAACAAAGTTTAACTGGGCCAAACTCGCTCACCTTTAGTCCCCGAGGTGTAGGACAGTCGGTGACAGAGTGTGTTGTTAAGGCACTCTGTGATGTTAAAGTCATAGGTTCGAAACTTGCAGGGGAAAAAATACAGCCATGTTAAGGGTTGGTGTGGCTCAGACCGGGTGCGATCCCTGGGTGATTTTGATGGCTTAGATGCCCCTAAGTCACGGTTTCTCAGTCGTAGGCCAATCCTGCAGGTCACGAACAAACTAGCAAAAAAAAAACTTAAAGGAAAAATGGCTCAATTTATCATGTTGTCCAAATGGCCTTTAGATAGGAAAAAAATGGGTCCACATAAGATTCTTATAGCCCATGGGTTGAGAAAGAAATAATAAACGACTCTTGCACATAGCTCTAAGGCTTGAAAAATGCAATTATATGTTACACATCAATAACTACTAGCTAAAACAGTTAGAAATCATGAAATGTTGTCCTCAAGGGCTCTTGATATTAAGATCTTGTTGACTAACTTAAGTGTAGTTATCTACATCACTTATAAACCAAAAATTTCAAAGAAAATAAAATTAAAAATTATTTTCAAAACAAGATTGAAAAAAACAAATTAAATACAAATTAACAACCTAAAACACAAAAATAATAAACATAAATACATATAACAATTAACTATATAATCTTACAATTGTCACAACCTTTGATATAATTGCTTGTGAATATGCCTATATCTCCTCCACTAAAACAAATTTAATTACCTCATAAAATTAAAAATCATATAGTGATTAAGTAATAATGTGCACAGTTCCACCACCTAAATATTTCCTATCGTGTTTACCCAATTACTCCCTTCTATATGAGGACATGCAATTATTTATTAAATCGGGCGGCCTTATTTTGCGAGCGTAACAACGAACAGGTCGGCCCAAAAGGTGTGGGTGCATTCCTATTTGGCCAAAATTCATGTCCTATATGGTTCACTCATACTTAACTATCCTGTATTTTGTAATTAATGTCACCAAGGTCACCGGACAGTTCAGAGATCTAATTTTTTTTTAATACTTTGTTGTCGTACACCTGTAATTCTAACAAATTACCGAAAAATTATTCATTAAGAGTTGATTAATTATGTTCTTTGGGCTCTTGTCACTCGACAAAAATGACTAATTATGTACGCACATCATCTTCGGAATATGCCTCCAATTCTACTCATGGAAAAATTGTTGTTTTGGATTCTTCCAATGATGGAACTTCATAAGGAATGCGTAAAGAGGATGAAATGAGGAATATACATGATGAAAGATCTTACGTGGGACATGTTAATAATTCCAAAAAGGAGAATGGCAAAGGAATACACAGAAAGGCATTCAATGGATCTGGTGACTGTGATGAAACAAGTGGTGGAAATGTTGTGAGTCCTAATATTTTAGAAAAAGAAAGCTATCATATGGCAGGAATTAACAATCTCCATATTATAATGTGGAGAAGTGAAACACAGGGATCTCTAATGGAGGAAATGATACTAGAAGAAAGTATAAATTAGTAAGATCGATCTAAATCTGTAGTAGAGGCACGAGATATGAAATCTGGGTGTTGTTGTTTTGAACTTTTATTTGATAATATTGTACACTGTGTGGATGGGAACCTATTTTGTTTTCGATGTCTACAAAGGTAGGTAGAATAAATCATATAAAGAAATTTGAAAGTAAAAGATTTATGCCTTACATGAATACTGATGGCTGCAAAGAGTCAAATCCTTTGTCTGAGGTTCGGAAAGTTCTTCCAAATGATGTCATTTAAATATATGGACAACACCATGCCCAAGAAGCTATAGTTCATGTCAAACTAGAAAACTTGGTTTATTGCCCATTTTGTGGCATTCCATGTGAAGCGGACAAGTGTGTAGAAGTTTTGGACTGTCCAAACCCTAAATGTTTAATGGCTTCATGTATCCAATGCAAGGAAGCGATTCATGTACCTTTAAGGTGTAAAGAGAATGAGAAGATATCAAGGACATCTCCCCGTAGAAAAATTGAAGAGAGGATGACAAAAGTCATGATAAGAGAATGTAAAGATTGCAAGGCCGAGATAGTAAAGATGGATGTATGCAATAAGCTGACATGTAGTAGGTGTAGAACCACAATGGCGTTTTCCGACAGACCATTTCGTCTAGCTATGATCATTTTTGTGATCATTGTTATACATTAGAACAAGGGAAACCCTGCCAAATATGCAATGCTAAGTTTAGTTTGTGGGAGAATGAGGTAGCAGATAATGTGGCATTGGATGTTAAGGAGGAAGCATTGAAAGAATTGGTAGACAAGGAACCCAACTTGCTTGATCAGAAAATTGGACCTCCTCTGGTAAAGCAAACACAACTACCCAATCTACTTCTGTGAGTAGCCCAAGATGGCAAGGAAGGTCAGGAAGATGAATTTGAGGACCCCTACCTCCAACGGCCAATACAATAGCTACAACATGTAGATCAGGTAATTGACGAACAACTTGCAAAAGTGGTTGTACCACCACCTCCACAACAATTATTGAGATGTGTTAATTGGTTTGAAAATTGGGATTTGGAAGGTGATGAAGATGATGTTATCGAAGGATACATCACTGAAGATGATGTTATCGAAGGATACATAGCTGAAGATGATGTTATCGAAGGATACATCGTTGAATTGCAGGAGGGTGAGTATGTCCAACAACTTAACTAGTTGGTGATCATCTTTGAAACATAGTTGTCCCCCTATCACTAGCTCCACAACAAATCATCGGACTTGATGATGAGCTTGCAAATATACAATTAAAATCTAATGAAGATGATTGAACCCAAGGTGATCCAGGAGGATCCAAGAAGGCTCACGGAGGTTCGGGAGGATCTAAAATGATCATAGGGATCCAGAAAGGGTCAGAAAATCTCAAAATTTGACTGTCTCAAAAGTTCAAGAAAAGGAAATCATTGTGAAGAGCTCGTTGTCATATTTCCAATGGCAGAAATGGCAATTCAAACAAATTCCGTATGCAAAAGTTATAGCTGGTCAAAGTTAAGGTCAACCAGGGAAAAAGTTAACCCTGAAGAGACACATGGCATGCTCAGAGAGAGACACAGGGCAAGCTCACAAGTTGACAAGTGGCAGCTCCACAGTGACACATGACATCGTATAGGTGACATGGAAACAAATGAGTTGGCAAGTACCTCCAGGCATCCAATTGGTCCAATGATGTAATGACACGTGGCATAGGAGGGCCAATGAGAGGTCTCCACGTGGCGACCTCCCATTGGCCAATAATGGTTATGTTGTGGAAAAATTATGGACATGGCGGCCTCTCATTGGTCAGTAATGGTTATGTTGTGTAAAACTTAGGGAGTTCGGGGCAATCAACCCCATGACCTCCATAACAATCCAAGTCTTGACAAAGTCTCCCCAACCAATATACCATACAATGGTTCTTATCCAAACTATGGCATTTAATTTATTTAAATTAATACTAAGTTTCATATGGAGTAGGGAAGGGACCGAGGGATATCCCCCCATCCCCTAGTCATTGTACATACCATAGACCATACCTTAATTCGCAGGGAGGCAGTTAACATGTCGGCGGGAGTATTGACATATAATATATATATTATATATAATATATTTTATATATTGAATATAATATATTATATACCATGTGTTTAAAACCCACTACCCACTATATATATAATATGGTTATATATTAAAACAAACAAAACCGCCAACAAATATGACATGCACGGGAATAGAACCCAAACCTTTTCTATTATAGAGGATAGTTTTAACCACTACACCAATTGCTCCAAATATAGCAGAGATTCTCGCTAATTTTAGCATATTGTTTCCAACTATTTAGGGTATGGTTTTGGAGGCTGCCCTATTTAATGGGCACATGCCCCAAGGATGTACACACACATTCCAAGTCTTTGGACACACCTTTCTATGCAAATTTAGTCTCCTAAAGAATGTCAAGGGTACAAAGGGTACGAGTCTACATCGTAAGGCATGTCAAATGGTACCTTGATGGAATTTCAAGTATTTTATATCAATTTTGCATGATTTTTCACCAAGAATTCAAAGATGCAGTCCATTTATGCATTTGAGCAAAGCAACAAAAAGGCATTGTAATATTTTGCGTGCCAAGGGGATTTTGGGGCACTCTAAGCAAAATATAGTCAACTTTATACTCACTTTTCTTAGTTTTTCGAGAGGAATGCAAGGATGATATCCCTTTTCTACATCAAAGCAACATATTTGAAAGGCGTCTTCAACTATTGAATTGTAAATTCCTTTTATTGTACTTGAATCATTTGAGCATTAATAAAGTGATTTTGCATTTGCTTATGTAAGATGGATTATGCAAGTTATGGTCATCAGTTAAAGTGTTTGTTTGAGGAAGATAAATCACTTCCATGGTATAACCATTGTCAATAAAATATTTTGGAATAAGAAAGTGGTATTGAACTTACTGATATTTTTTAGATCGAGTGTTGTATAGGTTCTATCCATTTTCGGATAAAGTGGTATCAAAGTTAGTTTGATGGGTGAATGCTTACAAGGGTCAAACACAAGTGTGGTGAAGGAAAACTTGAGGTTTATAACCTCGAATTGGTTCAAGGAGATTCAATCGAAGAGAAGAGATGGCTTTGCCAAGGAAAATATGACCTTATGAATCTGAAGATGATTTCTTCAATGCCTTTAATCAGATGAAGGCAATGGTGCAAGAGCTCTACAATGAAAAGGGATTGTGAAAAGGAAAAAGTTTTGGACAAGTTAAGAAAGAAGAAGATCTTCCTCCTTCTCCACCTCCTTTATCTCCTTCCACTTCTTCACCCTCATCTCCTCGTAAGAAAATGAGTTCAAAGAAGTCATTGTTAAAGTTGAATGTCAAGTTTAACTTGCCCATGTATAATGGCGAGTCTAATGCATAGAAGTTAGACAATTGGATTCGACAAATGGAATTTTACTGTCGTGTTCAAGAGATTGATGAAGATGAGGTAAAGATTTGATTGGCCTCTCTTTGCCTTGAACGTACAACATTCATTTGGTGGGAAGGTAAACTTTAGGAAGGTATCCAAAAGAACGGTAATATTCTCTCTTCTTGGTTAGAATTCAAAGCTACATTAAGCAAACAATTTTATCCTTTGGTATATTGACAAAAGGTAATTGTGGAATGGCAATATATGAGGCAAGGAAAAGGACAAAGTGTGTAGGATTTTACTGAGGAGTTTAGGAAGAAAGTTTTGGCTTTCAATATTTCATTACATTCTACAGAAACCCTTCTGAAATACATTGTTGTTTTTCATAATTACATTTGTCATACTCTTATTTTGTTAAATCCCACTAATTTTGATGAAGTATGTGTTCAAGATATGTATATTGAGTCCAAGGGGGAGGATGCTAAAGATGGTTCCCTAAAGAATTTTAATCAGCATAAGGGAAATAAGAACAAGGGAAAAGAAAACAGGTAGTTACAGTAAAGAAGGAAGAAGCAAAGCTCACATGTACTCATTGCAATAAAAGAGGACATGATGAAGATCATTGTTGGAAGTTGCATCATGAATTAAGGCCTAAAAAGTATGGAGACAAAGGAAAGCAAAAGGTTTGTGTCATAGTCCAACAAGATTTGGGATCTGAATCAAGTGACAAGACATGAATCACAACTATAGGTGTTGTGAATGCAAGTAAGAATGTGTTTATGATGTCTGGAAAAGCAAGTGAAGGATATGATTTGGAATATAATAATGAAATAGTCAAGTTATCTCCTAGTCATGAAGTGTTTCAAAATTATCCAAAGTTGCCACATGAATGTCACTTGCATGCAATATTTCCGAAAATGATAAGTGATAGGGATTTTGTGTAATATACCAAATATAAAATGTATGTAGAACAGAAATAAAATGCTAGTAATGGCAGAATAACAGCAATATAACCAGAACATTCACCACAATAACACTGAAATGATATAAGAATAACAACAGAAATAACACTTTGAATATGAAAGCAATGTTCACGGGCCTCTTCGAGGGGGCAACCTCCAGTTGAGCCGATCTCTATTACAATAATATCCAAGCTAGGGTTCTCATACCCTCGACTCCTATTTATACTAAAAAGAAGCATCTAGAGGAAGATCCTTCTAGAAGCGGAAGCTTCTATTAGGTCTTCTTACATCCGCCTTATTCTATTTTATTGAAAGGCCTTATTAATATTGACTTTTATTACATCCGAATATATTGTTCTACCTATGTGTGGGTTAGGACCCTAACATGTCCTCCCCCTTAAAAACAGCCTTGTCCTCAAGGCTTGAGATGAGGAAATTGTTGCAGAATGGTAGCTGGTTCCCAAGTGGCGTATGCTGGAGTTGTATCTTTCCACTGGACTAGCACTTCCTTGATGGTTCTCTGACGTAGGTGACACTCACGCTGGTCCAAAATTGCTTCTGGTTGTAGCCAAATGGATCCTTCTTTAGCTAACTCTGGAAGGTTGGTTTGAATTTGGCACTTAGCTCCAATCACCTTCTTTAAGCATGAAACATGAAAAACAGGATGTAGCTTCGAATGGTTGCGCAAAGCTAACTGATAGGTGACTTGTCCCACACGCTTGAGCATGGTATACGGACCATAAAATTTGGGCTCTAGCTTCTAACAATGCTCGGCCTTGAGGGAAGTTTGCTTGTAAGGTTGCAGTCGAAGAAACACTTGATCCCCTTCTGCAAATTGACGTTCAGAGCGACCTTAATCTGCTTGTTGCTTCATGTGATTTTGTGCCATGACCAAATTTTCTTTGAGGGTACGGAGAATGGCCTCTCGAGCTGTAAGTGTTAGGTCAACTGCCTAGACCTTCGAGGCACCCGATAAGTATAAGAGAACTGAAGATGGCTTCTGTCCATATACCGCTTCAAAAGGAGTCATGCGTGTAGCTGTATGGTATGAAGTGTTGTACCACCATTCAGCTAGGGGTAACCATTGAGCCCATTGATTTTTCTTTTTCCAGGCAAAACACCTCAAATATGTTTCCAAACACTTGTTGACAACTTTCATTTGGCCATCATTCTTGGGATGATAAGTTGTGCTGAGATGCAATTACGTGCCTTGTATCTTGAATAGTTCTTGCCAAAAATTGCTTGTGAAAGTTGGGTCGCGATCAGAAACAATAGAGTGCGGCATGCCATGAAGCTTGAAGACCTGATCCATGAAGATTTGAGCCACCGTGGATGTTGTAAATGGGTGTTGAAGGGCATAGAAATGAGCGTACTTGGAAAGGCGATCAACAACCACCATGATGACAGATTTATTTCCCAATTTGGGTAAGCCGGTAATAAAATCCATAGAGATATCCTTCCAAATAGCAGGTGGAATCGGCAGTGGTTGCAGTGTGCCCGGCGATTTGACTGTTTCTCCCTTGTTGCGTTGACACACGTCACATTCAGCTACAAAATTACGAATTTCTTGTTTCATACCATCCCAGAAAAAGGAACGTTTGACCCTGTCATAGGTTTTGGTGAACCCAGAGTGCCCTACTATGGGTGTAGCATGAAGCTCAGAAAGTACCGTGGATTTAAGCTTTGATTGTTTACTTAAATACAAACGGCCTTTGTATCAAAGTTCTTCATGGAGCCAAGAGTACCCTGGGGAAGCTGGAGCATTAGACTGCAATTGTTGGATCAACTGCAAACTTTCGGGGTCTTGTAGCCATTCTTGGTGAACGGCTTGGAGCCAATCTAGTACAATGAATGAAAGAGAAAAAAGGGATCCTTCATCTTCATATTTTTGGAAAAGTGCATCCACAACCACATTGTCTTTACCTTTCTTATTAATGATCTCATAATCATATCCAAAGAGTTTAGTCACCCATTTTTGTTGTTCTGGGGAGGAAATGTGTTGTTCCAGAAAATACTCGAGGCTTTGATGGTCTGTCTTAATTTGGAGTTGTTGCCCCAATAGATAAGGACGCCACAGATCCATGGTATGCAGAATAGCCAACATTTCTTTTTCATAGATGGATTTGCCCAGATTTCTTTCAGATAGTTGCTTGTTGGTAAAGGCCAAAGGTCGACCCTCTTCCATAAGGATAGCACCAATTCCTTTACCTGAGGCATCACATTCCAACACAAAGGTCTTTGTGAAATCGGGAAGGGAGAGAACTAGAGTGGTGCACATGGCTATCTTCAAGGTTTGAAAATCTTGAGCAGCAGCTGGAGTCCAAGTGAAAGAGTTCTTTTTTAGGAGAGCAGTGAGAGGTGCTGCAATCTTCCCATAATTCTTAACAAACTTGCGATAATACCCTGTTAAGCCTAGAAATCCATGCAAGCTCTTAAGAGTATTTGGGAGAGGCCAGTCTTGCATAGCTTCTATCTTTTTAGGATCCACCCTGATGCCATCTTTGCCAACCAGATGACCCAAGTATTCGACTTTTGAGGCGCCAAAAACACATTTAGACTGTTTCAGGAAAAGTTGATGCTAAGAGAGTAGATGGAGAACTCGATCCACATGAGCAAGATGGTCTGTCCAGGTTTTGCTATAGATGAGGATATCATCAAAGAAAACTCAGACAAAATGGTGGAGAAAAGGACAGAAGACATGATTCGTGAGGCTATGGAAGGTGGAGAGGGCATTACACAAGCCAAAGGGCATGACCAAAAACTCATAGTGGCCCTCATGAGTTTGTAAATGAAATCTTGGGAATATTTGTCTCTTTCATACGTATCTGGTGGTAGCCCGAACGAAGATCTAGTTTAGTGAAGAATTGGGCGCCACTCAATTCATCCAGGAGGTCATCAATGACAAGAATGGGGAATTTGTCTTTGATGGTAAGTTTGTTGAGGGCACGGAAGTTGGGACACATTCGCCAAGAACCTTCTTTCTCCAGGACCATGACCACAAGAGACGAATAGGGGCTCGTACTAGGACGGATAACGCCTGCACTAAGGAGTTCCTGGACCATTTTCTCAATTTCAATTTTTTGGGAAAAGGGGTGACGATACAGATGGATATTGGGAGGAAGGATTCCTGGTACAAGGGGAATGGAATGATCATGAACACCACGAGAAGGAAGGAGGCCTTAGGGAGTGGAAAAGACCAATTGATGTTTAGAAAGGATGGTTTTGAGGTCTTGCGGTACGGAAGGTGCCTCTGTTGCTTGTATGGCATGGAGTTGGGCGATAACACCAGAATGACCCTTTTTGAGCAGCTTTTCCATGCGATGGGAACTAATGATCTCAGGTGAACCTGCAATGATGCCTTGGAACTTATATTGGTGGCCCTCTTGGTCGAATTGCATGGTTAAGTCTTTAAAATCCATGAGAATGGGACCCAAAATCCTTAGCCAAAATGCACCCAGCACAATGTCACAACCTCCCATGTCGATAGAAAACATATGGCATTTCAGGTGGTACTCACCAATTTGGAGACATGCATTTTCACAACGCCCTCCACATTTCATGGAACCACCATTGGCAATCATGATTTTGAAATTATTGACGGCATGGATGTAGCAATGAGTTTCTTGGGCAATGCGGCGATGAATAAAATTATGGGTGTTGCCACTATCAACCAAAATGATGACCTTCTGATGCTTGATGTAATCAATTAGCTTGAGGGTTTGGGGAACAAAGAAGCCAGTGAGAGAATTGAGGGAAATGACTAGTTCTAGTTCAGGAGGGTCTGAGGGAGGGGTTATGTCATTGGATTCAGGTGATTCAGACATAGAGGGAGTTTCTTCATCTTCTTCCGAAATCTCCTCGGAGATGGCCATAAAAAGATTTTGTTCTTTACACTTATGGCCCGGGAAATATTTGTCATCACAGTTATAACAAAGGCCTTTGAGTTGGCGTTCAGCCATTTCAGCCCGGGTCAATTTTTGGATCTTTAGTGGAGCAAAGGGAGTAGTGGGATTTACTGGTTTAGGGCGAGGGATGAAGGAGGGTTTGCGGTTTTGAGAAGATACAACCTGTTGTGCTTCTTTATCTCTTTTGGTAGCATCCACCTAACTCTCGGGCTAAGCCATGAGGACATGGGCCCGAATTCCATCCTTGAGGTCGTTGATAAAACACTCTCGGAAAAAGGCATCAGACATGCCCTCTGTTCTAAAAGCCAAGCGCTCAAAGGCATCTATAAAGTCTTCCATTGTTCCTAATTATTTCATCTTTGTCAAACGGCCCAAATGGTTGGTGTCAGTGTCAAAGCGTTCATAAAGCTCTGCCACAAATTGTGTCCAAGCAATATACCCTTGACAAGAATTTTTTCTCCATTGCCACCATTGCCAACGTTCTTGATCTAGATGGAGAACACCATACCGGAGTTTGGCCAAGTCATCTGTAATGTTGTATAAAGAGAAGTAATGTTCCATTTGGGTTACCCAACCAGTGGGGTCTGAGCCATCAAATTTGGTCACATCCACCCGTGGAAGGCGTAGGTCACGTTGAAAGTGATGGTTCTGCAAGGTATGGGAATGAGAGGAATGGTCACCTTCAGTATATAGGGGTGAGAAAGAGGAAGGGTTATCTTTAGGGATATACAATTTGGTGCAGAGTGTCAAAAAGACTGATTCAAGCTAGGTGGTGAGGTCTTGTTTGATTTTTCCCATTGAGGACTGCATGGTTGTATTGATGGCGGCGACATTGGCACTGAGTTGTTTCACTTCTTGTTGGGTCTCAATGAGACCAGAATGCAAGGTGTTGAAGCGAGCTTCCAAGTCTTGGCTACAAGTATGGGCCATGAGGATGGGGGAACTGAAAAGGGGCGAGCGGGGTAAAAAAAAATTTGTCGAAAAAATGATATGGATGAATGTGATAAGGACAAAGAGATGAATCCAATGCAATAGGGATGAAATAATGGTGAAAAAAT